>JAVDPK010002573.1:453585-472557 GCA_034780415.1 Cichlasoma orientale
ACATTCAATGCAAAACACGGTGAGACAGTTAGGAATACAGAAGATATTGTAAAATACAGAGAATATACCCAACAACATCGTTTGATGGAAATGAAAATTATCAACATACAGAGGGCTGAATTCAAAGACACCCCCAAAATCAAAGTGAAAAAAATGATGCGGAGGGCTGGTCCGTTTAGCCAAAATTTCATTGCAGCACCTCAAAATGGTACTCAGTCGTTTCCATGGACCCACGTGCTCGTATGCATACCTGACAACGTCGGGGCATGCTCCTAATGAGACGACGAATGGTGTCCTGAGGGATCTCCTCCCAGATCTGGACCAGGGCGTCACTACGCTTCTGGGCAGTCTGTGGTGCAACCTGGCAATGTCGAATGGACCGAAACATGATGTCCCAATGCATGGTGTTCTATTGGTTTTTAGGTCAGATGAGCGTAGGGGCCAGTCATCCTGTTCCTCCTTGCACAAAGGAGCAGATACCGGTCCTTGCTGATGGGTTAAGGACCTTCTACGCCCCTTCTAGATTAACTGCCTGTCTTTTGGAATCTCCTCCATGCTCTCGATACTCTGATGGGAGACAGAATTGTGTAACCTCTGCAGGGTCCAGATATGGCCTCATGCTACCATGACATTGACCCCAGCCAAATGCAAAAGTAGTGAAAAAACAGTCAGAAAAGATAAGGAAGAAATGTCTGTGGCCTCCACCTGTAAAACCATTCCTGTTTTGGGGGTTGGCTCATTGTTGCCCCTCTAGATGATTTCATTAACACCAAAGCAGCTGAAAGTGATTAGCAGTCCCCTCTGCTTCTTAAATGACCCGATCACTATCCCAGAAATTTAATTTAACATAACACAAGGAAGGTTTTGGCAACTAGTGAAAATGTGGCAACGCTACTTGGTGCAGGTATGGGAGCTTTAAAGGCAGCAACTTGTTTGTGTTTTACTGGGGGTCTGTTTTGTGGGGGGTGGGTGTGGGGGATCTGTTTTTATGGATTTGGGGCCCTGCTGTATTCTGGCCTACAGTGACTCATTTTTTTGCAGCCTCATGCTATAAGGATCTTTATTTCTTACTGATGCTCATCACGGAAAGATGAGCCTCAAGTTCCATTTGATCTCCCAGAAAATGGTGATGCTATTTTCCAATGAACCGATTGGTCAGTTTCCCATAATTTAATCTTTTAGCCAGCTGCTCTAAAGCAGATGGCTAAAACTAGTGAAGGTTAGAGTTCTACTCAAATGCTTCATACATTACCTGCATGTTGTTGCAGAAAAATAGCAATTTGGACACTTTTTTTTTTTTTTTATAGCTACATGGTTTAGAGTTTTTGGCTCTGGTAACATAATCATCCATGTGGATATGAAAGATTATGAAAGAATTATATCACAATAGATTTATTTTTAAAGAGGCTACACTATATAAACTATAGCAATTGTAACAGATACCTAACATAGATCTGACAGACACATAACTCAGCAGTGAAATATCAGACTATTCAGTGGACTAGCCAGTTTCTCGCTAATCCTGGTGGCGAGGGAAAAATAGAGCAGTAAGAAGGGCTTAACATCTTTGTTTACTCAATATGGTGTAACTGGACATTGGATTGAGGCCATACTATCTACCTCTGGAGTCTTCATCATTGTTCACATTATACCATCAGCACTGTGCACTTGTGATGTAGTTAATTCCATAGTCATAGACATACACCGCACAGTTCCAAGGTTGTATGTAATGGGGATATTATGGTTCAGTGGTGGTAGCCCAGCAGTCCATTGGCAGTCCATGGGCAGCTACAGACTGCACGTCTACCTGCAGTGAGCGTCTGTTGTCAGACAGAGGCAGCATCAAAAGTATGTAGCACAACCTGTCTGTGGGCGACTCGTTTGTGCTGTTGTTGGTCCATCAGCCAGCCAAGGAGAAGAGCAAAGTTATAGCACACAAAGAGCTGTAGTGAAACCAAGTTGTAAAGACTATGAAAAGTGTCCACTGCAAAAAAACAAAAACAAAAAGCTAAGATCTTGTTGGAAAAAATGGTCAGCTTGGGGCACATACTGGGTTTTACAAACCAGTGGATGATGCCACATTGACTACATTTATGCTATGTCAAGTCTCAATTATCACTCATTGAGTCCTCACTCACGGGTCCGGAGAATTCACAGCGAACTAGTGGGTGTCATATGTTCTCCATCCTGCGCATTGCAGCATACAAAATGGAGTACTTCCAGTAGTGTGAAGACAGTTTTTGTGTACAACGAGAAAGGACAACATCCTGACTTTATTATCCTGACACTGTCTGGAATTCATTTATGAAATCTACATTGGACAGTTGAAGGTTTTCAGTAGGTTGTTGCCTTTTTCTTTTTTTTTTCTTAGCATTCTGCAGCGGCCAGTATTGTCCTTTCTGTGCTTTGCCAGGGAGGTGGCCTTGGGCCTTATGATGCCAATAAGCTTACGAGGAAGGCCAGCTCTGTGGAGAAAATGGAAGTAGGCAGTATGGAGGCAGTGATAGAGAAAGGGGATGAATGGAAATCTGAAAGCTCTCGTGGACAACCCGTCTTATCCTCTGCCAACCTGAGAATGCTCATGAGCACAGTCCCACACAGACTCATCCAGCCAAGTGTCTCAAAATGCTTGAAGGATCTTTCGTGCCATCAGCCATCAGACTCCACAAAGTCATAGCACAGTACATCCAACCTCAACTGACTGAGACTCAAACACATGGTGTCTATAGCTTTTATCCATAGCAGATACAGTAGATGAATAATAATAATAGACACAATCATCTTGTGGCCCAGTTGAGGTTACTTTGATAGCTGCCTTCAGCTCATCTGTATTCTTGGGGGTATTTTTCATTTTCCTCTCAACACTACACCATAGCTTCTCTGTGGGGTTTAGGTCAGGCAAGTTTGCCGGCCCAATCAAGAACAGTAATAACATGGTCAACAAACCATTTGGTGGTCGTTTTGGCACCATGGGCAGGTGCCGAGCCCTTCTAGAAACGGAAACTGATCAATTCATAAAGCTCGTCAGCAGATGGACTCATCAATAAATTTCATGGTAGATGGCTGTGTTGGATTTGATGAAACATAACGGTCCAACCGGCATCAACACCGGCAGACAGTACCCACTGATGACAGTATTCATCAAAACCAAACACACGCACACATTTACAATATAACATTTATAAATAATAAATAATATTTACCTCTCATCTATATTTATCTCTCTATAGCTGAGAAGAAAGAGCAGAACTGCTGCAATTTGTTGAAATTGTTTTATTCTCCTAAAATCACACTGAACTTGGTAAAGAGTTTAAAGGTATCAGTAGAGCAGTGATTTTACTGCATGTAGTATACAGTACTTTTCTATATTGACTGTACACTGAAAAAAGTTGCATTTAATTGTCTATTTTTTATATAGAAGAATGGCACACATACAATTGTAATTGCGGTTTTTCATCCCTTAAAGGAAGCTTTGCACACCACATAATGTGCTGTTAGGAATCAATGAAGCTGCAGATAGAAAATGACAGCTGAAATAAAAACAAAGCCACAACTGAAATCCAGAGGCTTTGTTTATCTGCAATAAGTGCTGATCCGACGATTATAATTTTAAAGCGGGGAAGCCAGACAAGCCACAGACACGCAACAAAGGCAGTCGATGCCACTGACAGCTTATTCAGACAGAGTCTACCTGAGAAATCTTATCCAACACCTGTCCCCCTCTATGAGCTACTTTATCTCTCATCTCTGGGCTCTGAAAAGAAGAGTGAAAACCAATTGGTTTCATAAGATTAGAAAGTAGCACACGATGACCAGGCACTCCACCTCTCAGCTTTCACCCTCACATGCAACTGTGAAGCAGAAAAGTGTGTCTGTTCCCTTGAGGGGGGAAAAAAAAGGTTTATTAGAAGATTGCAAGATTGATTCAAAACTGTTAACTGGCTTTTTATGGTTGGAAGTGTCAAGAGATTCATTAAAAGCCTCTGTGTTTAAAATAAAACCTACAAAAGTGCAATGATTTTTTTTTTTTTTGTATAGTACTTCTAACAGTATAATTGTTCACTCTTTCTTAAAAATGAAAAATAAATAAATAAAAAGAGAATATGAGTCAGACAAAGTCACAGCTGTGAAATGCATCAAATAATCTCTGAAGTCTGGTTTGAGAGGTGGAGGGAAACAATTCCAAGGACCCTGAAGAGGAAAACAAAATACTGAGAACATGAAAAGAAAATTTGTCTACAGGCTAGCCTTCAGTACTCTATGATGAATCCAACCCTCGAGTTAGAATCCTAACCCACATACGCTCAAGGTCACTTTATTAGGCACACATATTCAACGGCTTGTTGATGCAACTATTGGTTGATCTCATGGCAGCAACTCAATGCATTTAGATATGTAGACATGGTCAAAACAATCTGCTGAAGTTCAAACCAAACACACACACACACACACACATGCCCTTCAAAGAAAAATAATTCACAAAATCAAGTGAAGACTCCTCTGCAGTAATAGTAAAGGGATCACATGGCAGCAGCTCAGTGCATTTTGCCATGTAGACAAGATCGAGACAGCCTGCTGAAGTTCAAACTGAGCATCAGAATGGGGAAGAAAGGGGATTTGAGTGATTTTAAATGAGGCATATTTGCTGGTCCTGCTTGGTCTGAGTATTTCAGAAACTGCTGATCTGTTGGGATTTTCTCACGCAACCATATCTAGGGTTTACAGAGAATGGCCTGAGAAAACATCCAGTGAGCAGCAGTTCTCTGAAGAAAAATAGTTTATTGATGTCAGAAGTCAGAGGAGAAAAGCCTGACTGCTTCAAGCTGATAGGAAGGCAACAGCAACTCAAATAACCATTCATTAAAACCAAGGTGTGCAGAAGAGCATCTCTGATGGTAGGGTCCAAATTGGGTGTAAACAACATGATGAAAGCATGGATCCATCCAACTAAGCATCATCGGTGCTGTTGCTGATCCATGTGAAACAGGTTTTGTGAACATGACAATAAGTTCACTGTATTCGAATGGCCTCCACAGTCACCAGATCTCAATCCAATAAAGCACCTTTGGGATGTGGTGGAACAGGAGATTCACATGATGGATGTGCAGCCAACAAACCTACAACTGCATGATGTTAGTACGTCCACATTGACCAAAATCTCTGAGGAATGTTTTCCAGGACCTTGTTAATTCAATACCACAAAGAAATAAGGGTAAAACTCTCCATTACTGCTGCCATTCCCCAAAGCAATCGATCCAGCGAAAACAGTGTATTAACACCCCTTCATCCAGATCAATGATATTGGGTATTGACAGTCTCGCAGAGTGTTGACTGAACAATATGACTATGGAGAAGATTACCCTACACAATAACCAGTGGTTAGAAATAATAGCTCTAGATGTTTTGGTTTCCATTATGTTAATCATGAGGCACACTTCATTTTGTTTGCTCCTCATGTGCCAGTGGATAAGATGAAAGTGGTACGCTACCTGCAGCTCTTAAAAAAGTAATTAAAGAGAATTCTGGATTGAACCTGAGAGCACTAAGAATCCAGTGGCACAATCTGCAGCAAGGATAATCAATCACACTTAACAGCTCTGAAACAAACAGCTCTTTAGCTCCCCTGCAGTAACAGGAAAGGAACCAGTAGCTGGTCTGCGTGCCAGATAACAGGCTTTGACAAGGCTCTAAGTGCACAGTTACAGCCACATCAGGAACTGACCAGCTGTCAGCTGTACACAAACAGCTGAGGTAGGACAACGGCTGTGTGGGCAACACTCAGTTCTCTTTACTGGGGAATGTAGCAGTAATGTCAAGTGTTTCTGTTATTACGTAGAGTGATCAATTACAAAAAAGGTGTTCTGTTCTGTATTGTACAAAAAAAAATAATAAAGCTTTTGGCATATTTTGATTTAAATCCACCTCCCATCAGAGGTTTAAACCATACCATGGCATGTGTGTTGTACTTAATAACTCTCAGGTAGTCTCATCTTAACTAATTATTCCAATCACAAAAACAATTATATATGAATTACACATGAGGAAGCACCAACTAATTCATTTGGATTTTACATGCTGTTTTGCTAAATGTCATTGGTACATCTATTATGAGAAATGGCTGGCACTTATAATAGCTGTCAAGCGCAGTGATTTGCACTGACTTTTAAGTGATTCCTAATCATCCAGTCATTTTGTGGAGGGCATCAACCCCGACTGTTTATTCCCAGCTTGTTTATAACCTGCAGCTTCCTGCTAGAAACATGAGCAGTCCAGTGACGCCATGCCTGCAAAATAAAAGACAACTCTGACAGCAAAATCGAAAACACAGAAAGATGAATATCAATAAGTCGTTTATGCCAGTTTTAAATAGCCATCGCATGTCATGCAAGCAGAAGATACTGAACATCCGTTATCTGTGTTCAAAGATTAACATTAACAAATGAAGATGCTTCCAAGACTTCCAAGGTCAACAACGGACTTCCGTGCTCAGATCAGACTATTTTGTTCTAAATGTCCTAACAGGTGTGTTTCCAGGGCATTTCTGTATTTCTCAATGTTCACTTCACAAACAGATCAATATCTTTCAGAATCACCTGATCACCACAACTGTGTCACTGGGGAGGGGGGGCTTTATTTGTTTTGTAAATATGATATCTTATGCAACGCAATGGATTCCATTATTATTATTTGCAGTTTCAGTTCTTAGCAATAGCATGGAATGTCCACATGTACAGTATTGTGCAGAAGTCTTAAGCCACCCCTCATTTATTTATATTTTGATCCCATGGAGGCAGACTTTGTTGTACTTTCTTAAAGTGGTCTTGAGCAATAGTTCTTCAGGTTTTCTGAAGGTCTTTCAAAGTTTTTCTTTGGACATGGGCGTCTTTTTCACTCATTTCCACTCCAGTCCTTGTTCCTGACAATTAGCAGACGAAAGCTTTTTTTGTTAAGCCACTTAACAGCTAGTAGTCAAAAATCTGGCATATTTCGACACCTCAGTTTGTCCTTAGAAACTGAGCAGAAACTGGACGCGTGCAGACCAAATGAAGAAGTGGCAGCCCTAAAAAAAACTATCCACATCCTTTTCAGGCTTGCAGGGGGCTGGAGCCTATTCCAGCTGTCATAGGGCGAGAGGCAGGGTACACCCTGCACAGGTTGCCAGCCTGTCAGGGCTGACACAGAGAGGCAGACAACCATTCACACTTCACCTGTGGGCAACTTAAAATCACCATTTAACCTAACCCCACTAACTGCATGTCTTTGGACTGTGGGAGGAAACTGGAGTACCCGGAGAAAATCCACGCAGACACGGGGCGAACAGAAAGGCCTAGGCCAAGGTGGATTCAAACCCAGGCCTTCTTGCTGTGAAGCAACAGTGCTAACCAGCGTGCCACCGTGCTGCCCTCTGAAAGTCATGTTCTTAAGAAATAGGGGGGATAAAAACCGACACAGGACCTGAGAGATGCATTTGGCTCCTCAGTTGCCCATCTAGTGTTCACTGAAGCCTCATCAGAAATGGTCTCAGTGGAAGGGTGTAACAAAACCACTCTTAAGGAATGGAAACAGGGAGAAAATGTTAATTTAATAGCACCAAATCACAACAAACCGTCACCTCAAGGCGCTTTATATTGTAAGGTAAAGTCCCTACAATAATAAAGAGAAAACCCAACAATCATAATGACCCCCTATGAGCAAGAACCTGGCAACAGTGGGAAGGACAAACTCCCTTTTAACAGGAAGAAACCGCCGGCCAAACCTGGCTCAGGGAGGGGCAGCTGTCTACTGCTAGAGGGTCGGGGGTGAGGGAAGGGACACAGGACAAAAGACATGCTGTGGAAGGGAGCCAGAGATTAATAATAACTAATGATGAAATGCAGAGTGGTGTGTAAACACAGAGAGTGAAAAGAGGTGAGTGAAAAAGAAATTCGCATCACAGATTTAATTGTCTGAATAACTCTGAAAATGGCAAAAAAGTTTGTTTGAATCCATTTAAGAGCCTAATTTCTTTTATGTTTGCAAACCTATTACATAAACATGCAACAAAACACCTGTTTCATTTTTGTCACTCCTGGTATTGTCATTACATAATTGCCAAACTCATAAGTAGAATTCATTAAATATTTTACGGCTGCCTCGGGCTTCTAATTGCTTGTCAATTCACCCTGGTATGATGTGCAATCAATGCTTTCAATTCAGGGCCTGAACCAGAGAGGTGCTTCATCATGCCTCAGTAATTAGAAAGCAAATAAAGACCTGAGCCACCCAGCAAAGCCAAGTCATGATTTCATTCTGCACATCGTTGCACAATGCTATTATGTACTGCCATGCATTTTTCACCTAGAGAATACTTATAACAAGCGCTAGCACCTAAAGGCTTTTTTTGGTTTGTGTCATCAAAAAGTCTTTTTAGTTTTTTTTCTTCAGTTGTCATAACATCCCGACACTTGTCTGGCACCAAAGTTTAAATGAGAACACGATTCTGCCTAAAATGCCAATGTTAAAATAACATACCAACGTTAATAGATCACTTTAATTTAACTATAGTGCATTGTACACAAAACCAAGTTAATGAGTCATTGATTGTTTCTCGTGGCAAGGTACCCACTAATAAATTACAGTTTAAATTCCCCCATGACCTTTTCCTTTTCCTTCTATGGCTTTATTCTGGATGGTCGAGATGTGCTTGTTTCCTGGCTTTCATTTCAAAAAATAGCCTAATACGCAATCAATAATGGCTTAATGGGTTCATGTGAATTTTAAATGCAGGACTAGCAGACAAGCACTGACAATGCAGTGCACAAAGTGCTACATTTTCCCCAAACTGGTATTTATGTAAAGCAAAGTATGCTTTTAAGTCATTAATGCACAGCCTAAATTAGAAAACAGTGATTCAAAGGTTGCGCTTCCTTAATTTAGAAAAGAAAAGCAAGGCAGACACAGTGGGTTTAGTCCAGGTTTAAACCTGATATGGTCTGATTTTTTTCCAGATTGGTTGTTGATTCATGTGTCATGAGCAATACAAGTAGTGTTAGGACAGAAAGTGCAGGTCTGTCGACTTACTGATCACGGCTTTTGTGGCAGAAATCCCTCCTTCATCTGTTTGCAGAGAAACCTAAGTTGCACCTTGATATTATGCTATCATATTGAAAAATGCCCCAACATTTTCCTGCCAGCCTGTTACTTACAGGGTATCATTTTCTTTTGACCTCTTGCAGACTAGTTACCAGAGACTGTGAAGGGTTTAAAAACACAACTGACAAAGAAAATGCTAAACAATTTGTTCTCCCAAGCCACTGAAAAGCTTTAATAAAAGTGTTACTTTCTTTCTCTCTCTCCCTCACACACGCACGCACACACATAATCAACAGCATGGTCATTTTAAGAAAAAGAATTTAGCAAATTACAAATTTCTCTTTAACCCCTTCACACAAACTGAAGATTGCATTTACATAAAGACTATAAAGTAATACTACAATTCTATTTTCCAATATGTTCTGCCTGTGCAGAAGATTGGACTCCACTCATAGTAGCATAATGTGATGGACGGGTGGCTTGTGCACTGTCATCCACATGTTGAGGAAGAAATGTTTGGGACACTGGATTTGGGTTTGTCACCCGCCCATCATCATCATGCCGAGCAGATCAAGAAAATCGGAAAATCCAACTCCTGGATATCACAGATGTGAAGTGAAACATGCTGCAGCCACCGCAACTGCATCGTGCATCGTTGAGACTTCTGCACATATATTGCGTTTATCATATAGAGAAAACAAGATGAAAGTAGCTCTCTGTTAGGTTTCTGCAGTCCGTTATTTGATTGTTGCGACATCTCCGTGATCACTGCTGCCTCTGAAGGCTGAAAGCTGAACTAAACGTGAAATGTGGGCATTGACTTGCAGTGCACCTTTTTGGTTACAAGTGAAATTTTCTTTAGTGGATGAGAAGCCCCTCTCCACTCAAAACTTGCTGTTTTTCTTGACTGTTTGACTTTCACTGTGCAGATATGCGGTTTCTGACACATGCTTATGCTGCACTATAAAGTTTAGGTTCATTCAGGTGATCCCTTGTTTGCCAAGTGCTGGCCACAGTGGATGGATCCGCATGTTTGATTTGGCACAAATCTTTTGCCAGATACCCTTTCCTGACGCAATCCTCCCATTTATCCGGGCTTGAACCGCAGGTGTCCTGACATTTGTGTCGCCGTTTGGTTTCGAATCAGAGATCTTTCGCGTGTAAAGAAACTGTGTTAAAATACTGTAAATGTGCGGTGTCAAATGTTTCAACTGAAGGTAAGTTCCTTTGAATTTGTAGCTTTCCTTTGACAACAAACCGTGTGGACAGGAATGTGACTTTTGACATATTTTACCCAGGAATTATATTTCTTTTAAAAAAAAACCGCTTTGCACATCAGTGCGCTAGTGTAACTTTGGAAATTTGGTAAATAGATTTGTCGTGCGACAATATTTTCTTAAAGTTAACTAATAATTGAATGAGTTTGAACTGACTACCTTGGTGTCAACTTTATCGCCACTTCCCGAAGCTCTCCTCTCCACGGCGGTGCGGGGCTTTCGCCACGAGAGTTGCTAAATTAAAGCACGCTCCATGCAGATCAGCTCCATCTTATGCGGGATTGGCTATCTGCATCACTGGAGACGGCCTCTCTCTTCGTTCAGAGGTGAGCCTCTTCAGCACCTCCCCGGTGCTGCATCTATGCGTCCTTAAACATCCCCGCGCCCTCCTGCCGGAGACAGTTACTGCGCGCGTCACACCAGGAGCGCATCGGCGCTTTTCTCTTTTTCTCCTGTTGTGTAATACACAGTGCATTATGGAATTGTTAAAGCGAAATTTTGCATCACCCAGAGGTTTTCCATCTCGATGCCTATGAGACAAACTTGAGGAATATCTGAAGATGAACCTGCCGCGGACACTGAAACACTTAAATCCACACAGAAGCTGCGCGTTCTGTGAACACTGAAAATAAGCCCAGTTGCAGGTAAGACAATAACCACCAAGGACAACTGCCAGGGGGGCGATGTGAATAAAATGTACATAAATAAAGGAGGAGTTAAGTTTCCAGATTAATTAAATACGGGAATTTAAAAAAACAAAAAAAAACGTCTCGCCCATTTCTCGTAGGCTGTGGCAATTTTGTTAACTATTTACACAGGCGTGATTTCACAACACATAACCAAACAAAATCCACTCCTACTTGTGTACAGAGTTTCCTAATATTGTTAATGAGTGACTTAACCTCACTCTTTGGCAGTTTATCGTTTATAAACTAGATTTGTATGAATATCTTGCCTTCAGCTGAAAATCCACCTTCCTAAAGGGCTTTGGCCAATGAAGGAGAAACAGCCACTTTATTAAAACACTATTTTCACCATTTGTTCTGGGAGCAAACTGCATTTTTAACTTCTCTCTGGCTGTGCTGGCCGCATATTTTTAAAGACAGAGAGCGAGAGAGAATACCTGTTGCTCAGTTTGCACAGTACCTCAAACACAGCTTTTTCTTCTTTCATCTTTCACAGTGGTTACAAAATGCACACCAGCAGTGTTTAGTTATGTGTGATTTATTTTTCACCTCCATAAGTGTTTCAGGCATTACGTTAATCATGTCTGTGTTCAGCCTCTGTGGGAATAATTACATATTATCTTGTTTATTCATTGCAAGGCAATGGAAACCTGCTTTTTTTCTGTTTCCAAGTGATAGATTATGCAATACGTAAGCCAGCTGAATCAGATAACGGACGTTTAGTTATCAGTGAGTTCGAATATCCATTTTTATTAACATTCGGCCACCTGTTTACCAAATACAAGGCTGCAGGCAGAGTCCAGCCTTTCCTGCTGCTATGGAGAAAATGATGCACTGGCATAATAAAACCTCTTGTCTTTTTGGCACCAAACTAAGTTGTCAGACCACGTTTGCCTCCTGTGTATTGGCAGTGAGAAGAGCTTCAGTCTGACTGCAATAAGGCTATTGGCAGTACAGTGATTCCCCCCATTCAATTACTTAGGCTCAGATAAATTTACATCCATGCCTTCCCCCTAATAAATTGAGGGGGTGTCAACAAAGAATCCAATGTAGCTTGTCACAGCTGATCATTTTTGCAGCGTGTGAAATGAAAGAATTTCCCCCGGGAGAGCTAATGGCTGTAGGGTGTGTGCGGTGATTTCCCTCAGCAGCAGTAAGCCTGACCAAATAAACACACAAAGAAGGTCTAACCTCAGGGAGAAAGCACCGTCTAAGCTTCTGTCTGAGGACATATTCCTCTGCAGACATGTTGTTAGTCATGTCTGTTCTCAAGAGAGATAATGAAGATGTAAAAATTTTGCTGCTGGCCATGTGAAAAGGGCTGAAACTGTATTGCTTTATCGTGCACACACGTGAGTGGCTATTATGTGCAAAATGCCATATAATAGCCACTCATATCATCCATAAGCAAGTGGATCAATGACTGTGTTCTCTGCTATTCAGACCATAATTGCCAGGATTGAAAAAAATACAATAAAGCATTTCATACTTTTGCTGACAGCTTCTCTTGTGCCCAGGTGGGATGTCATAATCAGTGTGAGACAGAGAGACTGAGGTGTCATGGACTCGTGGATCTTCCCATCATCCCCTCCGAACCTGTCGGAGCACTTCATGTGTGACAACTTCATGCAGGGCAATGAGTCTGTCCCCGATGGGAACAATACAATCAGTGACTTCCCCAGGAGCAGCACAGTGGTCATCACCTGCATGTACTTTCTGGTTTGTGCTGTGGGACTCTGTGGAAACGCCCTCGTCATCTACGTCATTCTGCGCTACGCCAAGATGAAGACAGTTACCAACATCTACATCCTCAACTTGGCAGTTGCTGATGTACTCTTCATGCTTGGCCTGCCGTTCATTGCCATCCAGTTGGCGCTGGTCCACTGGCCATTCGGGCCTGTGCTCTGCAGGGTCGTGATGACTGTGGACTCTCTGAACCAGTTCACTTCTATCTTCTGCCTCATGGTCATGAGCATTGACCGCTACTTGGCTGTAGTGCACCCCATTAAATCCACAAAGTGGAGGAAGCCACGCATGGCCAAGACTATCAATCTAGCAGTGTGGGGCGTGTCGCTGATGGTTAATCTGCCCATTGTTATCTACAGTGGCGTAATTACAAAGCATGATGGCTGCTTCTGCACCATTGTGTGGCCTGAACCTCAAGAGGCTTACTACACCGCATTCATGTTCTACACATTCATTCTGGGCTTCTTCCTGCCCCTCATGGTCATCTGCCTTTGCTACTTGTGCATCATCATCAAGGTGAAGTCCTCGGGCATCCGCGTGGGCTCTTCCAAGAGGAAGCGTTCAGAAAGGAAAGTCACCCGGATGGTGTCCATCGTGGTGGCAGTGTTTGTTTTCTGCTGGCTGCCGTTCTACGTTTTCAATGTCACATCAGTGACGGGCACCATCAGCACCACCCCCATCCTGAGAAGTATCTTTGCGTTTGTGGTGGTTCTAGGATATGCCAATAGTTGCGCTAACCCCATCCTTTATGCCTTCTTATCAGAGAACTTCAAGAAGAGTTTCCAAAATGTTCTGTGTCTTAAAAATATGGGAGGGCTGGACGAAGTTGACAGAAGTGACAGCCGGCAGGACAAATCTCGCATGATAAACGACCCCACGGAGACACAGAGTACTCTGCTTAATGGGGACCTGCAAACAAGCATCTGAGGGTACAATAAGAAGCTGATAGCCGACTCACAGAAACAGTCGTGACTTACCAATCTCTCTAAGGTCGCATCAGGAAGAACATTAGTAAATATTAAACCTATTAAGAATCAACACAAAGTAAAAAACGAAGGCACGCCAAACTGCAGTGTTCCTCCTGATGGGTTATCAGGGTCTAAGCAAATCCATAAAAATATAATTAAACAAATTTATAATTGTTTTCTTTAGGCTGTGAATGAAATGGAAATTTTATCTCCTCAGTCGCAAGAGTATTAACTCTGAAGTAACTAAACAGACACCAACACCCAACTGCAAATGTGCCCAATTTGCCAGTGTAGTAGAGACCCATGGTTATGTACAAAGTTTACAGCAGAGAGCCAAGTGTACACATTTTTGTTTTGACTGAAAACAACAGAACGGTGTGTTCAGGTATTGTGTAACTGCAGGTTATTTGTTTGTTTCTAGAGAGTGCTTTAACAGTAAATAAAATAGAAACAGTGATTAAAAAAATCATATATATATATATATATATATATATATGACAGTCTCAGTGTATCTTGTACAAAAGTAATGCTCTCTTTCAGACGTAGAACATAATGAATGTCACTGCTGTTGTGTGTCATTATGTTCTGTAATATAGTTGTTTATTTTTTCTAATTTTTGTGAGTGATTTCACTTGTAAAACAAATGTATGAAATGTGAGTGTTGAGTACTTTGGTCCTGTGTCTCCTTCTCCTTGCATCACTCTGTGCACTTGTATAATTTATATCCCATTAAAGGGTACTGGCTTGCCAATATATCAAGCAAGCCTCTAACCAAAGTGCTGCTAAGATGTATAGACATTTTGTAGGATTGTAGGACCATGGTGTATTAAATAGAGTAATAGAGGAATGTTACCTGCCTGTTTTATGAGATTTTTCACATCACCGTTTATTATATAATGATGCATATCATATAAGAATGTTGCCGCTATTGTTTGCAGATGTAACCGTTACTTCTTCTCTCAAATTTTGGACAGCTGGTTCTAAATTTTTAAGAATGAGTCCAGAATCGTGACTGATTTTCAGTTTATTTTCTTTTAATGTTTTCTCAAAGCATGAAACCTGTCCAGATCATTTCTTATTTATGGTTATTTTTGCTCCATTTTTTTCTGTCCACCCATTTCCCAGGAGCTGCAGTATTTATCAAAGGATATAGATCACTTGATCAGTTTTCCTGTGCCTGGAGGCTGAGCTTGTCCCCTACACCTCCACATCCCAGATTATTAGTTAACACTTTGCATCCTTTGACTCTGACCCCATCCTCCTCTGTGGCATCTTGGGGCTACATTTCAAGTGTGGTTTCCAACGCTGCCTGTCTGCGTGATGTGAATTTGTGAAGGGCTAGAACACTTATCCTAAAGAGGCTGTGGTGTTCCTTTTTAAATCATCACTGTGCTGCTTCGAGAGTCCACAGTTCATTCTGACAGTCTGTGACTAACTCTTTGTTCCTGTAGTCAGATTACTATCTTTGTGTCTTACGAAACATTTATACTAGATACGGAGGTTTCCTCAAACACATCAAATCTAGTAATAGATTTTGATTCATTCATAAAGAATCGTGACTGCCCGTGTGTTGATGTGAACATCTCAGCTAGAAGTCCCTAGCAAACATGAGGTAAAATACGTGTTACTACTGGTGTAAGCATGCCGTGTTGAATTTGTACTTCTTAGTGTGAGTGTTTACATGATATACAGAAGTGCGCACACATACACACACACACACACACACACACACACACACACATACTTACACCGCATCCATAACTAACCAAATTCTATATCCAACCCCTCTCTCTCTCTCTCTCTGCAGTATTGCTGAATGTGTTTACTGGAGTGTAACTTCTTATTAGTACTGAAAGACATGGCGCTCCTCTAGTGTCCTATATTTCTATAGCAACAGTGACCAGTTGGAGTTGGTCGCATAGAAACATTTATAGTATGACAATAATAGAGAGATGGATCCAGGAATAAATGATGACTAGATGTCGCTCAGATGACTGAAGAAAAAAAAAATCGCCATTCCTGAGCTACAAACTCAAACATCTTAATAACATATAAAAGTGTATAATTTGTAGGTGATAGTTTTGTGGTACAAAATGTAAGCCAGAGCAAAACAAACACCTTGCATTAAGTATCATGGTAGCAGATATCAACTGAGAATTGTGTTACTGTTGTTTATCCTTTTTTTTGGGGGGGGGGGGCATTTCTGTATTTTGGAATATGTATGTTCTGTTATCTAATGAGATAAGATTGTGTATAGTTGTATTGAAAACTAAATAAAGAATGCGTGCAATATTGTAAAGCTGGTCTCTTTAACAGCACCTGTAAACACGTTGTTTATGAAGACTGTCCTCTGCTGGTGCCAAGGGTGTACAGAGGTGAGGCTAAAGGGGAAATCTGATTGGACCCCTTTGTTGCCCACCCCAAAAATCATGTTGTCGTGTCAGTGCAATCACTGGTGGAAATTAAAGGGGAGGGGGTGCCCCCGTTTGCTGACAAAAACAGCATCGTCATCATCAATGCGTCACTTTAAATATATGACTATGCAATGTTACATATTACATGCAATGAAAGCTATTAGTTTAAATATGGATTAAAACAATAAATTATTAATTTTGAAAGATGGACTCCCTCCTGTGGACCTCACAGTGGCTTAATCCACTACATTACTTTGCAAACTGTACAAAGAATGTGTGAGAGGTCTACCACCCAGTAAAATTAAATATATTTGCTGTTTTATTAACCTCTTTATCTCACTGTATTTTTATTTAATATTGTTACGAGGCACCTACAGCATGTTTCCTAATGTGCGTTTATGGAGACGGGAGGTCTGTGCACATTATAACTCACTGAACCAATTTTCCAACTGGTTCTTCCCTGTGCCACCCACATAAAAAAAAAATAAAAAAAAAATCCTAGAAACACCCCTGAGGATGTGAAATATTAAATTAAAAGCCAATTCACTTAAAAGTCTTTTAATTGGTGGGAAGTTATGTTCACATCAAATTATGTTTGGAATCTCCACTTTACATTTTTACCACAAAAAATAATCGTGTCATTGCAAATCATAAATATGGAACAAGTTTGAGTCACGTCATAATAAATCAGATGCTAACGACTTCTCGTCTTTTACTCGCCATAAAAATTGCAGCATAACAATAGTGTGAAAACACATTTTAATATAAAGCTCTTGTCCTGAAAGGATATAACCTCATCTTATCTACCGTTTCAGTCTGGAACGTGGTTAAATGCCCATAATCAGACTTTGTGTGTTGTGCTTCTCAATGTAACCACAAGGTGGCGACATAATCATATGCCTAACTACATCTGGCATACTTGCAGTTGCGTTTCACGGTGTTCAGTCTTGACAAACTGAGGCTCTTATTTCTTTCCGGTCCTTCCTTGTTCTACTGTGAGAATGCCTTGACAGTAGCTCAGGAAATGTACAGCAAATAGTTTTAAACAACAGTTACCTAGTCGATGCGGCTCAGATGCACTACAGCGCTTCACTTCTGAAAATATATTTTAATGTGTAAAGAAAAGAAAAAAAAAAGACAGCATATCCATATTCCAGTTTTGTTCTGAGTTTAATCACTGAAACGAATGAAGCTCTCCTCTTCCTTTTCGTTTCAGCGGTGTCCCTGAATGTCCTTTGGGTGGCCTCAACTGCTCCACGACAGAACAAAACCACAGTGTGACCATTTCAGAAGTCTTCAATTTCACTCTTCAGAAATTCTTCATTGCCTACGAGCTGAGGTTACGCAGAAGACCAAAAGATATGCATGTTGGTTTTCAACAGAGCAGCTAAACAAACAGGGGTTGTGTTTTTTTTCCTTTATGTGGCATTACATTGTGATTGGTTCGGGCCCTCATATATTATTACTATTTTTTTTTTTACATGAGTTATTTTCAATCTGGCATTGTTTTATACACACAATCAGTGACCACAAGACCCTGACATGTATGTGCATTATCTAAATCTGAGTTGACAAATGATTTAATAGAATACTAGGTTTGCAGAGGCAAGACATACTGTAAGCCAAACTGGTCTACACCATCCACAGTTGCCATGGAGAAGATTAATACTGATGGATGCAGAGCCAGGCTGTGGTCGCACAAGGCCCATATATGTGCAATGTGTTTAATCCACTATAAATCTCAAAATAGCCTTCCCACCCCAAAGTACAGAACAAAAATCATGATGGGCAACAAGCCTCGAGCCATTACTAAGGGCAATTTTTCACATATAAGATCATGAGAGCCCAATCGCATGCAGTGCTGTTAACTGGGCTTCCTTTTTTTTTTTTTTTTTTTTTCTTGCACAGAACATTCAAGGTGTTCAACTAGAGGAGAACACATCAGCCTCACATATTATAGGACCTGATCTGAAGGTATGTGTATCGAGTCTTCTCTTTAGAATGTCATACAGTACAAAATCCAAAGCTCACATTCAACATACACACGTTCTAAACAGCAAAGGTGAGCCAATTAATCATCACCATCATTATACCAACAATTCCACAAGAATGAAAGTATAATACGTCCAAAAACATTTCCAGTACCAGGACAGCAAGGAACATATGACTGTACTGAAAATAATAATTAAAAAAAAAAAAGACACAGAAAAGAAAACAAGTAAACAAAAACTCAACGAGTTGCTAAAAAAATAGATATTCCCTGCCCTCAACCAGACTTAAAAAAAATAATAATGAAACAATCAACACAGTAAATAATGAAACATGAGAACACTCAGGTCCAAATGTGTTTAGTTTCCATGGCAGCGCTTCCCCAGCTACTGGCAAAGGCAGCGTCTCTAAGCTCTCCCATTATTTCTTTGCCCATAAAAAATAGATGTATACTAGATTCATACAGTATTTCATAACTAAATTCACAAATGATAAGAACCATAACCATAACTTTAAAAATGTTCTTGCAAAGTTCATAATACGCTGATTTATATATATATAATTTTTTTTTTGTTTTTTTTTTTTGCATTCAGTCCTATATGCATATGACAACATACTGTCCTCCATCATGACTAAGTTAAATGCTTGGTCAGCTGAAATGAGAGCACCATGGGAGAGAAATGAAGAGTGTGTGTGTGTGTGTGTGTGTGTGTGGGGGGGGGGGGTCAGAATAAAAGTCCAACTCATGACCTCTGTTGACCTTCAGAGCTTCTCGATAATAATGCTGAAGGCTATGAAACCAGGTTTATGGGGGTCAGCT
>JAVDPK010002573.1:472567-489834 GCA_034780415.1 Cichlasoma orientale
CCCCCCCCCCCCCCCCCCCCCCCCCCCCCCCCCACCCAATCCTGTAAGAAAAATCCAGATATGCCCAATTGACGTGACAGTCAGTCACGCTCAAACTCTGCCCCTGCAGCAGGAAGGGGAAGGGAGAGAGAATGAGGGGGTGTGGGGCCTCTTCCCTCTGCCCAAGCCTGGAACTGGCGACTCGTCCTTCTCTCCTCTTTATTCAGTTTTGTCAAGTAGATGCCAAGAAGTAGCTCAGTGCTTATTTTATTTTCTTTTGAAAGGTGTGATTTTACACGTCTTTTTGTTGTTTGTTTTTGTCCTCCAGAGCTGGAGGAGCAGACTGGTAGTCAAAAGATTTCAGGTAGCTTTGTGTGTTTCATCCTGTCTCCAGTCCCTCGACTCTCTCATTAAAAGCAAAGTGGTTCTTCATGGTCATTGGTCACAAAGACTACTCATATTCAAGGAACTGTTTATGGTAGAATAAGAGATACCTAGAGGCAAAAGGGGGGAAAAAATGAATTAATTACAGTTTTAAACTTTGCACACCCTGAAGCAGAATTTGAGATTTTTTTTTTGGCAATTTTTCAGAGAATATGAATGATAAACACAAAAGCTTTCCCTTCACTCACGGTTTGTGGTTGAGCGAAGCATTTCTCATCAAATAATTGTGTTTGCCTTTTTGAAAATCATAATGTCAACAGAAACTACCTAAATGACCCTGAGCAAAAGTTTACAAACATTAGTTCTTAATACCGTGCATTGCCTCCTTCAACATCAATGACAGCTTGAAGTCTTGTTGTGGACGAGGGACTTAATTTGCTCAGGTGGTAAAGCTGCCCATTCTTCTTGGCAAAATGCCTCCAAGTTCCTATTCTTGGGCTGTCTAGTATGAACTACATGTTAGAGATCTCCCCAAAGTGGCTCAATGATATTGAGGTCAGGAGACTGAGATGACCACTCCAGAACCTTCACTTTTTTCTGCTGCAGCCAATGCCAATGGAACGCTGAAACGTTCGAACGCTTCAGCTTCCGGGGTGATGAGTGCAAATTTCCCACCAGTATTTTTTGATAACATGCTGCATTCATCTTGCCATCAATGTTGACCAAGTTCCCTGTGCAGCTCACACATCCCCAAAACATCCACCTCGGTTTCTCACAGCAGGGACGGTGTACTTTTCATCATACGCTTTGTTGATGCCTCTCCCAAAACCTCCAGGGGTATGTAAACTTTTGATCAGGGACATTTGAGTAGTTTCTGTTTTCATTATGATCTAAAAAGGTCAGACACGTTCTAATTCTCTGAAAAATGGCCAAAAAAAAAAAAAAAAAAAAAAAAAAAGCTCAAATTCTGCCAGGGTGTGTACACTTTTGAGCACAACTGTATGTAGCACTAATGTTTTATTTGGACTTTTACCCTTCACTATCGAGTACATCCTTAATGCTGGCCTTGGTGATTATGGCATCATCACATTTGAACCACTGATCCTTGTGCTGGCGGATGAAGCTGGTGTAGTGGCCACTCTCTAATGTGCCTTGGTGGTTGACCACTGCAAACAAGGAATACCTGAAAATAAAAAGAAAATAAAGTGTATGAATGAATTTTTGTCCAACAAAATCCCATTATCCCCCCAATACATAAGCGCTTCTTGTTCAAAACCCTGCACCACTACACTTTAAGGTAATCTTTCACACTATAGCCATATTAAGAAAAAGCATTTTCACTGTTTCCTTCTCCTTTGCCACAAGCTCAATTTAAACAACACAGTATATTCCCAATAAATGTCCTGGAAAATTAAAGCTGTTGTAGCTGCAATGGATGAAGAAAACTAAGCAGCTTTTAATAGGCTTCAAATTGATTTAATTAGGGAAAGCCACAGCTGGATGGTTCGGATTGTTCAGGTCATTAGCATGTGTTATCACGTTGGAGTTCAAATTTCTTCTGTGATGTCAGCACTGCTGTACAACTGCTGAGAATTCAGCGTTGATAATCAGTTTGCTGTATATACATATTCCAAGGTACTCACTTATTGTCATTGTTTAATACATCAACCGACTGTTGATACTGCCCGTTCATTCTGCTCTCTTTACTGTAGAAGACAAAGAAAACAGCATTTTTTTAAAAAATGTGTGAAGCATGTGTAAACTAGGACAAAAATCCACTAGGTGGCAGAATAACACAATCAATGAAAGCACGTGGGTTCTCTGCCTGTACCGCTAATGATTTTTCAGTCTATGAGAGCAGCAGAGCTGAATGGATGCAACATTCAGGGGTGGGGCAAGACTGCTGCTGCTGCATGTTCTAGTGACATCAATATATATTACTAGGAATTATTTACATAAAGATTTTTGGCAGATGCAAATACAAGCGTGTCATAAGTACATCTGTAAACTTTAAAAAGGAATAAACTTTTTTTTTTTTCATTTGGACGCTTGCTATACAATATTTACTGTACTATGGGGGGGGGCTTAGGGCCTGGTCTGTAGTCTACTCTCTGTGATCATCTCACCTGGATGCCATGAAGGGCGTCATGTCCAGCTCTAGAGGGAAGGAAACATACGTGGTAATCTTCCTCCGCAGTTTAGCAGAGTGCTCAAACCGCTGGAGAGAACCAAAGAGGGTTGATGAGAGGGCAGATGGGAGAGGGGGTTGGGTGGGGTGGGGCAAGAGAAGCAGGGGGATGGGGGAAAAAAAACATATTTAGAACTAACTGGCATCATCATTACAACAAACAAAAAACAACATGTGTGAAATGTGTGCTTTCCGCCCCGGCTGTCAAATATTTACATATTTATAACAAGATAACGAGAGACGCTCAGATTTATTTTAAACAATATTCTTGTGGCCTGTTTCTATGAATACCAGAAATACCTTATAGGCCTCCAGTATTGCAATAAATAAAAAATGAAGACTGGGGGGGGGGGGGGGGGGGTGTCCGAGTCATTAAAATCATAGGTGTCCTGGGACATTGCATGAAGATGCACCACCGTAGGAGGCAACAACAGCTAAATCAAATTATGAGCACACCTACGCACATGTACCAGCCAGCTAAGTGGCCACGTAATCTGAACCTTGCTGACATCACATGCAAGGCTGCATGCACACAGACCAAAATGAAATAACATACTAAAGCTACCGCAATATAGAAAAAGAACACATAATTAACAAAACAGCAGCAGAATTCATGTGTGTGAAGAATAAAAAGGAGGTTCAAGAGCAAATGTATACGTTTTTCTTCTGGCCTGTAGTAAGTAAGTAAGTAAGTAAAAATTTATTTGTATAGCACATTTCAGCAGCAAGGCAATTCAAAGTGCTTTACATCATAAGAACAAACAAATGTGCAGTAAAATCATTAAAAGCATTAAAACATCAATCAAGTAAACAGCAAATCATCGAACATCAGAATCATCACACAGTGCAATATTCGGCAACTATAGGAAGCATGGCGCTAGACAACCTCATAGTTTAGCATGTCATGAGCAAGGACAGATGCAAGAGTCCCTCTGCGCAGCGATAAAGCTGTTAAATCCGTAGTGTGATAGAAAGAAAAGTAATCCCTGAAACTGCTCACAATGTTTGTGATTTGTTTTTGTTTTGTTTTTTTAAGGACGAGACTTCAGCACCACAAGGCAAGCACCATTTAGTTCAATTAGATTTAAGAGCAAGCAGGCATCTAATCAATGCATGCACGCATTTGATTTTAGGGTGAACTTTCCTTTTAAGCCACATGACACAGCTCTTTTTACTATTTTGGAGTGGTGACAAAATTAGACGTGTAAATGCAAGATCCTCAGATTAGCTTGAAATAATCAAACTGTCAGACAGTAACGAGTGATAATTGGCAGCACCAGTGACTCACTTTGAGATGGAAACAGGCTACGATGGGAAGCTTCTTCATTGTCAGCTGTTTGGTGGATTCCTGGTAACTATGGCAACCACCACATTTGATTTTGGCACTGCTTCCTAGATGCTCAGGTCGCGTAAACCTGCAGAGTGAAGAATGCAATAAAAAGAGGGGGGAGATGATGTGTTAAAACAAGAGGCCAGAAAATGGATTTGGAATGGAGGTCTGAAATGTGAGAAAAGAGGAAGAAAGGTTTCTGTGTGGAATGTTTCCACTTAGATGTCATCTG
Source organism: Cichlasoma orientale (assembly GCA_034780415.1). Taxonomy (NCBI): domain Eukaryota; kingdom Metazoa; phylum Chordata; class Actinopteri; order Cichliformes; family Cichlidae; genus Cichlasoma; species Cichlasoma orientale. The sequence continues at coordinate 476,681 of JAVDPK010002573.1, forward strand.
AATATGCACGACACCACACCTGATCTCAGTCTCACTGGAAGAATAAAAAGGTCTGTATAATATGCCTGCCTGCAGGGTTTTGCTGCAGCCCCTCCGCATGTCAGTTTGCCTAACGCAAAAGCCCATGTGGTGCTGCCAACGCCTCTATCACCATAGCAATAGCATCAACCAGTTCTGTACCTTTAAGAGACTTGCTGCAGCAACTAGAGATGTGTGAGGAGCTGCAGTAAAAAAAAAAAAAAGTCAGAAGGAGAGGAGGTGAGAAAAAGAGAGGGGGAGGATGAGACAAATGTAAGAGGTAGAGAGTGAGGGCACCAGGGAGAGGAATGAAATAAGATAAGGAGAAGAGGAAAACAAATTGAAAAAATGAGGAGGCAGTAGAGGAGATATGAGAGGTCACACTCTCTCTGTCAACCTGGTGATGGGAGATGATGAAATCCAAGGATAACAGGGTTGTTGTGCGTGAGTAGACACCATATGCAACCCTTCTTACAAGTGGGGGAATTCATTTTCTACTACTGCTGAAAGAACATAGGTGAATTGGTAAGACTTCCTTTTGAAAATGTTATAAACATGATTTTATTCTATCCAGCACTGCTGAAAAACTATTAGTGTTACAGCACAGATGACTATAGCTACTTGTAGCCCAATAAACCTGTAGAATTCCTTTTTTCCCCGCTTTGGCAAGAAGAAGCACCATTTAGCGCTACAACATATAAATGATCCAATTTTTGGTAGTGTAGAAACATGGAAAAAAACAAACACAGATAAACGGGCAACATGCCTGTAGTTAAGGCCTTTCTGACACACACAAGTATTTTTGAAAATGAGTTTTTCTTCCTTGACTCTCAAAAAAAAAAAAAAAAAAATTGTCCACACAAGCAGTGCTTTAAAAAAAAAAAAGACATTTCATTTACATGAAAATGCAAAAACATATTTCAAGTGCTTTAAAAATGCCTGCATAATCAGCAGGCAGTGGTATAACCCTAATTCCAACACCATGTTGCCAGACAAAAGCTCTGCCACTGTGATGTCATAAGCGCCTTGAGGCGACTGTTTGTTGTGATTTGGCACTATATAAATAAAACCGAACTGAATAATTCAAAAGATCAACTTTTCCCTGTCTACATATTAACACAGAGTATCTTAACCACAGACAGATTTTTCCCATAGGCATGTTTTCAGTGACTTTAAGCTGTTTTTCAAAAGGTCAAAATGCTCCATTAAAAAAAACAAAACTGAATGAATGAATATGTACCTGCGCAAGCAGTCTGTGAGTGTGGTGGATCCTGACAGGTGGCTTTCTCCATTAACTGTGCTGCCATCCCCTCCAGGGCTGAGGGGCCAAAAAGGCGTGGATGAGCCAGGAAGGTCCAGACTGATGTCCCAGAATGGATCTATCGTTGTGGAAACCCCGCTACAGAAAGAAAAAAAAAATGAAGGGAGTCCAGTTATGATGTTTAACTAATAGTGTGTGTGGTTTTGTGTAGTTTTATGTCACTTGACAGGATGATGACATAGATGGTAACGCACAAAATGAAATTCACACAGCCCCTTTAGATTCTGATCATGTTTTTGTTTAAGCCTGCTGGGAGACAGAATGTGTGCATGTGCATAATATCCACATAGTTCTTCCAGGTCCATTTGCAATTCAATGATGTGTTACATCAGAGAAAATTGGCTTTGCATAAGGAATTTGTATTATTACAGCCCAATAAGCATGATGGACTGCAGCCTGGGCAAAATGGAGGCCTCAAGTGCAAAATGCACAGAGTATACATAAATATATACGCACAGGGATGGGCTGCCAAACATTATGACTCTTGATTAGATGAGTCATGGTTTTGTAATACCCAGAGAAACCAGTGGGTGGCTAGCAAGGCAAGTAGACATGCATTTATGGTGATAGGAGTTCAGCTCTGCTATAATATGGCACCATTATGGCACTACTTTACTTTGAAAACCTTTGCTGATGTATTTTGTTGCTTAAGAGCTTACCCATTATAGTCAAAAAGTTATTCTAGTGGTTATGAAGGGGCTTAATTCACTGTCACAATGATGCACCGTCATCAGCAGCTCTGCATCAGCAGTCTCCACTTTCACTGTAGATTCAGGTAATATCACAGCAAACTGGGCTGGGCTTGCCTGCTAGTCTGGGTGAGGTGCTTTCCAGTTCAGTGCAGCGTGCTAGTGTTAATATGACAGGACAGCTCTAGGGGGAAGGCAGGCAATGCTTGGGTTGTGCTGCTGTCTAGACAACTTCCATTAAAGCAGCTCTACAGGGACTGGGACTTTGAATAAGAGTGCAAAAACCAATGGTTCCCCCACTACTGGAGGAGGAATATGAGGAGGATGGATGAATGAGTAAATGTAGGGGGGGGACAGGAGTGATGTTCCTTCAAGCTGAATGCTTTGTGTTTAAGCACATTTTCCTTTGCATCATTACAATGTTTTTAACTGAGACACACACACACACACTTACTGGCACACTTGACAGGTAACATCTGATTGCAGGCCCCCGGTGAAGATTTGGTCAATGATGCAGTTACAGTGGTTTGGATTGTTGGCCTTCTTGCCATTGTCATCTGTTAACCGCAGAGAACAAAAAAATCTAAATAAATACACACACTGCCCACTTCTTTAGCACCTCTAAAAGCCTCACGGTGCTTCACTGTCACTTCACAACTCTTTGGATTCTCTCTAGCCAATCAAGGTGACCCAACCCGTCATTGCACCGCAGCAGGGCCTATTGACATTCCTTACACTGCTTGCTTGCTGTCCGTTTGGTACATTGTAAGTCTCCTTCAGTATGTTTCCAGTGAAGTAGCGCACTGTGCTCTGTTGGTAAATTTTAGGTGTATTTCACTATGCCAGATCAGAGACAGTAGGTGGCTCTGTCTCCTAACACTCCTCTCAGTCTCAGCTGACACTGCTCTTAGCAGTTTACTCATTTCAGTCAAACTGGAAATAAAATATTAACTAAAATATTTCTGAATACAAACAAATAAATAAACAAACTCATTAAACTTATTGTGTGCAAGCACAACTTAGTATTAAGCTTGACCCTAAAAGCTTTGAGGATAACAAGTACAGCTTACTGATGGTGTCTCCTTTGCAGTGCCTATGCAGTACATCCAATGCTGCAATGAGGAACTCGTGGGCATCTTGCTGCTCATAGCCTGCGAGGTGACGTGCATGAGTCCACACCAGGTGCAGCAGCCGGAATGGAATGTGGGGCGAACGGTGGCCCGAGTAGAACTGGGAGAAGGGATGAAAGATGGGACAGGTGGTGGGGGTGAAGAGGAAAGGTGGTTAGCCTATTTTTTTTCAGGTGTTACCAGGTGTGTTATTTTATCCACTTTATTCCAGTCTCTTCTGGCTGTTTTGTAAGCACTTCATTCTACAGGTCTTGTCAGATATGAATGAATTCTAAACACATGTCACAAAACAGAACCAGCTCTGATGACAGCACATCCACAGAGAGGGGAAGTGCAAGGCACAACACAGACAAGTCAAAGTGGATGGGTGGGGGAAAAAAGGGGAGAGTTTAGAGCAAAAACATCCATCTGTTATGTGTTGCAGAGTCTCTTGGTTGCCACTGGAATTGGAGTGAATGAAAACCCAGGGCAGGGTCAAAAGATATCGATAAGAAAGTGACAACGCAAGCACTGGCAGGGTGCAAACAGTGCAACGAAGTTCCAGCGAGAGCTCATTAATGCAAGAGAAAGATCTCATTTCTCAACACGCAGATAATGCGCACGCCTCGCTTTCTTCTCCTCAGTTTTCTCTGAAGTCTGATTGAGCGGTGAAAGGGAAAGACAAAAGAAAAATGCTGCTCTGACATCTCTTTTTGAATCTTACAGACTATCCTGCTTTTTGGCAGTCTGAAGGTGGCTGACAAACGAATTACGCGACAAGAAGAAGACAAGAAGGGGGGAGAGGAAGAGGAGCGAGTCGATGATCAAAGCGGGCCGCACCTCCCCTTTTCAAATCTAAAAAGCTGCCTGAGAGTGTGCAGGTGCCTGCAGAGTCAGAAGACAACTTTTGATGAAGATATGGAGGGGAGTTGGATGTAAGCTATGAAATTAGACCTAGGCGCAAAAAAAAAAAAAAAAAGAAATGAGGAAAGATAACTGTGCATCTGCTCGGAATTGTTTCAATGTAAGATCCTGAATTTTCTGTCTCAGTAACACTTGAAAACTAAATCAATGCCTGTATGCCTGAGTAATAGAGGTGAGCGATAACCTCCTTCATGTGCAATGTAGCTGAACAGCTCAGCCAACTGAGACAGGGCAGACATGTCGGTGTGTGTTGTGGAGGTGGGGGCTGATGACTCAACTCGTTATATATTATAACACCACTTGCCAACTGCGTGCCTATATACACTGGAAATGAGAGGATGTAAGAAGAAAGTGAGACAGTGTGGGAGCAGAGTAGGCACTCATTATGTAAGACTCTGGGTTGATGAGTTTATTAGACATAAAATGCCAATCTTCTGTAGCAAAAAAAAAAACTAAAAAACAAACAAAAAAAAAGTCTGTGCAATATAAATCTCGCTGACTGATCAGGTTCAATAAAGGTGTATAATTACTGCATTCTGCTCATCCATTTGTATGTGGCTCTGTACATTTCCTTTCAGGCACGATTTCGTCCCTCCTCTCTGCCGCCCTCTTTGGACTTGACAAAAGAGCACAAGAGTGACTCAGCCTTTTATGGCAGAGAAAACATTCTGTATTGTAAGGTTACTTTTTTTTTTTTTTTTTTTTTTTAACTCTCAAATTATAGCTGTGTAAACCAAAGACTTTCAAACATTCTTATTTTGCCGTTTACCAAACCTATGGAACTTATGGAAGTTTACGCGTCAACTGTGCCTCATACCTCCTGAAAGAGCTGCGACATCTCACACACCAGACAGGAGTTTGATTGCATCTCGCACTTGTGTCTGTCGGAGAGAAAGAAGTCTCGCAGCAGTGGTGTGTGTGTTAGGGCCTGAACAATGCAGTTCATGAAGCACGTGTTGCCCAGGTTTATTAGCCCTCGTAAACCTGCGGAATAAGAGAAGAGTGAGAACAACATGACGGTGAAGGTTAAACATGGCAGTGACTCAAATTCGCACTGCTGGCAAGAGGATTTCTCAATCCTCTGTGACAGTAAGATCCTTGAAATATCTTTGGCATTTTTGATAAAACAAGTATCTGAAACGATCATTTTGGCACAATGAAATTATCCTATAATTGCATTTTATAGGCCATAACTTGGAGAAATATTTGGTAGACGCATCCCTGATTGAGTGAATTCAAAATATATTCAGACTTTTTTTTCTGCAAACTCTTGATTACATTTTGCATTAACAAAACAATGCATCAATTTACTTTCAGTAACCAAGGATGAAAAAATGTAAAACTTTTATTTCAGTACTTTGCAGAAGCCCATTCAGCAGCTACTAGACTTCTTGAGTAAGTCGTTACTAGCCATGCAAATATTTTTGGGCACTTGTCCCGTTACTTCTGCCAGAGTTTTTCAAACTTATTCAGACTGGATGAGGTGTCTAGGAGCTACTATTTACAAGTCTGTTTGCTGATGCTCTCGGAGTTTTAAGTCAGTTTGGCTCAACCTTGCCAGATAATTATCCCAAATCAATCCAGCATTGCCTTAGCTATTCGTCATTTGGGTCATCGTGATGACCCAAATGGTGAATCCCATAGCAAGATCCTACTACCACCATGCTTCGCCATGGGCCAGGAGATGAGCAGTGCTTGGTGTTCTCTAGGAGCTCTTTCCAAAAAGTCAAATCTTTGCTTCAGGGTCTTTTAAATGACATTTGGAAAATTCAGTGACCTGTCGTGTCTTTTACTCAACAGCGGTATCTGTGAGTGATGGTTTTCTCTACAGAGGGCTTCTGAAGCTGAGACATATCAAACTACTATACTACTGGAAACACTCATAGCTTAGAAATCTTATAAATGCTTAATGCCTTTAGCCTGATCTGAGACTTAACACAATTTTATCACACAGCTCTAAGAGAGTTAATTGGATTTCATGCTTTTTGTACTGGCACTTAATGTGAATTGCAATACCTTCTAGACACATGTCTAAAGGACAACTAAAGCAAACAAATGCACCTGGTCAGAATATGAAGTAAAGAGTCTGAGCACTTCTATACATTAAATTTACTTAGCAAAATTTGGTTATTAAGTATAGATTAATGGATAACAGGCCAGTTCATTTATTTAAACATAATAAAGCATATAGGATGTCAAGGAAAGCACATCCAATTATACATGGCATTAGGCATTAAAGCCACCAATAGTTTGTGATCAATCTTGGTGTGGCTGAAAAGTTAATACGGTGTTGGGTCAGGTCTGCCAGCAACACTGTGTGTAACTTGGATGTGTTCCCAAAGCTTTGAATTAATTAATTTAGAGTAAAAAATGATGGCGAGAAGAACAGGTGAGCCGCAGCTATGTTTTGGCTCTAATCCAATTGACCAAGGTTTGGTTCTCGATAAGAGTGCTCAGTGAGAGCCTAAACGCTTTAGACTGGTCCTGGCGGGCACACACATAAAGACACTGTCCACTGCCCAGTCAGGGTGACCAAACAAGTTGTTTGAAGGTATAAGAAAGAGAAGGCTGGTTGGAGACAAGGCAGAAAGAAGGGTAAATGACTACATGTACAAAATTAGAGACACAAAAAAGAACAAGAGGGGGGGAAAGCATGGCAACAGATAACTGGGAAAACAGAACAAAGAGAAAACAAGTTCTGGGTAGAGATAGACACAGTCTGATGTGGTGTGCATATATCTGAGAGGGAACACTGCGTCCTGGCTCTCCCAGTGCACTGCCTGTGGGGCTGCCCAGTCTGGTTGACCTTGAGTATTACACCGAAATGCATGAGTGACTCCAAGTACACTTGCACCATATGCACATGTAAACACATACACACAGAGCCATAGAGAAAACCCCCAGCAATCACAACTGTCAAGAGAAGAAAAGCTGTGCGGATTAAGACGTGCAGACTAAACAGAGCAGTCCATTGCCCACCTATGGTGCAGTTTGTAGTGATTTTCCTTCGCTTTGGATTGTGTCGTAATAACTCTAGCTCCCTCTTGGTTGGCTCCCATGTTGTGTATTTCTCCCCTATGCCTGTGGACAGAAAGAAACACAAATGTGACGGCACAGAGATTATCAGCCTGGTTTCTTTTAAAAAGACTGCATTCATTTCTGACAGAAAACAGAATGCTATACCTTGCAATTTCCATGCTTTCCTCTGTTCCTCTTTGGCAATCTGCTCCATGTCTTTGTCGTAAATGTAGTCTTGACATACAAAACAATATATTCCACCGTATAATAAGTCTATTGCTAGAAGCAGAAAGGAGAGTGAGAAGGAGACTGCAGTATAATTTCAGGTAGATTTTTCTAGTACAGTAATTCACATAGGTTTAGTATTTTTATTTTTTTTTTTTAAACAGTCTAATACCCCTGGTAAAAGCAGCATCAATTGTTACCATCTTATTGCTTCTACTAAAAAATTTGAAATGTGAGGCAAGCAGTGATGGAATAGGTGTATTTGTCTACCACCCCCACTTGTGCTTCCCATTAACACAACCCACCTTCTTCCATTTTCAAACTCACCAGCAACAATATTTCAGCTCTGTTGCTGTGACAACCTATTTTTAGCTTAACCGGACATCTTTCTGTTTTTGGCTCTACCCACAATAAGAAGGTGAGCAAACGCATTGTGTAGAAAATCTAACTGGTGTGTATGTGCTGTTGAGTGATTTGCAAGGGCATGAAAAATAAGAAAAGACGGTAAAATGCATTTAGGAATAGGATGCTCGTCTGCGTACAACAGCACCCAGATAATGAAGAAAAATGAGAGCAATACAAGTGGCAGAGAGAGGAGGAAGACAAAGACTACAAGTCCTGCATAAGGCATGAGAAGTGTTTTAGCAGTTGTGCTAAAATGAGTAAAGACCAAGAGCAAAATAATGATAGGATGAATATGTGGGGAAAAAGAGGTAGCCAGAAAAAAGTGGACAAAGAAGGCTTGAGAATAGTCCTGAGTGATCCTGCTAGGAACAGGAAGTATAAATGATGGGAAAGGAGCCCTGAGAAGGCAGCAGAGCAGACAGGGGAGTTTGGATTAATTTGATTAGAGGTAGAGAGGAACAGAGTGCCAATGTCAGGGAGGCACCTGTGGAAAGCTCAAAGCTAATTAAGACTGTAGCCCAGCGCACAGGGTGGCGTGTGTGTGTAACCAAACTATTGAAATGGATTAAATCAATTAAAGCTATTAAGATATGTACAAAGCTATTTTATTGTCCCCTTTGTTTCCACATTCAGTTGTCATCATCAGAATGATATCGAAATCTTGCTCATTAACGTATTTGTCTCAACTTTATGCCTTTGTCTCATTTAGCATAATTAGCATATAATGTTGAAGCGAGAGGCTTTTGGTAGCAGAAGATGATTTGCGTATGACTAGCTTAGCTCCCACAAGAACTGTAATGTGTTGCGGTGAGAGTGAAGTTTGGCACCTTTGGCTGCTCAGAGTTAGCTGAGATCAAAATCTGTTTTGGTATTGAGAATAATTTAACCAACTGGGGTTGACTAAAAATGTTGTGCCTTTAATGTAAAGACTGACAGAACTTTTTTTTTTTTTTTTTTAAATTAACATACCATAAAATACCATAAAAATATGCTGTCTAAAATATCATTGGGGTAAATACTTCTTGAATTTATTTGTGAAACAGTATAAGTGGCTTACCTAGATTGTGTCTCTTGTTTTTTGCGTGTTCGTGGATGTGTTTCTTTGTAAAACAGCCGAAAAAAACACAGTAGAGACAAGAGTGGAGTCGGTTCAGATGGGCGCCACACATGTGACAGATACACGACTTGGCCTAAAGAAAAAGAACAAAGGGAGGACAGGGGTTGGGAGAGAGCAGGGCACAAAAAAGAGTGAGATCAAGGCAGGAGAGGACAAGTCCATATTATGAGAAAATGCTCTGCAGCAGGACAGATGTAGATGTGATCTCTGTAAGTTCTACGTCAAAGTCAGTCAGACAAAATTCTGAGGGCACAAAGTGTGAATGGACCTGACATAAGGACAGACTAAAGACTGCTGGGCCTGTTGACAAATCAAACACAGTGACAAATTAATTTCACAATGAATCTCTCTCTTAAACACATGCAGGCCATTAAGATCATCAATGCTCGATCGGCACACCAGAGGATGCAGAATGTGTGTAGTTAACACTAACAGCAGTAGGTGCGTGTTGCCGATGATGTCATGCTTTAGAAGGCATAGCATAACTGGCAAATGTGCAAAAACCTCTTCCTAAAAGGTATCAATGTAAAATAATCAGTGACTATAAAACTAAAAGATTAGGATGACACAGGATAAAGTATATGGTTCAAAGGACACAATGAGCACAACACAGTGCTGAACCTGCAGCTTCACTGTGTGATAAACCATAGAGTAGGACAGAACTGCTCTGCATACAAGGATTTGACATGCAGGTCAAGTATTTAAAAGGGTGACAAGTCAACATGTACAGCATGACAATAAATACAGTATTATAAATGATTAAAGTCAGTGTTTTGTCTGAAGGTTTTTTTTGTTTGTTTTTTAGAAATGTAAGCGACACAACAGCAGAAAGTTCACATGCCTGTTCTGAGAGGGAGGAATTGAATAAGGGAGGGAGGGGAAGAAAGCAATCTAATCAAAGCCTTTCAGGGTGCAGACCTGATGCAATGAGTCACCCACTTAGAGGGAAGATAGAGCAAAAAGAGATGTGAAGTAGGTGAAGATACAGAAAAAGTACTGACTGGACAGCTTTTGGGCACGGTGTGTGAAACCAATCTCACCCTTCCTCTTTATAACCAACTCCATGGAAATAAACTCTGTATTGTCTGCCTATTGCTAACTTTGAGTTGGGATACAACAGTGTAATCTGACACGGTCTGAAAAACATTAATGCTCATTGTGCCATAGAAATTAAAAAAGAAAAAGAAAAAAAAGAAAAAAAACAGGTTGCCAGACAGTTCTGCTTTCTTCTTCCTGGACAACGCAAACCACATAATAGAACAGTGAACAATGGAATGGCATTACTACACAACTATCAAAGATACTATTTAGGAATAATAACGCAATCCAATCATTACTCCAAAAATAACCATCTTGCGGGTTATTCAACAAATATGGTCAAAATTTTAAAAATCTTTTAGATTAGATTAGATTAAACTTTATTGATCCCTTGTGGAAGGTCCCGTCAGGGAAATTAGGTTCCAGAACACTCATCAAAACAGTACAATCAACACATACATGGGGAGACAAGTGATCTGCGGCCTTGCAGCCTCAAAGAGAAGCGGGCTGGGAGGGTGGGGGGTAAGGGAGCCGGCTGAGGCGAGGATACTATGGAGCCTTCCAGCTGTCCTCGACTAAACAGTTTCTGATAAGGTGGGTTAATGTTCTAGGATGAAACTTTGTAGTTCCCACAACAAAGGACATAGGCAGCATATTTTCAATATGGTTAAAAGTGGGCAGTTCAACTAGGCTTCTACTTGAATATTAGTCTTAGCTATGTGTAAAAAACTATTACAGCTGCAAGCAACCACACTGTTCAGCAGGGCCAATCACCATAATCTCATCAAGGGCGGTTATAAGAACTCATAAGATAGAATGCTTTTTTTTTTTTTTTGCAGTGCCCCATAGAGGTGAAATGCAATGTTTTTGTGCTTTTGTGCAATCTTTTACTCTAGCTTATCAATGAACCAAAAACCTGTACAGAGTTATAATTCATTAGCCTTGTCCACCTTAACTGGAAAACACAAAAACCTGTTTTATTTGTTGTTATAGCCCTTACTCAAAGTATCTAACCAACATTTTATCTGATTTAGTGCTCATTTCATTTAAAATTAATTATAGTGGCTGATTCTGACAGCCTCAACACTGCATTTAATTTATTATTAGACTCAAGTGGCTTTTCTCAAAATTAAATGAGCCCACTGGCCGTTTTAATCACTATCACTATTGTCCTGACACAACAACTGAACATTTAACAAACCTTTTGTCTGACCATTTCTTCATTTAATTTTACAATAATGGGCTACACGGCACTGGAAAAAACAATTTCAGGACACTACATTTCTTTCTGAAAGTGCTATACAAAATTTAAAGAAGTGGTTCCTTTTTTGTCAATGCGAAGTGCCAACGCAACGCAGACCAACTTAATTATGCTGCTATAGGCTCAGACTGCTGTAGGCCTCTTTCCACTCCACATGCATTTATAAACACTACAGCACATCATTAAATTTTTGTCTTTTCTTTCTCTTAGTCTGTGTTTCGTCCCGTCTCCCTATACTCTTATCTTTTCTCTTTCCCTTCAAACTCCAATTGGTGGCAGCAGATGGCCACCCCTCCCTCAATCTGGTTCTTCCAAAGGTTTCTACCTTGAAGTGACTGTTGTTGTGATTTAGCACCACATAAATAAACCTGAATTGAATTGATTTGAACTTTAAACTATTAGACAGACCACACCACAGTGCTGCTAGAGGAGAATGCGAAGACTGGTGAAAAGAACCAGTAGACTGCTCCTACTCAGTGTTCAATGTTTCATTTGTACTAACAGTTCTAAACTGTGATGGTGAAAAACAAAAAGTGGTGACAATGAAGAGACAGTTGCTGGCCATGAAAACAAATGTATCTTGATAAAGCGTGTGCGTGATCCTCAAAGCCTTCTCCAGCACATCCCAAAGATTCTCAATGGGGTTGACCCGTGGGGTTGGCCCATGTGAAAATGATGTTTTGTGCTCCATGAACCCCTCTTTCACAATTTGAGCACAATGAATCCTGCCATTGTCGCCATGGAACATGCCCATGGTATCAAGGGAAAAAAAAATAAATACTGATGGAAAAATCCTGGTCATTCAATATATTCAGGTAACCAGCTGATCTAATTTCTTGGGCAAATAACATTGCTGAACGTAGGCCTCCAATCCAATGGAAGGCTTTTACTTAAACTTCAGTGTATTTATAACTGATGAGAAAAATACCCCTGAAGGTTTAATGAATGGTCTATTCACTGTAGCATCAGGGTGTGAGTGTGTTATCATTACTTTTCATTTGTAAAAAAGTTCCAATTCAATTACCTGAGGCATCGTCTTCTTTTTCAACACAGGCTAGTTACATTCTATTCACTTTAACCTGCCACCATGACTGGTCATAAAGTAGTCAGCATGGTGTTTTAATAAAAAATATTAATATTTAACACCAGTGTAATGATAACTTTTTCTATACTTTGTCCCCTTAGTGCATATCCAGATTTGATTCTTGGTTCCCAATACAGCTACATGTAATAGATTTATTTTTTTTTAAAAATAAACATCCCATTTAGATATGTCAACAATAACACAAACGCTGCTGCTCAGTCACCTCACGGGATAGGCCACGATTTTTAGCAGGGGAAAAAAAAGGTTGGATTGAGGCCTGAATCTTTGCAGAAATGAGATGGTTTATCAGTGGGAGTGGGCAGAAATGGTCACAAATTCTGTAGGAGCTGGTGGGCGCAAGCTAAAAATAGCATGCATATGCAAAACTCTACTGTTAGAACAGAAAGTAGTAGTAATTCAATGTTCATTTTTTTATTTGATATGCATAAAGACATGCTAGTGAGAGTGTGATATCCCAGATGTGTGCAGCACCATAGACTGACACAGCGGCAGGCCGCACAAGTCCCAGACAGGTCTGTGTTTTGGATAAGCACTAGTAAGCATGGGCTAGATTGTGATGACATTGCAGTGGAGGGGATATTCGGGGTCGCAGAAACTAAGCTCTGTTTTTATTCAAATTGGTCTGTGAGGCAGACAGCTCTGAATGTGTGTTGGGGAGAAAGGACAGCACCAAAGTAAAGCTTTTTATAGTGGGATAAATGGTGAGTGATTGATACAAGGAAACAAATTGTTTATGTCACTTAAACCATCAAGACTAACATCTACATCAAACTCTGAACTTTTAAGGTTAGAGCTTGACATAAAAAGAGGAAACAAGATCCATCCCCAATGGGGATATACTCCCACCATTAAAGGAGATGTATCATGAAAAATCTACTTTTTTAGCCCTTAAATACATTTTGTTGTGTACTTTGAGTGTGTAGG
>JAVDPK010002573.1:495554-505860 GCA_034780415.1 Cichlasoma orientale
GTGTGTGTGTGTGTGGGTGTGTGTGTGTGTGTGTGTGTGTGTGTGTGTGTGTGTGTGTGTGTGTGTGTGTGTGTTTGATTATAAATGTAAACAGGAAGGTATTAAAAGCATCAGGAAGCACACATAAATTAAAACACACACTACTCTGAAAAGTGCCTTGCATTTATTTTCTCAGAAAAACTTGAATATTTGGCACAACAGCTGCAAAGTTACTTCAAAGTTTGATGTTACTTCACATTATGACGTAAAGGCAGAAACACAGGAACCTTAAGCGAAAGGGCACTGGAGAGGTGAACAGTTAAAACATACAATGAAAAACAACACCCAGACCTCACAGGGGGAAAAAAACCTGTGTTTTCATGCTCTTGTGACTGATTTATTTTAGATAAATGACCTAAAATGATCCCGCATCATGGAAAATGAAAAGCCACCTCTGAAGTATAAGTAATCCTAGTTGATTGTGGAACCTATTGTAAATTAGCTGGATTTCCTAAACCCCTTAAGGAGGTTTTGAGCTCAGCAGGGTAGTGAAAAAAGGATATGCAGTGCTTTCATGTACTGTATGCCCCAGTGCTTATGAGACTAACACAACAAATTATTAAAAAAATAAAATAAAAATATTTAAGTCACCAACACAGTTTTGACCTATTTATTTAGATGGTATTTAATATAATAATTATATGAGTATTTTGATGATTATGATTTAATTTAACATATTTGTCTGTTGTAGAAAAATGGCAAAAACAACAAAACTATGAAATCACATAAAAAATCATGTAGTAAGAAAAACCGTAAACATAGCAAAAGGCCAGCCTTTGCTTTGATAGTTTTGTAAGTTTTGTATACTCCTAGCCTTCTGTCTGCCAGCTTCATGAGGGGTTGGGTTGTAAAGGAAGACCCACATATTGGCACTTGCTAGCTCCCTTTAATTTATTCTGTACTCCAACTTATCCCAAGATATGTAAGCTGGGTTTAGGCTGAGTAAGTGTCATTGGAAAATGGCCCTTAGTCCATAACTTAGTAGTGTAGTTTGGACTGAAAAGTGACCCAGTGGACCCAGTAAGGGCAAAGTAGATGGCATGGTGTGTCACCTCAAAATGCTGTGGTATAGCCATATAGCTTCTTAGCTCAAGCAATTCTTTCCTTTGTTTTGGTCGCTACTTTAACTCTGGGAAGCAATGACATGGCATTGTTTGGCAGTTTGATGAGTATAAATTGGACTAATCTTCTGCAGCTAAGATAATTCTTGGTCTTACCTCCCTGGGGCCAGCCTCATTAAACTGTACCGTGTATAGTAGTACACTTGCAGTAAATCTTGTTTTGTTTGAAGTAACACAGCAATGCAAAATATGACCCTGTTTAATATTTAGTATCACCTACAAAATCCTCCTAATTGAATCTAACACTGTAATTTTTAAAAAAGTACATATATTTTTTGTATAGAATGTGAGTGCCAAAAGTTTTACTGAAACAAAATATATTTCATTTGAATCACATCTTTATGAAAACCAAAGTCAGTCTTAAGAACAAGTGTAACTTCAGAGGATTCTGACAGCAGGTCAATGAGAGCACGAAGGGTTACAGGAAGGCTTGCCCTCAGTGCTCAGCTGCAAGCGAGCTAATTAGTCCACAGCATGAGAAGTTTGTCTCCTGCTGTTCACAACCAGACTTCTCACCTTTGTACCTCCTTTATTCCTGCAGCAATGGCAGGCCTCCAGAGAATGAATATCGAATCCACACCTAATTCAGTTTTTTACCCATACAGCCACTGCTCTCCTGCTAAATGTCATTCAGAAAGTAATTTCATGTTTTAGTTCATACAGTGCTTAAAAGTACTTGTGTGCTCCATGCAAACTTATTGAAGTTTCAGTTTTATATGTACACTCACTCACTAGCTACTTTGTTAGGCATGCATGCCCAACTGCTTGTTAATGCAAATATCTAATGAGCCAAATACACGGCAGCAACGCAATGCATTTAGGCTATGATCATGTAGACATAGTCAAGGCAACCTGCTGATGTTCAAATCGAGCATCAGAATAGGGAAGAAGAGTGATTCAAGTGACTTTGAAGGTACCAGACAGGCTGGTCTAGTAATTTCGGATGCTGTTGATCATCTGGAATTTTTCTAAACAAGGTCGTACAGAGAATGGTCCGAAAAAGAGAAAATATCGAGTGGGCATCAGTTCTCTGAGAGAAAATGCCTTGTTGATGCCAGAGGTCAGAGGAGAATGGCCAGACTGTTGTGAGTTTGGTGAGTGTATGTGTATAGAATACAGAATACCATTCAGTAATTGCCACAGCCAGTATACTATGAAGCAGCAGCGTTCTGTTAGGGAAAGCAAAGCAAGCACTGCTTGTCCATTGAAATCTAAGAATAGACATAAATTAAAATGTGAAAGCCATCGCTCTCCTTTCATCTCAAACAGCATTCTGTGTCATAAGCGCCTCACATTACCTCTTTGCACCATCCTTTAAATTACTGCCATCCTGTGGCTGCAGTTGGCTATTGTCACTGGAAGCAGGCTTAACTCCGCTTGCCTCCAATTCCACTGACATCTGTGGCATCTTGTTTTGATGGGCATGCCTGTGTCCAAATAACAATTGACAACAATGTCAAGTTGAGAGGGCAGCAGCCTTTTCTGGTTATTTACACATAAATATTGTGGATAAGCCTCTGCTCTTTGAGGGGGGACTGATGGGATGCTAGCATGCTCATGCTGTGGGTGACTCTCCTTTCACTGCACTGAGATAAGTTACAATATGCCATAGTGGCAACAGAGCTATCATTTGCAATTAAGTAAGTACTCTCTGATTTATCATCATTACAGATCATTTTTATTTTGTGTAACAGGATGTGTGATATAGGAAACTTTTAATAACTCATTTAATATATTGCCAAGGAAAGCCTTGATGATGGAGAGAGGATGTCAGCTCCTATCATGCAGGCTCAACCAGCACTTTCATATTAGCATCTATGAAAAATAATTTGGTTGAATGAATGTATTAATTTCCCTGTAGATATCGACAGCTGACCATGTCATGCAGTGCTCAAGCCTTTTAATTCAGTTGTGATTTTCTTTGCTATTAATAAATCAAGGGGCAGAATGGTCCAGTAAGTGGCAGTTCTCTGGAAGTGTTTCTGAGTTAATTAAAAAACTTTTTTTTCTTCAGAGATATGACAGGGCATCAGATGCTGGAGATAAAGCAGAATATAAAATAGACCTTTTTTACATGGAGCCCATCCTTAAACCTCTGCAGCAATAATATTGATCCATGTACACTAATGGTACATGTTTTTCTGCATAATAAGTACTTTTGCTTTTGATACTTGTACAGTTTACCAGTAGTACATTGTTTATGCAGTGAGATGGTTTCATAGTGTTTGGTGTTTTATTGCTGAAACACTTGATGAATGGTTCTATAAAATTCATTCAGCATTCATCACTGTCAGCTAATGGTAAACCTTTAGATAACTATAGAAGTAATAATATTTTACAGTTCTTTAGTCAGGAAGGGGTGCAGAAAAGTAAAGATGTCATGCAGAGTGCAGCACATGTAAGAGAATAAAAGACAGGCAGCACAGTTTTAATCTGGTCCAATTTGTCTTGTTAAACAATAAAGTAAATAATGACAGTGACTGAAATTTGCAGGCTGTAGCGAACACAACCAGCCTACCTCTGTATTGTGTTTGTAAGAGACGCTCTTGAAAACACATCGTGAAATACAGTGCAAGCCCTTCTTTCTGCCAGGCCTGGTAGCCCCAGTTGACCACAGTGGGGTCCCAATTTTGCTGTGGTATAGTATCATGTTTCACAAACTGTTTTTGGTGTCAAAGGAAGGGGCATACTGTGCTGGAACAGAAAACAGGTAGGCTTACGTTGAGTGACATTAATCTGGAGAACAATGGGGATGGATTGTATTCCATTTATTGTAATGACTAAAATGCACAGCAGTGTTGGGAAATAAATGATGAATGTAAAGGGTGAGGTCTCAACTTTCACCAAATGCTATTGATCAATATAGTATTTTATTTTCTGAAAGCTTTAAAATAAAATTTGACTGATGTCTCTTGTGGGTAGCAGATCGCCGCTGTTTTTAGTTGATATTTTTTGCATATAGTAATTCCAAGTGTAACTGTGCAAAAAATTTGTCTTCCTGGGAATGATGAATGCATTTGTCTGATATGTCTCAGTTGTGAGTGAAGCACAATAGTTACAGCAGACAAACTTGCCATAATAGGAAAAGCACAATTGCTGCTAAAAATATTAATAGCAACTGAGCCAACATGCGCAACACCAGAGCCCTGAAACTGAAATAGCTTATCTAACATCAGACATCATAATTTGTTAAACTACATTTTTACTTTTCTCACTGGTACATGTTAAAATATCTTAAAATTCTGTGAAATCATCCCGTGCTGCCTGAGAGCAGACAACGGTGATTTAAAGACTGGAGTAAACGATACTTTAGAGCCTGAATTCTTTATGATAAAAAAAAAGAATGGTGTAAACATAAGGTCATACTACACTGCAACTTTAATTCTGAAAATGTGCAGTGAATGAAGTGAAACGCACATTTGCAAAGAAAATGGAAATGAAAGCTCGGTCAGGGAATCCCACCTTTATACACTCAGTATTTTAGGGGCGGACAATTCATTTTCCCAAGGGGCCACATGAGAAGCTGGCACTGCTCTGGAGGGCCACACCAATAAGCTTATAAAGAGATGAAAATTTGTATTGAACAGAGCTGAGCAGAACTATTATAACATTTTGTCATGGTCCTGGGCCTCATGCCCATTGTTTTGTTTTTTTCCTTCAGGTTCGGTTTTCATTGTGTTGTTGTTCATTGTTTGGAGCCTTGGTTGTTTTGTCACAGTTTTCTTATGGTTTTGATTCTTAGTTCATTATAGGTGTTAGGGCCTGTTTTTAGTTATAGTTATTTATACTGAGTCCCTGTTCCCCGTGTCGTGTCGCGTCTGCGTCTGTCTTTGTAGTCGGTGTTTCCTGTTTTACTTTGGCAGTCTTAGTCTCGTCTGTCTTATATTTAATTTACTTCCTGGTCTTGTCCTGTTTGATTATTCCCAGCTGTGTCTCCACCTGTCCCGATCGTCTCGTTATCCTGTGTTTGTATTTAAGTCCTCAGTCTGTGTCAGTTCTTTGTCGTGTTGTTGTCTGTTTCCCTGCTGTGTGTCACCCTGCCCTTTAGTTCTATTTAGTTCTGGCACCCATCCAGCCCAGTTTATTTGTATTCTGTATTCCTCGTCATTCCTCTAAATAAATCACCCTTTAAATTTAGTTCAGTGTCAAGAGTCCTGCATTTTGGGGTCCAGCCTTGCTTGCCGCACAGCTCACCATGACACATTTTTAATGTAGACACAGGTCCACTTATAACAGAGCTGTGATAAGTTGAGTATTTCACCCTCTTTGTCATATCGGGCTCGTAGCTAATCTAAACCCAGCTTGCCTCTGAATTTTTTACCCCAGAGTCGAGGTGGGGTGGGGTGGGCTGGGGTGGGGGGGGGGTAGTGCTGCTGAGCTAAGCAGTATAGAGACAAGGACAGTTCTGCTTGTCTACCCTTCTCCTGTCACCTGATTCGCTCAGTCTAATGATAAATGCAAGAACAACTCAATACAGACAGCAACGAGCACTCAGATACACAGTACCAGTTCATATTTGGGTACAAATATAGGGAGGGATTGCGGTGAATACATGAATATTCAAACTGATTAATTGGTTTGAAGAGCCAAAATTATTCCATTGTCTATGTGGTAATGACAGAATTTATTCTCATGTTCTTATTGCTAAATTTGGCAACTCTGTCTGGTCCGTGTGACCCAAGGTCACGTCCTGCAATCTATGTGTCGGTGCCTAGCTGCAACACTTAAGCTCCGAAGAGCCATTTACCAACAGCCGGAGCACACAGTGTGCAGAGAAAATGACAGACTTGGTCAATACTGGCTGCCTGTTAGCCTCGCCACTGCACCAAGCTAATTATGTATAATTAACCCTCACTGCTTTGAGTGCATCACAGGCACCACAACTCCAGAGATGGACAATATTGAGAAACTGATGTTCTGTAATGTAAGACTGGACTCAGAGTTGAACAGGTGCAACCATGCACAGTCGATTTACATAACTCAGTTACAGATGCGCATAGATTTCTACATGAACTCATACACACATGCAAATGCTGACCTTCACCGCACTCGCCTACCTGAGCTGTCACCTGAGCCCAAGAGCAATCTCATTTCGCTCTGCGTCATAGCAGCTCTTATGTTCAGGCTATCCTTCATATCTTAAATTGACCAACCATGTTTATGGAGCATGATAGTGATCAACATCCCAAAAGAGCAATCCCGTGCACCCAGCTTTCCTCTGACCTCAGGGAACCTGGCTATTTAGACTTACCTAGTACGACAAGTACTTATATGTATCAGGCTGAACTCTGTATTACCTATAAATACTTTCTTGTGGCTACAATGAGTAGGATGTAACTCATTAATGCTTAGAGTGGAATTTTACTATTTTCTTGATAGTATTTAAAGTATTTGGTAACTTAAACAGACATCATCAGCTTATTAGAATATAGACGTACCCCTAAACCACATAGAAATCCATGGAGCCTCGTGTCTATGGAGTTCATGTCCAGTTTTCATAATTTTTCACAAAAATACACAAGAAAATCATTTATACAATTAATTCTTACTTGATTCCATCTTCCTTTAAAGTAAACATAATTCTGGATGATGGAACGCTACTGCAACAAGGGTAGCAGTCAATGCAAGTTAGGTGCCATAAGTGGCTATTTATTAAAATCTTTAACTGCATCAAAAGGGGGGATAGAATGAGAAGACATGTCGCCCCATGACTGCAGGAAGCCAGCCACCGACTGCAGGGGCACTGGGAGCAAACTACATTACAATACAAACTAAAACACAGTAAAACACCACATTAAATCAATATGCAACAAACTATATCACCAGAACTAAACTTAAGTACAACCGGGATTTAAACTGGGCCTGAATGATTCAGAACAGCATTCTGGGAGTTTTTCAATTAATGAGAAGTTAAATCTGATAGGCAGGTTAATACTGCACGTTCATGTGCTTCCAGCTGATGACATGGAGATACTTGCTCACTAATAAGAAAATAATGACATCCCAAGGCCTGCTTACACCTTCAACACACCCTTGTTCCTGCTCATTCTTGTGATGCATTCAATCATCGTCATTTGGATTCATATATGAAGTGTTGCTGAATCACGTTTCTGTGAAACATCTTGGGAAACTAACTGAAGTGTACTTATTTTGTGCTCTTCAAAAGTTGCATAAAAGCATGTAGTAGGCAGTTTAGTGCGGTGCAGTGCAGTGCAGGATAAACTGGTTAGTTAGCAGCAGTGTTGTGCAGTTTGTCTGGTGCAGGGCCAGCTGTGGTTCATGTTAGGTTCATCAAGGGTAGCAGAGATCAATTTAAATTCAAGGTGATGATGCTGATTAGATTCACAAATCAAATTATTGGCTTCATATTGTCTAGGAGGTTGCTGATTAGCTATATAACTGTCTGCCCTCTCTCTTGTTGAATTCAGTTGGCTAAATCCACAAAGAGCAGTAGGTACTGAAGCACAGGTCAGCTGATGGACTAGTTCTTATATGTATAGCACTTTTCTACTCTACTTTGAGCACTTTATACAACACATTTCATTCACCTTTTCAAACAAGCATTTTTTTTCTTCCTACATCTAAGTGATTTTTCTATCTAGCATATGCACACACATTCACACTCCAATGAATACATCAGGAGCAACTCGGGGTTCAACAACTTGCCCAGAGATATTTTGACATGCAGAGACAGGATCTGAACCACCAACCTTCCAATTAGTAGTTGACCTGCTCTGCCTTGTGAGCCTCTACCTTCGTGGCCTTTGTGATCACAGCTGATTACAAAGAAAAATCCACTGGAGCTCACAAAGCAAATTATTATGTCATTTATTTCTAAGTAATTATTTTTGCCCCACCTGTCAAATCCCACTTTAACCCCTGAGTTCACACCATGATCCAATAGCTTGTAGAACCACCTTTAAAAGTAATATCGGAGTAATCACTCTGTATGACTTTATCAGTCTCTTCCATCATTGTGGAGGAATTTTATCTTTTTTTTTTTTTTTTTTTTTACAATGGTTAATTTGATTTCTGCAGGTTTTGTTAATGCACAGCTCTCTTGCCACATCATTTCAATCAGACTGAGGTCTGGACTTTGGGTTATTGCCACATCTTGATTCATTTCTTTTGCAGCCATTCTGTTGGAGATTTGCTGCTGTGCTCAGGATCATTGTCCTGTTGCACTGCCAAGCTTTAGCATTGGACACATTTGACTCTAGAATACTTTGGGATACAAAGGAGTTCATGGTCAACTCAATGGCTGCAAGATATCAAGACTGGCTGTAAAACAAGCCCAAATCATCCCCCTCCACCACCTTGCTTAGCAGTTGGTATGAGGTGTTTGTGCTTTTATGCTGTATTTGGTTGTCACTTAAAGTGGCACTGTGCATTTAGGCCAAATATCTTTACTTTGGTCTTCTCTGCCCAGGGGACAATGTTCCAGATGTCTTGTGGTTTATTCAGATGCTTTTTTTGTTTGTTTGTTTTGCAGTTTCTCTGACCTTTATATAGCCTAACTGAATTTTCTGGGATGTCCACTCTCGTGAAGATTGTGGCATTGTGTTAAATTGCACCTGAATGCTCCAAACCAACAAACTGCCAAATCATGTGCTGTTATACAGGTGGCCACACTTGCTGATGATCAATTAATCAAGCTTATTGGATTAGCAGCACCTGGCTGCTACTTAATGTCTCAATTCCAATGGAAACAATAAGGCTATACTGATTAGAGTCCTCTGAAAACTTTCTTTATCACATGACTTTATATTATATTAGACTTTTTTCAGTATAACTGAATCAGCAAAGATGTTCATAAACTCTGGACTGTTGCTAATTAGCTCTAAAGGGACTTTCTGTGTAAGATACCTGCATAAGACACCTGCGCTAAGACACATCAAGCTCTCAACAATGCTCTTTTCAAAGAAATCTGCAGGATTTATTTTTAGAACTCTCCCATTTTTGCACTGAACCTCAGTTTTCACTTTGGTTTGAACTCAGATGCACCTACATGAAAATGCCATTTCAAAAAATTGTTTGTGCTGATATTACGCAGTGTTCAGCCTGTGTCAGAAGAACACTTGATAAAGGCATACATCACCTGACAAGCGATCAGGTGATGTCATGACAGGGGGTGAATTTTCAGTAATGTATTGTTCCTTCAGTGTGTTGCGTGATACCACCTTGTTGACCCTTTTACACGCAGTACCGGAGGTGGCTATTAAAAAATACTGGTTTGATTTACTGATTTACTTAAGGTCAGTCTTGCTATTTAATAGCCACCTTAGTTTTATTGATGTAGTCATTTTTATGGTTAACAGTATTGCGTATGGGTAGCATATGAAATAACAGACACAAATCTAAATATACAGTCTGCAGCAAAACATTAGTTTCCTCACTTTCAGTCACTCTGATACCTGCTGACAATTATTTAATGCACTTGTTAGTCCATGTATATTATGTCAGAGTTCTAAGAAGAGAAGAAGAAACAGGTTTGGTTACAACTGATTTGTATTGCTTAGTGAAACTGGGAAAAGCAAGTCTGTGGATTAGATTAAAGGGATACAGAAAGACCAACAGGAAGGAAAAAAAAGAATATGCTTGATGTTGCACTTAAATGTGATTAATCTTGCTATCCTGTAATAGCTAATCGGGTGTCACACCTCCATCCTCTTTCGATTTTCTTGGAGCCTTTGAAGATCAAAGAAGAGCAGAGTCTATGACATTTCCCATGTTTGTTTATTAGACACACCGAAAAGAAGATTACATAACTGTCAATATGACTGAAGCCTATAATGCTATAATGCAAAATTAAATATCACCCCCAGCAAGACCACTACAAAAATATAATTATTTTTGAGCGTTTGATGTGAAAATCAATATTCTTTCCTACTCTGTGCTATACTAAAATGGCTCATTGATGCTTCCATCCATCCACTTATCCTGTTCAGGGTCGCAGAGGGGGCTGGAGCCTATCCCAGCTAACATATGGCGAGAGGCAGGGTACACCCTGTACAGGTCGCCAGCCTGTCGCAGGGCCAACACAGAGAGACAGACAACCGTCCACACTCACATTCACACCTATGGGCAATTTAGAGTGGCCAATTAACCTAACCCCAGTAAGTGCATGTCTTTGGACTGTGGGAGGA
>JAVDPK010002573.1:529043-539540 GCA_034780415.1 Cichlasoma orientale
CCCCCCCCCCCCCCCCCCCCCCCCCCAGTGACCAAAGGCAGCTGATCAAGTTCTTTGGTTTGGTGTTGAATCTAAACTTTGACAATTTTCTGTTGCATAACAAGAAGCCCCATGGTGAGGAGGTAAGTAGGTTCATTTATATTAGAAAGAATCTTTTTGATGCTATCCATTTGTAGCTCTTGCAAGTGGATAATAATCTCCATAATTTATATCAGGCTCTGTACTTATTCTTTGCAGGTGTGTTAAAGGGGAAAAAAATAAGAAACAGAAAAAAAAAAAGGTTGAATGAATCCTGGAAAGATTTGTCGCTAAATACTTAACATATTTCACTATATATTAATGTGAGAAACCTGTCTGGACACAATTGCTGTTAATACAGTTTGCAGTTCACTTCCAAGCCAAGCCAGGGAGCGCTGCTCACAGTGTGAGCACTGTGATAAGGTGAGAAAAAGCGGTGTATATACCCTGTTCAGCCGCTTGCTTTTTAGGTCCTCACACAGCACACCTCTGGTCTCATATTGTTTTATTCTTTGACAATAGATTCAGTTACATAATGAACCCCATCCATAACAAAGGCTGAACCAAGGGTAGACTGGCGTGGCTCCAAGCCCACTCAGAACAGGCCCAAACCACATGGGAGAACAAACTCTTCCCTATCCCCCCCCCCCCCCCGTCTTTGTCATACCACAAACGCTATCAAGTGTGAGAGGACAGACATGTGTTGCTGATCATATGCATATTAAATAAATATCCCAATGGTCACCTAATATGTTGCGGTGTACTTCTTATTTTACTGTAGGCCCATAAAGCAGAAAAAGTGTGGCATCCCAGACCTGATTTTAAAATGCATTCCTCATAGCACTGCATTATAGCCATGTGAACACTGCAGGCTTATGGGGAATATATGCGCTAGCCGGGTAAATGGGCTTTGATGGGCGCTGCTGGCTGTGTGCGAATCGCCATGTTTTGCTGGGCGTCAAGATTTGGTGCTCCCACAGAGAGCACTCACACACAGCTCTGCCAACACTGAGCAACATTTAAAACTCTGGTCCTGCTGTCCCTGCCGCACCTTCTGCCAAGCAGCTCTGCAAATAACAAGAGAATTTTTTTCCCCTTTTCTTTCTACCTGAGACTTTCCATCCTTCTGTCTGCTTCCTCTGAATTCTTGTTTTTTTTCCCCTCTCTTTTCGCAGTCCGCTGATCTCTTCTTCCCTTTTCATTCTCTTGCTTTGTCTGCACCTCAACTACCTCTCCGAATCAGTAGTGTTAAAATTTTATGGCAAATGTTCCTCCCACACCCGGCATTCCAGGGTCTTGCTGGTGGCTCACTCTCTTTCTCTCTCTCTCTCTCTCCTCTGTGTCACTGGTAACAGAAAAGTGCAACTTGTGTGGGTGTTGGGGGCTGTGGGACTGGGCAACAATGTGAATTGGGAGGGGGGATGTGGGGGATAATTCATCATCCTTAATTGCATCAGCCAGAAAATAATTTCCTAGTTGGCATTAATAATTTTGTATTAACTATTGATAACCATCAGGTTCCTGCATATGTGACTTTAAATGATGACAAGCTCTAAATAATGTTTATACTAACACTGTAATGGTATTTTATATACAAGGGCCATAATGCAATCAATAACTAAATCTACAAAATGATCTACATGCAGAAGCAGAATATTTGCCTTAAATGAAGCTACTTCTTTACATTTTAAAAATGTGTTATAATAACAGCTACCAATTGGAAGTCTTCATTGAGACTGAAATATGTTACAGTAAACTCACTCACAAAAAGGGACACAGGAAAAAGGTTTAGATGAGATAACTTCAAGTAAAGATGGAGAAAGTACATGATGATGGAATGATTCCACAGTTCAACAAAAGCAGAAAGCTGTGACAATGAAAACACAGCCTCAGTTACTAATCAACAAGTCTTAAAGCTGTGGAAACAAGATGAGCAGCTATGCTGCCACCCCATTCACAATTGCGATGTGCCAAGAAAAGTGAAAAGGAGAGAACAAATGAAAAAAGAAAGTGAAAGACTGTGGACAACTGTTCAGGGAACAGAACATGACCAGATGTCAAACTGTTGCTGTATTTTTTCAAATTTCTTTATTTCTTAAAAAAAAAAAAAAAAGAGCGAAAGAGAGAAAAGGAGAATGTTCCACCTGTGGTAAGCAATATCACTAACAGCATTTTAGATGAAGCCCAGTTTTAATAATATTTTTTTTATTAATCTCAGTAATATCTAACCTTTTTTATACCTTTATCAGAATTAAAATGTGCTTTTGCCAAATGTGAAATTCATAATAAGAGAAAGTTTCATTAATCAGAAAAGTAGTAAAAGTAACCTGACATTCTGTGACTTTCCCTGGTGCAGTAATCCCTCCCATCTGGCACTCCGAGCAGGTTGAAACAGACACAGAATTATTTGCAAATACTTTTAGACCCAGGTCTGATTATCTTTTCAGTAAACAACCATAATCAGACACTCCACTGAGACTTTTTTTTTTTTTACTTCTGAATGTTTTTTCTTTTAATGCCTGACTGAAGAATAGATTTAAAATTTTGTGATTACAAAGTTTTCAAAGAGCTTAATTTACTGATCCTTCCTAATTTACCAAGAAATATTTCAGTACCTAACAAACTGCAACTTTATGGACATTTAAAACAAACAAACAAACAAAAAACATTTTGAATTTCAAACTTCAGCTCTTTGTTCTGTACTTATTTTGCAGCTGCAGCATCAAAAAGCAAGGTTGATGTGAGCATTGCAGGCCACACTTAGGTGACCTTGGTGGAGCCAGCATCAATTTAGTGGCATTTAGAAAGCCTTAGTGTTGGCACTGTATCTCTCTCACTTCTCTGTATGGGCCCATCTGTGAGGAATCGGGGAAGTTAAGGTTGGTTCTGTCTGGCACTCTGTTTTGCTTGGCCTGGTGATCCCCGCAAACACAGGACACACCAATAATAAAATAGATTCCTTTATTTAGTGAGAAAAACAGGGAGACAAGACAGAATAAGCCACAGGGAATCATTTACTTGGGTGGGGCAGCTAAAGTTTAGTTGAATTTGTTTGCTTTGGACGCAGCGTGAGATACTGTAGTAAACAGCAGAGCCCGAGAACTTTTCTGTAAGAACATGTCATGTGCCATCCTGACCTAAACTGGTTAGATGCAAATACTCAGCTGATGCAAATTTCACAGTAAAATAAGCAGCATGGCTCTGTTTCAAGTGTGTAAGATAATACCTCATTTTATGACAATAATAGATAAATTGTTGTGAAAGCAAAATGTAATAAAGGGATTAAAAATACATAACTTAATCTGCCCCATAACTCAATTCATTTTATCATTTTGTGTCAGCAGTATATTTTCTTGGTTTGCATGCAAGAGAAAAAAAAACACACCAGTGATGAGATATCAGCTAAATGCAGGATGGAGATTTGGAGAACTTAAAAGAAACTCGGTACATCAAGTGGAATGAGGCTAGGCAGATTCAGCAGCAGGCAATAACCATGCTTTATGTCCACTCCATTTCCCTTGCAAATCAGCCTCACATTCTTAGGGTTTTCACAGTTCCCAGCTCCCTTTTTTTCCCCCGAAACATGCCCTGAGTCAGCCAGGCTCATTAGGCAGGATGAGACTATTACCAGGCGCGTTATCCCAGCCTTAACAATGGGATGTGGTCAGGTGGTAGAAGCACCAGTTTCACTGGTTTCATCTTGCTTTCCCCTCGTGTCCTCTGGGTCCGAGACCACGACTTCGACTTAGGCAAATAACGCCCTTCCTCCACCAACAATTAAATTGACAGCTGGAATGTAGCACACCCTCAACACTGCAAAATGAATGTGCTTTATATTTTCATTTTCATTTCCAGTTCCTGCATGTATGTAAATGTGTAAATGCCTATGTGAGCATCAGGATACCTACACGCTGTTGAGCTATTTTTGTGCCTCATGAGCTGCTTTACTTTACTGGAATGCAATGCAAAACTCCTCCACATGATCTTCCTTTTTCAGTTCATTTATTCATTCAGTATATTGTGCTAATGTAGCTCACAGTAAAGTTCCCCGCTGCACTTCACTTTTTAGTTATTTACAGTAGGGCTTTCAAGAGGCCCAATCAGAAACTGTGGACAAGTTCCAGGGAAACAGGACCCAAGCACCCTGAAGAGCCTTTTTGCCTCACTTTTATTCACTCCTGTTCTTTCTCAAGAGTTCCTCCTGAAAGTATTTGGCAAACACTTGTGAAAAAAAAAAGAGTTTCAGGGAAGAAAAACAACAAGTCGTTCTTGAGCCACCCACACCCCATCTGCTGTGGTATTATCTTCTTTTATTATCTACAGATTATGTGTGCTGATATTATTTCTGCAGTTTGGTCTGCTGGTCATTGTGGTTGTTGTTCTTGTTGTTTTTTGTTTGTGGAGCGCTGTGATATGAGACAGCGAGGGGGGTGGGAGTGGGGGGGGGGGGTCCTCCGCCATGTGCATCTAATCGTCCATTCAGGACGCTCTTAATGGCTTGTCAGTTCCCCTTGCCCTTCCATTTTCTGTCCAATTAATTCCTTTCTAGCTGTCCGGATAAAGGGACACAATGGGGCCCCTCCACAGCATAATGAATCATTAAAATTCAGCAGCGCGGCCCTGGCACTTGGCTTCTCCCTGAGCTGGTTAGGGACGGCTGCTTGGCATGCATGCCAGGGCCAACTTGAGCATTCTACCCGCTGGACCAGAGCAGATAGGATCTCTCCTCATTCCTCTCTCATTCGTGGTTTAATGAAAAAAAATATGCACTGTATATGAATATAGATACTTTGAGATATATATATATACACGACTAGAAGCACATTTGAAATGTCAACTAAATGTCCAGTATGGACAGTTCTGAAAGTGGCTGCAAAAATTATTTTAAGTTGCTTTTTGGACATTGTATAAATTTCAGAAAAGACATACCAATACATTATCTGCGCACAATCCAATTAGATTTACTGTGAAGGCGTAACAGGGAAAATAACTGCATGAAAGTCCTTTTGCAGTTATAGCTAACAGTACAGATGTTAGACAAGGCGTCCAACAGCTGGTGTTCAGCACAAAGGCGAGCCCAACAACACGGCATACTTCTGTTCAGTTAATTCTATTTATTTGTTTTTTGTTTTTTTATTTATTTATTTTTTTTTTTTGGTTTTTGTTAAGGACAAAAAACAGCTGAAACCACGTGCGGATCCAAATAAGAATGACGAATACAAGTATCAACAAAAAGTACCTTTTATTTAAAAAAAAAAAAAAAAAGTCAGCGAACGAGTTAGCTGTGCATGTGCGAGTGAAACTCTAGTTATTAGAACAACAATTCTTTTCACAGCCTCTCTCAAAAATGATACACCAATAATGATACAAAACACAGTTCTGCGGACAAAACTCGGAGCATGGTGCTCTGTACGTTTTACATACAGCATGTCACACAACATTACAAACCAAGGCTGTAAGGAATGATATCAAATTAAGGACATAGTCAGAAGCAAGGTAACTGTTGGAGTCTCTGGTGTTGATTACCGATTGTGTGCTGCCCGAAGTTTGTTAATAATTTCATGTCATATAAAAATACTGACAATAAGCATTAGAAGGCACAAAAATGTTTTATGCGACTGCAGCAGTGAGTTGGCACTTAATGGCTGATGATAAACTGGCAAATACTCGCACACTTAATTTCACTTTTAAACCCTAAATACTCCTCTTTGAGTAATAGTTGAAAGATAAATTTCAATTAAAAAAAAAAATGTTTTACTTATTATTTATGTCACGGGTTATGTATGCAGCTCTTTCCCAAGGAAATGGCTCACACACGCATGTGCATGTTTGACACCGCGTTATCTCCCTGACACACGAGCGCGGATGCATGCACGTAGACATAATCTCGTGCTGTCCATCGACGTATACACAAGATCCAGCTGACATGTCACTCAGAGTGTGTGGTGTTATTTTACCCCATTTCCTTTAACCCTAGATCATGACTAATCGCAATTTGCCAAGCATAGATTTCAGACACCTGTTCTGTCCTGGGCGAGTCTGTTGGTCCCGTCTGTTTGAGTGCAACTTGGAATGGAGATGTTTCTGGAAAAATTGGTCTTTAACTGAATAATATCAAACACGGCACTTGTACTGTCCTTCACCTTATTTACCTAGTTTTCATTGAAAGCCAAACAGTACTCTAAATAACCAAACCCACATTATATGTGTTCATCTACTTAAGAACAAAACCAATAATGCATGAACATAAATAGATATAAGACTTTTATGCCAAAATGACACTAGATTCATAGGAGCCAGTTATTTAAGACTGATCCACTGATGCAAACAGTGTGCGGCAACATGGCTCTGGCCATTAAGTAAAGTTTACTGAAAATGCACGTAATTGGTCGTGTGTACATTCACAGAGTTTGGCCCAACCATTTCAGTTCTGCACAAGTCAGTGTCAGGCCTTTTCTTTACCTCAAGTGTGCGCACACACACGCAATCTTTAACTGGAAAGAAGGGTGTACAGGATGTAGGCGTAGGCGATATGTCCTCACGGAGGAGTCTGGCTCACCAACAACACAATTTCTCTTTGTGTAAAAAGTCTGTACAAGTGTGTTTTTGTCGCAACAATATAACTCTGTATAAAATCAGCAGGCACTTTTTCTTTTGTCTGTCTCAGGTTCAAATGGTCACATTTAGCCTACTAGCCCCTACACACACTTCTCCATCTCCTCCTCCTTACTTCCTTCGTTAGTAGTGCATCAATCTGAATGAGTCTCTGGTGCGAACGGGCTGTTTCTGGCCTCTTAAGGTCGAGACAGTGTGGTGTAGACTGGCTGGTCCCAGCTGGAGGCAGTGGGGCTGTGAGCAGGAGCCATGGAGAGACTGTTGAGGATCGGGCTGCTGTAGGGTCGCCTGGATGAATGGAAGTAGGGGTACTGGTAGAGGCTAGAAGGATAGCTAGAGTAAGGGTTGTAATAGTTGGAGCTCTGAAGGTCAGTATAGTCACACTGGGAGGTGGAGAAAGAGGCTGCGGCCGAGGCAGCTGATGTGGCTGATGTGACACAAGCCTGGCTACTGTAGGAGCCATAATCGGAGTGTGAAGGTGACCCGTGAGAGTGCTCGTTGTAGTGGCTGGGGCTCAGTTGCTCTGTTTTAATATGGAGACGGTGCTGGCCCACCTCACTGGTGGAGGAAGAGGAAGAGGGCATGGTGCTCTTTCGGCTCCACGTTGACCCGTTGCTGCTTGCATGGCTGTACGAGGAAGTGTAAGAGCTGCCAGGCAGTGGAGCCTGGCTGTGGCTGTGGCTGTGGTCTGAGGAGCCTGAGGCATGTCCATTGAGCGGGAGGTACTGGTCAAACTCGTGAACATCAAAGGTCTCCATATTGCTGATGACATCAGTGCTGAGCTCAGAGATGTCTACATTGCTGAAGTCAATGTTTTGCCTGCTGCTATCAACAAGACGACGGCCTTCGTGTTTCAAATCCTGTTTCACCCCATGGTGAAGGTCTGTTTTAGGAGTAGTGGGTGGTGTAGGTGGACCATGGGGCTGCCCTGAAAAAAATACAAATCAGAAATAAAATGTGATGGTTTGTAAAATACCAAATACAAAATTAATGAAAGAATTAAAAAAAAATCAGCCTGAAACTATTTAGTTTTTAAAATAAAACATATAAGTTGCTTTCAGCATTTAATGTCTTGTAAATAATTTCGGTGCATACCTCCATGTTCAGGATGGTGGTGTCCATCAGTCATTCCTCCCAGTCCTCCCATCCCTGGTTCAGCTTTATACATGTGATGAGCCAGTTCTGCTCCTGAGTCTGAGTCGCTCTGGCCTGGTTTCACATTCTTTCGTCTCCGAGGCTGGTACTTGTAGTCTGGATGATCTTTCTTGTGTTGAACCCGAAGCCTCTCTGCTTCATCTACAAATGGCCTCTTTTCACTCTCTGAAAGCAAGCTATGTTGAAAAATAAAATAAAATAAAGTATGGAAAATTATTGAGCTGAACTAAACACAGACACAATCTTTAAATGTAAAGTTACTTTAGAGCTTTTGTTTCCTGTCAGGAGGTTGGGAACAAAATTGAATAAAACGTGTATTCTTTCCTGATTTGGGCAAAAACTATTTAAATCCAAACTTAAACCATTTTGACATATTTTCATGTCATTACAAAAAAAGTTATTTATTATATTATTATGTGTCCGCGTTCAAAACTGCACTCACAACGTCTTAGTGTCCTTAGTGTTTTACTTTTAAGTTAAATTACATTTACATAACATCTTTCTGAATTTCGCTATTTTATTATATATATATATATATAAATTTTTCTTTTCCTTACCGCCAAAGTTTCCCCAGCGTCTTGCTCAGTTCTGCATTGTGCAGGTGTGGATACTGATCCGCGAGCTTTCTGCGGGCCGCTTGCGCCCAGACCATGAACGCATTCATGGGTCTCTTGACATGAGGTTTACTCT
Organism: Cichlasoma orientale; assembly: GCA_034780415.1. NCBI lineage: Eukaryota > Metazoa > Chordata > Actinopteri > Cichliformes > Cichlidae > Cichlasoma > Cichlasoma orientale. The sequence continues at coordinate 537,522 of JAVDPK010002573.1, forward strand.
TCAGAGATCCGTTTCCTCTCACGGGCATTGGCACCAAGGACCAGTCATACCCCTTTAGGACCTGAGAGACGGCATCTCGTATGCAGGCAGGGAACCTTTCATCATCTTCGGAGTCCAGTTTCTTGCCCATACCGGCGAGCAGGGATCCTTGACCATCGGAGCCTGTCGGTGAGGACGGAGCATCGGAGTCGGACTCGTCCTGGGACATGGAACTGTTTGTACCCGATGGACTGCATGGCTGGTCGCCGACACACTTGTCATGCTCCTCCGTCATTTTTAACATTATTCGTTCAGTCCTTTGGAAATGGAAATTCAGACGTTGCCACTGAGCTCAAGCGTTCACCAAACTGGCCAGTGCGCTTTTACGCGCGTTGCGCCAAAGTAAATTCCTTTAGCTGTTTCAGTCAGTGCGAGTCTGTTGTTTTTCCCCCGCTTTCCTGTTTGTTTGCCTTGTTGTCCTGGGTTGTCGTGGGGGGGTGCGGTCGTGAAACTTGCGGTTCACACTGTGAGCTGAGGAGCTGCATGTTACAGCAACTTGAGTTGGAGTTTTAAAATCGTCACTCCACCTTCGGCCTCTGATTGGCTGGAACAAATCGCTACTTTCTCCTCATTGGTTCAGGATCTACGTGGGCTTCATTATGATAATGATTTTTTAATCGGTGGCACAGCTCTGTTTTTGTAAAGTTGTTCACGCCACACTTATTTCTGAACTCAGTATAAGAAGCATAACTTGGCACATAATTGCTGTCATGTGTGCTATGTTGGTTTGTATACTTTATGGTACACACGTATATTTTATGAATATTTACTTTGAAAAAAAATGAATATTCATATTTATATAATATTTAATTAGAACTGATCATCAGAAGAAGTTGGGACATGCAAAGAGTAAAATTAAGATTGATATATATATCCGGATAAAAATACTGCAATAGAGTGAAGTGTCCAAAAAAATGTTTTGAACCACTGAATAAATTTTAACATTTTAAATTTACAGCACAGCGATAATCACAGCAATAGTTAGACACTCTTCCACATGTGACAACTGATGATGGTTTTGTTTCTTTATTTTAGCATAAAACGGGCACTTGTTGCTTCTAAAACTGCAACATTGTTTAGCCGGGATCACCACATGATATTAAGCCATTCATACCTTGTATTTAAATTGCTGCGTGTGAGTATATTGAAAGAACTAAATTTGAATCTAAACAAATCATCATGGCGCTGAAGTCAAGTTTCATCCCAGAAGAGACCAGAAAAATAGTTTGTAGGTTTGATAACAAATTTCAGAGACCTGTGCCAGCCCAAATGCAACTTTGACAAATGGTCCAACTTTAGACACGGAAGTTAACGTTTTCTGTTTGTTTGTGATCCATAATTCACTTCTCACTTCCAGTGAAGCATGCTTTTTATGACACAGAAGATACTGAGAGCAGGGAAGATAAGAGGGTAGATTGAATCACAGCCTTTGTTAAAGGTGTCTTTGTTCATATATTGTGGGATGATTTTTATCACTGGCCTCCCCATGAAAAGACAAGGTATGTTTGTGCTGGACGGCAGTTTGCTTTGCTCAATGCACACTGCAGGTGGCTGAGGGAAGCAGAGAGTTTGTAATGTGGAAATAAAAGAAACTGTGGCCTGGTTGTACAGACAGTGTTTTTCAGTGTGAAATGCGATGGCTTGCACTGAAAGGTAAGGAGTTTTTATTGTTTGTTTTTTTATTATTAGCAAACTAAATGGTAAAAGAGCCTAATCAGTGACTTTGTATTAACCTTTAGTGTTCAGTGTATTGTGTTTGAAGGACAATGACTGTATGGTCCATGTAACACAAAATAAGCCTGTTTTTCTTGAAAATGCCATTCACAGTGATACAGTTAAACTGACATCCTCAGGCTTAAGCTGTCTTTCTTTCTAGCACCTGCTTTTAAACACGTAGCTGGGTTGAGTAGTGTGTGTGTGTGTGTGTGTGTGTGTGTGTGTGTGTGTGTGTGTGTGTGTGTGTGTGTGTGTGTGTGTGTG
>JAVDPK010002573.1:539640-554915 GCA_034780415.1 Cichlasoma orientale
GTGTGTGTGTGTGTGTGTGTGTGTGTGTGTGTGTGTGTGTGTGTGTGTGTGTGTGTGTGTGTGCGCGCGTGTGTGTTTGTGTGTGTGTGTGTGTGTTTGTGTTCAGACAGACGAGACAGCATCTAGCTGTCAGACGTGAGTGGCAGTAGCCTCTCTCTCTCTCGTAGCACACAGAGAAAAGTATTAAATGTCCGCAAGTATTTGTGCATGCATAAGACTCACATAGATAGAATTTTATTGCTTTATCCTTATTCACCTGTTGCTTGTCCTGGTGTAAAGTTGCTGTTCTTGTTGGCAGTTAAGTAGAAAGCTCCACTAGTTCAATTATCAGTCCCAGTTTGTCAACACTCATGACGTTTAATTCTCGTCACTTTTTACCGTTTGGACATTCCCTCTGGACTTCCAATCAAATCATCTCATTTGGGTCGCATATAATGTTGTAAATTCGTGCTCTAATTCACCTTTGAAGCTGAATCAAGTGTTCCTGGCTCAAGTCCCGCCCTTCCACTAAATTTCATGGAAATTCATTTTTCCGCATTGAGGTGTCCTGCTGAAAGAAAAACAAACAAGCAAATAGATTTCAGTAACTATGATGTAGTTCCAAATAAAAAGTGCTTCATTTGGTTTTTATTTCTGGGGAAAATTAGGGATGCATTGTGTTGTAATAACATTTTAATAGCTCGAAGTTGACGTAAGTGTGACGCTAAACATATTAAAACTCACTTTAACATTTAATGAAAAGGCAGAAGAAAAATAAATCCCAAACAACTCAGAAGCAAACGGCTCCTCAATCATCCGTTCACAGGTATGACAGTCAGTACAGCATGAGTGGCAGCTGCCGTCACTTTCCACTTAGCAGTGGGATCGCATTAGTTTTTTGGGTAGACAGAAAGAGACAGAAAGGAGGAGACAGACTTAAACAGACTCCAGCCTTCCCTCTTAATGTCTCCCTGTATTGTGGGGAGAAACTCTGGTCAGAGTTTGTGGGCTTTGGGCTCTTGATTAGAAAAGGAAGGAACAACAGAGGAGAGGCAACCGCGCATGAACCTTAAGTGTCCTAAAGAATGAAGGAAGGTTTTAATTTTCCTATTTTTTGTGAGATTCATCTCAAAGGAAAGACTCGGCTAAAGATTTTCAGACTTTTGCAGAGCATGTTGGCCCATTTCTCCTGGGCCCTAGTCACTTCTACCCCACATGTAAATTATACTCTCTGGCTTCTAATGTGCATACAAAATTAAATTACACAGTCACCCACAGGAATCTTGCTTCCTTTGGTCTCTGCTTCTGTGTTTTAATACAGTTAGGCACATTTCTTCATTCAAGCCAAGTTATAATGCTGAGCAGTTAAATTGGCATAAATTGTCACAGCATTGTATCATTTAGGAAAGAGTTTTAGATGTGTAACTGTGATATGAATCTGAAGTTCATTAGGTCATCCAGTTCATAAATACTTTATATGAAACATTTAAATCCAGATTTTTGTGCATGGTATATAAATCCTGCAGTACTGGAATCCTGGAAGAACTTCTTTACAATTTCCTACATGATGACCAGTTCTCTCTGCGGCCACCACAGCACCCTAACCCTAACCCAAACAGCAGGCCTTCATTTTGTTTAATAATCTCCCTGATAACACACTGAGTCAGTGTAAACTTGGTGAACTGTGGAGACTGGCATGCCCTCCCTCTCACCCAGACAATCCCGACCACTCCATAACCACATGTGGAGCAAGCTCCTGGGCTGCTAACAAACCATATTTCACCCCTGCACCGCATCAACCAGACCACTTTTCTTTGGTTTCACACTCCGAAAGAGGGTTATTTAGGGCAAAATTTACGGTTGCAGCAAATGCCAGTGGAAAGCTGAGATGCAGGTTTCAAATATGATTTATTCAGTTAGAAAATCCAACATTTCACAGGTTTGAGGAGGTTATAGGACGAAACATTTTTACATCTTCAAGTGAAGATTTTCCAGTTAGTTTCACACGCAGTAAAGCAAACTCTCAGTGATGGATGTGCACACTCCTGTTTTCAGATCCATCCATACTCATCACACCCCCTCTGGAACCTAGTGACAGTGGATGTTTTCCATTTTGGTCCGTGGCCAAATGTATTTTCCAGGTTGTCTACTTAGCGAGGTCGAGGACCCGGGGATGCTTGACTCCACTGGTTCCAATCACAGTCCAACCCCCAAGACAGCTGCTGTGCGTTAGGACCTCCCATTGACCTCCGACCTCACGCTATCCTAAATTCATTCTATTAAAACACCATAATGAGGGGTTTACTGGACCAATTGCAGGTTTTATTTAAACCCATTAGTAGATGCAGAAAGGTGGAGGCAAGGGGTTGCACAGAATGGAGTTTTGAAGCGATTTAAGGGGGAGTGTTTGAAACTGAAGGAAACAATTAGTCCAAAACATCTCTGGGTGTGTTTGGCCCTCAGCCACTCTCAGATTTTAATGTCAGGAGTATAAAAAGAGCTCAAGTGTTTCCAGATTATTTCGTGTGTTTTCTCTCTGACACATAACTGCTTAGTGAGACAGTGGTTTTGCTTGTGATAGTTGTATATGTTCATATGAATTAGGGATTATGAACGGGGAGGTTTTGGAAGTGGTTGTAGTAGCCGGTTGGGAAGAATTATGTTAAGACAGTTCCTCAGTTTTTAGTCACCCCCAGGCCTTACTGGAAATCTTTGATCTAAAAACTGTCTGTAGGTGTCCTGGTTGTGCACATTTGAGAAGTACAGAAAAGTTGTCACTGTCAGCAGAATAGTTTCTTGAAATTGAGTAAAGGTAAAGCGCTGGGTGGATTCCTGGAGAACAGATCAGCAAACTTCTCGCACATGCACAGTGGAAATGACAGCCTAAGATGTTCAGATTGGACAACATTTCACATCCCAGCATATCTTGTCCCAGCATTTTCCCAGGAGGAGTGAGGCGGTATGCGGGTTCCTTTTTTTATACTTTGTGATCTATACCCTCATGATTCTTTCTTTTTTTTTCTTCCCTGACTTTAAGGCATATGTTCTGAGTAAAACTTGTGGTGTGCTCAGTTTTCCACATTGTCTACTTTTTTGATCCTTGATTCTCATAAATCATCTCCCTAATTTGCCTGAGAATTAGATGGTGCGGGACATGTAGACATTAAGAACAGGGCTCAGGGGCGGCGAAAGAACAGAAAGCCCACCCCTTGACTTTACGGGAAATGAGAGCCTGTTCCACAATACCAAGTCTATTTAAAGGACTTGTCTGGCTTTGGGGACTTTGCTTCATAGTGTTAAGATAACTGTGGTGCATTGTTTTTATTTACAGATAATTAAAACAAGAATAAAAAGCCATTTGCACTGTTCAGTTTTATGTCCTTTTTATGAACACAAGACTGAGCTCATTTTTGTATGGGTTCGCATGCTTTCACGTGCAAGTGCACAAGAACAGCGTGCAGTGGGAAAGCGCAGCGCATACACTAACCAGAATGAAACCTAAATCTCTGGTGTACGATTCATATATTACAGCATAATTTATAAGCTATTAAAATGATTGTTGGTGAAGTGGATCAAATTCTCCAATTAGGCTTTTAGTGCCCCTGCCAAGACTTTCAGTGTTTATGAGCAGCAGTTAGTCTGCGTGTCTCCAGCCTGTCTGCAACCTGATTTAGCTAAAACTAAGAAAAAGGCGCATAAGCACACCTGTTGCTAACAGCATGAAGAAGAATAAGTGCGCTGTGATCATCTTGATGAGCTTTGTAGTGTTTGATGTTGCAGCTCTGAAGTTGTTTCCATGGCTTGATGTGGGTTCTTTTAAAGAGAAAACTGGTTAGTGCTACAGCATTTGCTCATCGGTGATTCCCCCACAGGGCTCATGTTAGAGAATATTGCATCACTTTTGTACATATTGCATTTCTAGCAACGCACTTGCAAATTATTAACTTCTCTCTTACAGATTAACTGTTAATGATTTAGTTGCCGAGTAGCATGAAGAAGAAGAATGAATATTTAAAGCTGCAAAAACACACTGGATACCTCAGATCTGCTGTCAGAAAGACTCATATTGTGTGAGGGCGATAGCATGGAGCTAGCATTGCGCTCAGCTTGTCAGGGTAGCAACTCATCTTGCAAAATCTGTTGACCATTTTTAAGGATTGGCTGAATAAACCAGGGAGTCGGTATTGTGACAAGTAAATGGCCAACGTTGGATACGTCATCAATTAGCCACAAACAGCAGAGAATAAACAATTCGTTTCAGCTGCTTCCTTATTCACAAAGGGTTCCACAGCTGGTAGTGCCGCATGTTTGATTTGGCAAATTCTCACACTGGTTTGGTTTTGGTTTGGTTTTTTTTTGTTTGTTTGTTTTTTGTTTTGCTGATTTATTTTGTGTGATTTGATATTTCACGTTCCAAGTGAAGGTGAATACATCACATGCCGTATAGCTTCCCTACTGACGGTTACACAGGCATCACTTGCCTCGGGCAGGGAAAGAAGGAAGCAATTGCTAACCGTTTCCACTGGTTGTAGTTGCAGAGTATTTCCTGGTTACCACTTCACTATTTCTAACTGTTTGCCTGTCTGTTGCACACATGCAAAGCAACAAAGTGAGATGAAGTCATGTGTAATATTCAGAATCACTCTCACACTACATTTGAACTTAAACATGGATGTGGTGTGCAATAAAGTTGTTTTTGGTCCAGGGCTGGTGGTGTCCAGCTTTCATATCATAGTGTGGGAATCCAAGGTCACTTCCTGTTCTCTCTGAAGAGGTGCAGAGGTGTAGCTGGGGACAAACGATTCCGTGGAAATACTCGTGTAGCAGAAAGTTTAGAGTCTCTTCAGATGAACATAAAGTCTGATATTTTCATTCCCAGAAGAATTTGACTTTCTTTAGAATTTTCCTTGTTTTTGAAATATTTCACGCTTCTCCACCTTCCGCAGTTATTTATTCTAAATATGACTCTTTGCTCTTCTCTAATAAGTTATCTATGTTTTACCAACCTAATGACTAACCCTTTAGGAGTTTTGTGTGACTCAGATCACTTGAGGCCACAATATCACATTTGGTGAGTGTTTACCCTCATCTCCCTGGTGACGCTGTTCAGCTCTTATCAGTGTGGAGATGAAATTACATATTAGCTAAAGATGGTCAAATCACCCACATTTGACTCCACTCAACACGCTCACCTTGGATCACCTCTGTGTTAATGTCTCTCAGTGCTCTTTTCCTGTTGGTTCAGTCACTTTTACCTTCAAAGATAATGATTTTTTTTGTTATTATTTATCTAAATAACAATATGATTTTTAAGCCAAATATTCTCTATGCAACTTTTTACTTGTTGACTGCCTATTTAAGCAAAGTTAAGAGGATATTACAAGACCCCACTTTTACCTTACCTCTTTTGTCAGCTAATGACCACCCTGGGACAGCTTTGGCTACATTTAATGCAGAGTATAAATCTACTCAACTACAGGGTCCTTATGGTGATGTGCAAAAATCAACTTCCTTGTGTGGATTATATGAAGAATATGCCATTGCTGGTTAGCTTGATTGATGACTGCATTTTTTCTCTGGAAGCCTGTTTTATTGGGAATTTATCATTATAATTTGGCAAAGACATGACACTTTGAATCCAGGCAAAAACCTAAGAGTATAACAGCTTAATCCTTTTTCTTGTAGAAAGTTGAAAAGATTAAAATATTTTTATGTGCGCAGTATATTTGAATATGCATGTTTGTGATGGCATCTATGCAGTTCAGACCGATTTTGTAGATTTTGTCGTCCACAAATAACTGCATACTTTTGGATAAATCGGAACCAAATTTAAAAACAGCCAAGAACCTTGTTCCCCCTAACCAATAGCCCAATTTCAGCTCCATTGGTGCCTTTATAGCCTGAAACTCAGGTACATATATTTATGATGGCTGTAAAGTATGCTGCTGTAGTTAATCTCCTAATGACGTCTCTCTCTTCCACTGCTACCAGTAAGTCTGGGTTCGGACTTCAGGGACCAGTTGCTGGAGACAGGATGGGGGGGGGGGCATGGTCTTGATTTGGGGGATGCAAATTCTGGGGGGCTAGGGGCTCAAACTGAACTGCATTTGTAGTTGAGAAGGTGGAAGAGACCAGGCATTGCTCCTTTTTTTTTTCTTTATTTTCTTTTTTTTTTTTGGTGCACTGTGAAGTGCAAAATGACATGCATGTGAGATAGCATATTTCAGAGACATGAGATCTATTAAAAGTGAGAGTTCCAGGAAGAAATTTTGCTAATGGGACACAAATGGGCCACACTTCTGAGCTCTTGTCACTTTCTATTTGGGAGGCGGTTTGTTGCTTTCTTTTTTTCCTTTTTGCAGACATTCATTTGCAAATATGCTTTGCATACACCTCATAATAATATTCACTCATCAAAGCATGCAGTCTACTTTTGCATACATGCCTGTGTATAGGTGAGTGTACCCTCATATCATTTATATGGATATGAGTTGGGGTTTTGTTTGTTTGCTTGTGTTTAGCTGTTTCTGCTAGTGGTAAAGTACCTGCCCCTGTGTGTAACTTTGCTTAAAGATATAGGATGATGCCCCAGTGACACTAGTATACACAGAGCAGAACAGTTACTGCCTCTTCCCTCTTTCTGTCTCCACTGTCCATCTTCCCTCCTCCTTCCTCTCTCCTCTCCTGGTTGCAGTTGTATTTATGCGCCTTGGGAAGATTACAAAGAGGTGCTTTGTGAGGGGATGCAGCTGCTGAAATCCGACTAGATCCAGCTGAAGAGAGAAGGGAGCAGGTGGGTCAACAACGCCACCCTGCTGTTCCCAGAATATCAGGCTGCAGAGCTGTGCCTCCCTCCCCCACACAGACACTCTCACACACACCAACACACACACACACACATCCTCAGAGCACCCCTACCCCGACCCATCACACACAAACATTATAACATGTCAAAATAAAAACACAGTAACACCCACAAAACAGCAATACAGCAACATGCACATGTCAAAGGACTCTGTGGAAATACTGCCCACTCAAACAAGTGTGTTTAACAAGAATCATTCATACAGTGGGAGAATTTTGGCAGAAAGTTAGAAAGCTACACAAATTATTCATTCACACATACTTAGTACTGCGCACTAAGGCCCTATGCTAATTCTAGGTCTCACCCTATGATTTAATTAGCAGTAGCAATGACATAGCCAGTCCAAGTGCTGTAGAAACCAGAGGAAGATCCTGTCAGCTTTGTGAAGCTAAGATGTTAACAGGTCAGGATGCTGCCAAAATGTTGGATTTCTGCATCACAATGGGGACATTGGTAAGATGACCCTCATCCGGCTTTGTGCAGCTCAAAAAGCGGTGCTAGGAGATGGAGAGAGGAAAGGAATGAAAGAGAGGAGAGGAAGTCATGTAGGCGAGCGTTCTCGCTCCTGGTGAAGTGGATCAGATGTCCCAGCACCAACCTCACTGCAGGGGACACAATGTTGGACCAAGGTGACACAAACGGCACAAAAATTTGCTTTGTTTTTACTTCTTTTTTTGTTTTTAACTGCACAAAAACTGGAGATACCCCAGTGTAGACACAACCAAGTCTTGCTGACCTTGAAAAATCCAAATGTTGATGATGTTTCCACTTTGCTTTATCATCTCCATCTACACCCTTAATCAGCTCCAGATCCAGACAAACTGCATTTTTTTTCACGTGAGCATTCTTTATAGAAACACCAGCCAAATTATGGATGAATTTTTGTATTAACTTTGCATATGTGCTCTCTCTGCCGTCATGTCCCATAAGCAAGCTTTTTGATAATCATAAAAGAAATATGCTAATAGGATGCAAAGCAGTTGTGCTGCACTGAAAGCTGTGGGCTTTGTGAACTATTCTTCAGCTTTTTGTTTCTCCTACTGAAGTTTCTCTGTATATTTAATGAGAGTTTTGACGCACATGCCTCCCTCCCCATTGCCTCAGAGTGCCCGGCCCCCCTTCATGTGTGCAATAATTCAGCCACATTGATAAGAAGTTCTTCTGTGTCTCCCTGAAAATGCTTGAATGTCATTTCATACACCAGGCTGTACGCTGAAAGAGGCCACTGTCCCACACACTTAGTATTCTCGGCTGTCCCTCGCCGTATTCTGCATGCTTTTCCTTAAGCGAAGACCGTCCACCTTAAAAAATAAATAAATAAACACAATTTTTTCCCTCCAGCTGATCCTTCCACTTCTCAAAACAAAATAAACATAAGCAGGTAATATGTGACCAAAATTATGTGTATTTCTTCACTCTAGTGTGTCTAAATGACTTCATTTTTTTATGGGTCAGTTATCTTCCACCATTCACGGAGCTATATCTTCCTGTAGACTTGAGTTCAGTGACATGATATCAGCTCCATCACAACGCTGTCGCATACACCGTGCAGGCCTCTCACTGCCTCTTGCACCAGCGAGCAAAAAAAAAAAAAGAATGCGGCTCCCACTGTTCATGCAGTGCTTCGGGTTGTTATTCTTTTTTCTAATATGTCACCCTGGTTCACGTGATATCGAAGAAACAACACATTCTGGGTCATTGTGGATTTCTTTCTTGCTCAGATAACAGTTTGTGTGGGAGAGTGATCGTCATTAGAAGGTGGATCTCTGAAAATGCAGACTTTCAGCCATCTGGAGTTCCATCTCTACACATGTTTTAGAGTGTGGGAAGCTGCAAGAACGTGTCACTGGTTTATATCAAATCACTAAATATTTCATCAACTCCGAGCTCAATCGTGGGTGTGTGGAAGTTATTCTTTGAGTGGTTTTCCTTTTTTTTTTTTTTCTTGTGGCCAATTACTCTCCCATCTCTGTCATTTACCTTCATTTACATCAATTCATTTGTCATATTAAATTTGTTTAAGCCGTGCAATCTGTGTCCAACCCACGTTTCTGGAGTTTGACAAAATAAAGCCATATGCTGCTGATATGGCACTAATCAGATGCGTTTAGCTTAGCACTGTCTAATGTTAACCAACTCGAGGCAGCAGCAGAAGATGAGCCAGCTCCTACCTCTATCCCATATCTATGCTATAAGTGTAATAGTCTACACATTTCCTATTGAAGCATCAGGCCTGATTGCCGTCATTCTCACATCTGCTTCCTGGAATAGCAGTGGGGAAGTCTCCAAAGAGCTCCCAGTGGAGTGTGGGGCATGTGTGTTCACATATGAGGCAAGAGCTTTGAGACGGGGGCTTGCCGGTGTGGTTTATTTTCAAAGGGTTGTGCTGAGGATGTGTTGAGAGGTTGAGGAGTAGAGAGAGTTCTCTGCACTCTGGTTTGGGTTTCACCTCCCCGGGACACAGCTGGGGAGTTTAGGTTAGGAACCGGGGGATGGGGTCCGCAAGGATTTCGTATTTAGACAAAAGCACAAACAATACAGGATTTTTATTTTATGTGTGTATTTCGGAGAGTGAGGGGTGCAACCAATAAAGTGCACAGCTTTGTTCATAATGTTATAATCTTATTGTGAAATGATTACTTAATTCTTGTTGATGTTTTTATGACCTGATACACATGGTCTTGTGTGAAATGAGAAAAGTACAAAAAAAAAAAAACATGCAAACAACCAAACTGAACTTTAGCAGAACAGGGAAGTAAATTATCCACACCAGTGCTAGTTAACTGTCATATTTGCACCATTCATTTCCCTATTTTTCAGCAGCCACAGCAACATGGGCAGCGATAGGCATCGCTCCAAGTGGACCACTTTGCATTTAAAAAAAAGCTCTGGCAATATGGAAAATGCACAGAGGTAAACTGAACTTATTTGGTTATTCAAAGCCGTCGCTCTCTCTTTTCTGGCCTACATCGCCATACATGTGTATTCTCCAGCTGTCACAGTAGACTGGGAAGTTTTGAATGCAAAATAAGATGCAAAACTAAAAAATTTGCATCACTGCACAGTTTCAGTAGAGTCGCCAGGCCTCACAAGTTAAACATAAATATTATTTAGGATGGGGTATTAAAGTATTTAGTGTTAAATGTCTAACTAACTGCTCAGTGCAATTTTGAGCAAGTGGCGCATGTGCTCCTTCATGCAGATTCGCTGAGTTAAGCAATAAGAGAAAAGTGTGTGTGTCAGTTTAAAAGATTCTTAGAAGAGATGATAGCAAGTAAAGCAACTTGTTGACTATAATGTTTGACCGTATCAGTTTAAATATAGTGGGTGGTTATTGACTGGCATTTTTGTTTTGTTGTCATCATCTGCTTGTCAGCATTGCTCCTTCCCTTTGGTTGCAATTATGATTCTTTTTCCATACTTTCATTTCTAAACCATTTTAAACATCCAATTTTACACCCACCTCCCCAGATTACTATTGCCATGCTGTACTTTATGTTAAGAATGCATATAGGAAAGCAGACAGACAGCGTGTCTGGATTTTTTTTTTCCTCCCCCTTTTTTAATGATTCTTACAGTTTCTCTGCATTTGCTGCATGGTGTTGCCTGCCAAACACTGAGAGTGCCACAGTGTGCTGCTAGCTGCTGGTGTTTTTTCAATCAGGCTGGTGCGGGCCTGGGAAGTATTGTCCGTGCCTTGTTGAAATGCAGGTGCCAAGAATATAATTTTCCTTAAGTGCTTACAACTGTAAAAACCAACGCTGAGACTGAAAGTAATTACAGATCATTTAAACTGGAGAAAAAGGTGAAGCAGCGAGCTTTTTTAGCTTTTTCGCAGAATTTCAGAAACATTATGTGGTCTGTCTAATATATGTTTCATTTGAATGGTTTAATTTTTGGCTTGGTAATTTATATTGGCTGTGTGTAATTCCTCTGGGGGAAATGCCACTGGCTGTGGTTAACCCGAGGACTACAATTTGTGGAAGATGTACTGGGCTTTCATATCGATGCTAATTTGAAAAAGCAAAATGTTGAATGAAAAGGACAGGAACGTCTAGTCTTCAACATCTCTTGATGGCTGTCATTATAACTTATTGCCTCTGCTTAAACGCATCTGTCTAGAGATTGGTTTATCTTTGCTAAGAGATGAACTATGTTGTTTTGGCTCAGCAGGTGGGGCTTCACCCAGCTTGTGAGAGCGTGACGTTGCACCTGTCAGAGAGGAAGGCTTGTCTGTAGGCTGTGGCTAGGGAGAACCCCAGGTCAAAATCATCTTCTGGTCTCTGGCCACGCCTGAATTAAATTGTTTTATTTAAAAAGTAGGTTGAAAATTGAGAATTTCCCTTCTGATTCCCCCACCTTCTCGCTGCTCTCACTGCTCCTTGGATCTTCCCCTTTCCATCACACTTCAAACATCTTCAGACATTAGAACATTTCTGTTTTCCCTCTTAACTCATCTGATTATTGGCAGGGTGATTACAACCTGATTCATATTTGCTGACTCATCTCTGCTGTGAAATCCGCCTTCTTGGGACTAGCTAGCTTGCCATTGGCTCCCTCAGGTCCAAAAGAGTAGAGGCTGTTTCTCTGGTCTCTTTCTCTCTCCCCCTTACACTGTATGTTGAGTCATTCTCTGGGAAAAGCAAATCAGCACTCAGCAGAGATTCCAGAGAATACACTCTCCGGTTCTGTTGACGAAGGGTGAGGTTCCTCTGCTTCTTCTTCTTCTTCTCACCTCTTGAGGCAGGACCACACAGCATGTGAAAATCTGCTCCGCAGACACACCTCGGTTTCCATGTGCAATAAAACATACATGCGTGTTTTCCCACAACGAATGACTTTACATGACAAATGAGAGATGCAGAATTACCCCCGCTTTGTTGTAGGAATAACTCCGGATTGATTCAGTTTGTGCATATCTCTGGAAACGGGTAGTGAATGAAAGTGGCCAGTGTTGGTGCAATCTAAACAACTGAAAGCAAATAAAAGATTTGCCTGGAGTTCAGCAACATTAGTATGTTGCTGTTTGCCAAACAGAAAAAAAAAAACATTTTCTATTAAAATCAGATGTGGATGTCATAAGTGTACCTCATTTTCACTCCTCATGAACACGAGTTTATTTCAGCTGTACTTGCTTTTGTTGTCAGTTCCAGGAAGACTCCAGATTTATATCACATTGAATTTGGACAGTCAGACTCAGATAGAATTTTGTAACGTCATTTGTGTTTGCGTGTGTCTGGTGTAACTAATTGCATTTTCTTGGCATATTCAGTCACTTCATGTTTGTCAGTAATGATTTGAACTGACCACCATGACATTCCTTGAAAAGTCAAGGAGATTATTTCATTGAAATAATCTCTTTATACCTTCCGCATTGTTCATTTTCCTTAAGACTGTAACCACCGAAGCAGCCCGACCATTGCAGCCTGCAATACAAGATCTTAAAATAATAAAGGAAACCAACTTTCTAAGAAGTCAAAAAAAAAAAAGCAAAGGCCATCTCTAGTGTTTTAATGCTTCAAAATAAAATAAAGTCACAGCTTAATGAATTCCCCATGACACAATTAGAGAGAAGTAAGTGTCTTAGGCACTGTTACACAAGTTTCTCCTAAAGTGGGCAGTGTAATGGAGGTGGTAGAATGGTAAATAAGCATAGAAATATCACAAATACCATGTAATTGTGCATTAGACATAATATATTCTGAGCCACTGTGGCCGTGGTGGTGAAGCAGTGTTTAACATTTGACTCGAAAATCCAAAGAACACGATGTTTAGCTGTGACTAAAGTCATTAAATGGAGTTTTAGGTCCCAAGTGAATAATCAGTAACCAGTCATTTCAACAGCTCTCTACTAAACAGTGGACTAGGCATCAAGCATGTAGAGGAGTGCCTGCCGTCATCAATGTGCTTCCATTTATAGTCACCACCTCCTCCTGCTTTCACTTTTGTCTTTTGCTCCTTTCCTTCTTTGGGTCTTTTGACCTTGTCTTTCACCCAAGGGATGGGGTTGAAGTGGCGCGTCTTGAGTTCTGTTTCCAAAATGGGCTTGTTTTGTTGTGTCTAGTGTCTGGGCCTTTGCAGGGCCTGGATGCTGAGCTGAAACATAATATAATGCTGAACTGGGCACATGGCAAGAGGTGGTTTTTGGGATCTTTTTAGTGGCTGGTGGCTTGTTTATTCTGGACACTACAGGCTTCCTATTATGGGAAAAAGTTTAAAAAGTCTTCTATTATGGTTTTCTGCCTCCCACCACTGACTTTTGTCTAAATTTTCCTTAAATACAGCTTGCTAAGTGTCTTGGTTTAGTTTTAGTTAGTGAGATAGAAAACTTGTTGAAACAAAGAAGAGATTATGGTTAGAAACTGACTGCATCAGTAAACATACTACTGTTGGCTTTAAACCTAAAAATCTATCTGATTTTCTAACCAAAGAGCCAAGGCCTCATCTCAAAGCACTTATCTTCTAACATCCTAACATCCACATAAATTCAGTGGATGGGAATGGAAATGCACAATAACACCACCCCTCCTCCCTTTTTTTTTTTTTTTTGCATATTTTCTTAAAATTCAGTTAAAAATTGTGCTATATCTGGATTGAAACTTGATAATCGACCTTTTGTGAAGCCTGTTCTAGGGACGGGCCACATGATTGCAAGACACCTAAATAAAATTCAGCTTGTTCATTTAATCATTCATTCAATAAAGGTGGCGGTTAAGAGTCTGTCACTTTGTTTTTCATGGCGAAACAGTATAATCTGCTTGGATCATACTGTTTGGGGTTACATTGTGTTCCACTTAGAAGAAGTTTCCTTGACAAAAAAAAAGAATCAAAGCATCCATAAAAACTGTCTGTATTTTGAATCAATGGCTACATTGTGGACTAGAAGGATCAGCAATGTGATTAGCCAAACTCATCATGGCTATTTTGATCTTTTCAATGGCAGTTAGGTGGCTGGAAATGGTTAATGATAGGGTAAGACAAAACAAGACAACTCAAAGAACCATTTCTTAAAACTAAGGTATGCAGAAGAGCATCTCTGAACGCACAACACGTCAATCTTAAAGCAGATGGGCTACACTGGAAGAAAGCCACACCAGGTGCCGCTCCTGTCAGAAAAGAACAGGAAACTGAAGCTACAGTTCGCACAGGCTGACCACAATTGGACAACAGAAAATTGTTAAAAACATTGCCTGGACTGATGAGTCTCAATTTATGCTGCAACATTTGGATGGTAGGATTAGAATTTGGCATAAACAACATGAAAGCATGGATCCATTCTGCCTCGTATCGACAGTTCAGGCTGCTGGTGGTGGTGTAATGGTGTGGAGGATATTTTCTTGGCACACTTTGGGCCCCTTAGCACCAACGGAGCATTGTTTAAAATTCAGCCTGAGTATAGTTTCTGACCATGTCCATCTCTTTATGACCAGTGTATCTATCTTCTGATGGCTGCTTCCAGCAGGATAAAACACCACATCAGAACGCTCAGATCATCTCAAACTGGTTTCTTGAACATACCAATGAGTTTGTTGTCCACAAATAGCCTCCACAGTCACCAGATCTTGATCTGAAAAAGCAGCTTTGGGATGCGGTAGAATGAAAGATTCTCATCATGGATGTGCAGATGAGAAATCTGCAGCAACCGTGTGATGCCATCATGTCAATATGGACCAAAATCTCTGAGGAGCAGCACATTACTAGGAAGGTGATCGATGACTGTCTTGCATTGCATCAAGCATTGCTGAATCACTATTTCACAACAGTATGATATCACAATGGATCACTAATTCCTCCCTATGAGTGTTTCCTATGACAAATGTCTGTGGCTCTGTTGATTCTGGAATCATAATTCAAGTTGACGGTATAAATAAATGTATACAACAACCTTTCAGCTGGATATATAATTGGTAATCCAAAGATACATTTTGGGATGGCACTTTAACGGCAGCTTCTTCTGACAGACTGCACCGCAGCTTTCTCCGTCTACCTGTTAGGCCTCAACACACACATACAGTCACACAAAACACTGTGGGTCCCCTGGCCTGGCTGGGCTGTGGGTAGCTTGTAACCCAAGTGTTTTATTAGCAACTGGTCCAACACAGCTAATTGCTTCCTGAGGGAACCGCCTCCCTTCGCTCAGTCAATGATGAACAGCCCACATTATGTGTCTCGACAACCTTGACAATTTTTTTTTTCTCTTCTTGGTCACAAAACTTTTTATTGCACTGCACTGCCACAAATCTCCAGTTTTAACATTCCCTCAAACCAGGTTTTAATTGTGAAGCAGTTAAAGCATTCAAAAATGATTTTGTTGCTCTAATTTATGTTTATCAGTTTGAGTTAATGTTTTCTGTAAATACGTGTGTGTGTGTGTGTGTGTGTGTGTGTGTGTGTGTGTGTGTGTGTGTGTGTGTGTGTGTGTGTGTGTGTG
>JAVDPK010002573.1:564006-593495 GCA_034780415.1 Cichlasoma orientale
ATCACAAGTAAATAAACAATAAGTAATAAACAAATAAATACAAATAAATAAATAAAATAAAATGATACCAGTTGCCCATACGCCTCCCCCCACTAGTCTGGGGTGATGTTGTACTCACCAACATGCCGATATACATGCAGCCATGTTTGGTTAAATGACCTTAGTGAGCCTGTCCTGAATGCTTGCCACTTTTTTTTAACCACAGAGGGCTATTCCTCCCTCTAACATTATTTGTTTGGTTTTGTTTTTTTTGTTCTGTGTTTTACTTTTTCAGGTATTTGTAACTCAACTTTAAACTTTCAATATTTACCAGCCAGATAGCATAGCAAAGTCATTTAGTGGGTATTTGGGTGGCAGGTGTTGTGCAGATGTTGTCAGCACACCTGCATTAAAACTGTGAAAGAAACAGTTGCTAAATTTTTATAGATGTGTAGTTAGGATCAAAACGAAGCCCAAATTCGGTGATGGATGTGGTCCGAGGACCAATTAGAGTAGCAGCAGCAGCAGAGTTAGAAGGCATGATCCCATTGCATCATCTAGCTAAGCTAAAGTGGTGGTGTTAATAATAATAGCATATTTGTTTTGGAAGATACAGAAAAAGCTTCTGCACAAATATCAAAAATATACAGACACTTATTGTTACACTCGAACTACAAGGTAGTAAGTTAGCATAAGTTCGCTCACTTTGAGTTTAGCTAGCTTGATCCGATTCTTTTTGGATGGATGAGGTGACAGCAGTAAATAATGTTGTCAAATTTACAGTAAATGTATTCAAATAATATCTAGTAAGCCTGCATGCTTATTTATTCAGAAGATTGAATTAATTTCAGAATTCGATCTGTTTTAGCCGTTTTTCTTACCCTGTGTTGCTTGATCACCGGTGACCTTTTAACCCCTGGTTTCCCTGAGAACTTGGTCATTCCTGTGCTCTCACTCACACAGCAGTAGTCACTGGCTCAGGTCAAGCCAACCACAAGGCTTTCTTTGACTGGGCCTAATGAGGAGACTATGGTACAGGATTGCAACCAACATAGAGAGGTTTGCTTCCATTACTCTTCTACTTACTGGCGAGTGAATCACAGATTATTCAATTATGTACATCTCCGCTTTCCAAGGATTATGCCCACTCCCATTAGTGCACACTATTCTATTAATGTAGTTAAATACAGTTAAATTGTGTAATCACAGAGGCTGCAATTAGTGCAGTGTGCTTGTCAATAAAGGGGCTTGTATGTCTGTTGGCAGAGCATGCTCCCCCTACAACATCCCAATTCCTGTAATTAAATGCCGGGGTCTGCATTTTGGTTTATTCAATTTATTTAGACTGATTGGCCCTGCCATTGACTGATGGGTAAAAACAGAGGCAGTGTGTTGGCTCAGACAGAGAGGGATCTGGCACAATGTGTGAGCAAACTATCCTATAGCTGCTAGGTGGTCATGATAATCTACCCAGAAGGTCAAAGGGCGATACATATATAATCAACTGTAAAGTCTCGTCGCGCCTTCAGACACAAACACCAAAGTTAATTTACTTTCTAAATAATGTGCCTTTTTTTCCCTTCAGTGCCTGAGATTTGCTTATGTGCAAAGCCAACATTAGTAGGTTGTGGGAGTGTGTGTGTTTGGAGTGGCATTTACTGTGTTTATTTGGTCAGGGGTGTCAGACAGATTAGCTGGTGTGTTACAGGTGCTATAAAAGTTGTTGCTTTGGACACGGCTCATGAACAGCGTAATGACTCCGGGTTCATGTTAATCTCACTCTGCCTGGCTCCATCTTGGGCTGCTGGACAGTTTAGTTGCCAGACTGAGGCTGAGATGACGCAGAGACAGAGGACAGCGCTACAGCATTACGCCTACTGGCACAGGTTGGGGAAAAGGCCAAAGATGGAAGGAAAATAAAGAAAGGGCTGAACAAAGAAGAAATTGGATATCATAATTAAGGACTTTATTTATTAGCTTTTTTTCTCCTCCATCACTGTTCTCACTTTTGTTATCTGCGTTACTGTCTTCTACCTACGTATATTGAATGTTTGAGATTTAAAAAAGGGAATTATTTAGTGCAGAGCAAAGGAGAGCACAAAAATATGCAGAAGTTAGAGAGAAGAAAAGGCATAAAGGAGAGGGTTTAGTCGCTGTCTTCTCCTCAGGGGGAGGTAAGAGTGTTGTGGAGTACATGCTGTTTGTTTTATTGGCCTTTTGAGGGGGGTGGAGAAAGAACAATTGTAGCCTTGTAGCTTATTTGTGGATCATATTCAACTCTTTGAAAGATCATTACAGGTCACAGATCTGTCTCTCACTGTCACACCATTTTTCTGGCGCATCTGTCTTAACCGGGCACTGCATCTTACGATAACTTATTTTGTTTCTATAATCTTAATAATTTATAGCACGATGAGAGCATTTGAGAAAACCGGTGCATCCTTGGTTGGAGTATCACCAGGCTGTCAGACATGGTTCCCTAGTGAGGTAGAGCTTTTGCTCAGCCAGCACACAGGCTGAAAACTTAGATGTAGTTTAGAACCGCAGTGTTTACGAGGCACAACACTGGTGTAATCCAAGTAATTGTTTATTACAGGCCTCAACCTATGTTATGAGTAATTACTTTCGGGTGCCCCTACCCTGTAAAAATCAGTTTTGTTTCCTGTCTGGCTGCCTTAACACCACAATCTAAGCTCGTCTTTTCAAAATGTATGTATTTTACTGCACCTTGTGAATGACATTACATATATAATTGTTGGTTTTCTGTTAGCTGCATGGTTGTAAAATACATGCATATGCTATTAGGGATCATTAGAGCTTTGATGGTGCAGAGCAATTCCTCAGTGACACTCCATCACCTGTGCCCATAAAAATCTGCGTGCCAAGCCAGTGGGGGAGGATTTTAAATGTGGCATGGTGCTCTAATAGCCACTTCCTTATGCAGACGGCTAGCCAAATTGCATGAGCAGCATGCACGACATAGGTCTTGAAACACATTAAAGTGAGTTAACTGGGATAGGGAGCTAATGAAGGAGGATACAATGGACAGGAGAGAGGAGGAGGAGGCCACGATCGCGCACTCACCTGGATGGATTTGTAATCAGACGGCTGAAACATGTAGTCCGACTGGGAGCTCACAAGCTCACAAGGCTTATGTCATATTCAAGCCTCACGCGCATGCAAGTACTCTTCTGACATGCATACAGTAGGCATGCGTGCAGGGATAGCCAAATGTGTGCACTGAAACCCACACAAACTGTGATTGCAACAATCACACATGCGCACACACACTCAGCGGGGGGGCAGATACTGCTCACACTCTGATTCACTCTGTTGTCCTTCTGTGCTATGTGAAACCGATTGCAACAACAAGTGAGCTGTCAAGTTACTGATACCTGTTCTTTTTTTTTTTTTTTTTTTCTATGTTTTGGGCTTAGTTTCCTTTTTTTTCTTTCTCCCTGTTATTTTCTTTGGCCAGTTTCTTATCCGATACTATTTAATGTTCATGAAGTAGCTAAAAAACAGTCAGGGAACATTAAATGCGGAGATCATCTTGAGTTGCCCTGCCTTTTGTTGAGTAGCCATAATTCAAAAGACTTAAGTTTGGCGCTGAGGAACACACACACACACGCAGGACGATTCATACACACACTGATAAAAGGACTGTACAGATGACTGTGTGCACATTACTGTACACATAAGTGCAAAGACGCATGTGCACACATTCACACAGCTGCACATGCTTAAGCAAAGCCAGCATCTGTCGCAGATACATCCGTCAGTGCTTTCACATCTGTGTGCTCCAGCTCAAACCTTTGGCTCCAGCCCCCACACCCCGCACACGTTCCCCTCAACTGGGTTTGGCCTCGAGCCACCCTCCCTTATTTCTCCAGCTGAGTGATACATACGCTAACCTCAGACAGCCATACAGTCCTGTAGCCTATTTAAAGTATTCCTGAAGGGAATTTGATACGGTAGGTTTTATTTGAAACATCTTTTTTAATTAAAGGGGAGACGTGACAATTCCCTATAACTGCACTTCTAATGGCCCTAACATGGAATGTCTTTTTTTTTTCTCCGCTGTGACACATGTTCAGAGCTTTTCTGGCATGCACACTGAAGTAGCAAATGTTGTCCAGTGAAAAAAAGTCCTTCGTCTGTCTGAAACTTGACTTTTCAGCCTCACGGACAGATATAAATCACTGATATTGGCTATTTAGGGCATTGTTTACAGACAGTGAGTGACATACGCAAGGAAGCAATTTTAGTTTTGAATGAAATGTGGATAGATTTTCATTTCCACAACATTTTTATCTCTTTTCAAATGTAGTTACTGAGGCATCAACAGGGGCTGAGTTTCAACTCCTGTAATGTTGTTTGCTGGGCATGTTAAACTTACCCCTGCCCTGAGGTCACCAGTCATAAGCAAGAGGGAGCGGGAAAGACTGCAAACAGTGTAGAGGAAATTGTGCAGAATGGATCCCATTGTCGTAGCCCCACAGGCCAGAGGGTGCTGTCTCATCCAGGAAAGTATCACCATTTGGACTGCGCTCGTGGCCAATTGTGTTTTCTTGGGTGTCTGTGCATGTGTGTGTGTTTATTTTTCTGTGAATGTTTGTATGTGTGTGTTTGGCTACACGTGCATGTACAGTATGTGTTAATGTGTTTCTTCCCAGACATATCACCATGGCAACTGCTCTTTTTGGTTGTTCACATGCGATGTGACACCAGCTGACACCACCACATGAGCAATGTGAAGCTTCTTACGAGCTCATTTGTAAACTTGTCTTCATCGCTGTTGCATCTAAAGGTATTTCCATAAGTTGGCTGTGAAACCCAGAGAGTATGTGCAACCGCATGTGCGAGTTGGTGGGTGGATGGGTTCGCGTGAGATGGTTAATATGAATTTATGTACTTGTGATTAAATTGATACAGATTGCTATAATCATATCTGACTGTGACATGATATTGATTTCCTGCCAGCTCTTTTTTTAATACATCTCAGCAAACCCTTTCCCCTTTGCCTCCCCTTTAAACTGGTGTCCACTGTGTGATCATACCTGGTTTCAAGATATTTGGGTCAAGGGAAAAATCAGCCTTTAATAAGTAAGAGAAAAGACTTACACTGCCAACATGGCAGCCGCCCTGTACACTGTTCAATTGGCAAGCTGACAGCGAGCAAAGGAGGGATGGGATTAGAATCTAAGCAAAAATAAGAGTAATTTTTCTTCCAGACTTGCTGTTGAAAGGAGACATGTTCCTCTAATGGATTGTACCAAGTCAGCCTTAAAAATATGGAAAAAATATTGTGGTAACAGTCTTGTAGGTCACATAACATTTACAAGCCTGCGTGTATCTTTTTGTACCCCTGCCCTCTTCCTGCTGTACCTCACGGTGTGCTAGTAGTTGCATGTTTTGTTGTATATGAATTCTAAGTCTAAACAGAGTGGAGCTTGGTAGGGAGGAGGCTCCAGCATGTTGGAAAGCACAGCACTGATGGCGCCAACTCCAATGAGAGATGAATTATAGCTCCAGCTTCCCTGAAATCAAATAAATAATCTCTCCCTTATTTATTTACTTAGACTCTCATTCTGATTTGCAGCCTCTTAATTATTCTATTTGAGTCACTGGCCCCGGTTTTCTTGTGACACTTTGCTTTCTCTCCTCGTGCACATGTCACTGCTGATATACAGACACACACCTGTCACCTGTTTCTTTCATTTATATTGATGTCTGGATATTTCATCATTAAGGCGACTGCAGCCAGCCGGTCTATAGTAATGTAAATTCATTGTTAGAGCATTAATGCAGCAGCAGGCTTTGCTATTCCTGCTCATGAGCAACGACAGAAGCAAAAACATTCAGCCAGCCTATAAACACGCACGCACACACACTCGCACAAGTCCTAAGTAGCAACAGTGTTGCAGCTATCAGAGCCTCTTGGCCATGTGCTGAGTGCAATAATGGTAAAGGCACTGACAGGCTCAGCTCATACTTTCAGTAAGGCTCCCCAAGTGCTAGGTGTGGAAAGGTGTCTGGCAAAACGCCTGACCACAGCACTCAAAGAGCACTTTGTCTGCGCACCTCACACCCACCATACCTGCTCATGTTGTGGAAACAGCCCAATGTTGTCACACAGTTGATTTAATAAAATTGGATCCCCAAAATGAGTCTTCTAGTGTTTCAGGGGCACAATATTCGTAATGGAAACACATACTCCACCCCCACCCTCACTTTGGCTTTACAGGCACCCTTCCAGAGTCAGAATGAGCAGGGGAGACCCAGGGTAAACGGATACTTCCCTACTGTGAGCCCAGTAGTCTGGGTATGGCACAAGTAACCCCACATGCATCGCAGGCTCATATCTAGCAACAGCCCTCATCGTTGCTGCAGCTCACAGACTTGTTAAATGATGATTGCTTTAACAGAAAAAGTCTCAAATGAAAATAAAGGTAGCAGCAGTCGGGTTGAGGTGCTGCTGTGGTTTTGTAAGTTGGTTTTGGGATTGGCAGAGAACCTGTTTAGTCTCCCATAGCTCAGACTAGTGCATGAGCTTTGAGAATGTTTATAGTAATTACATTTTATAATAAGCCTAAAGCCAAACTTAACTTACTAAATTTATGCATATTTTTACAGTATATCAACCAGTGTTTGCCAAAAGCTTGGAATGCAGGCGGATGATCAAATTGCCAAAAGGGTTGGCAGTGGCTGAGCTTGTGAACGCTGAACACTGTGACATTATTTCTTGGAAATAAATTTTCTTTGATGACGCATTTTTAAATAAGGCCTAAACACATGAAAATAAATATGAAATGGAAAATATGTTCTTCATGCGCTGTGTGTGAGTAACTTTTTTAAGGTGCAGAGACAGGAACGCTGCAGTTGTAACAGTTTCCCCTGACCACAGAGCTCAGAATCAATGCACATGTATGTAATCTTTTTTTCTTTTTTGCAAAACCATTACTCAAAAAAAGTAATACATTACACATTACTCATTACTTTTTTAAAAAAGTGATGCATTACTGGATTACTTCTAGGAGAAAGTACTTGTTGCATTGCTTTTGCATTACTCCATAACATGACCTGAGATGTGCTGTTGCATGATTACCAGTTAACAACACAAACCTTCGACAACAGTCCCACAACACTAGCACAAATTCCTATCCCAGTGAGGACTCGCACAAATGATTGCACTTTTAGTTTCTAAGTTTTAACATAAAGCTGAAAACCAGCCCAAAGATTACCCCAGAGCTATCACCACAGTATTTCTACTGTAGTAAACCAGCAGGGGTAGGAATGGAGGCTACAATGCTACAACCCTGATTGTACACAACTGTACAGATAGTTGCAAAGAATCAAGAGTTGTTTCTGGCCTGGGCACTGTTTGCAGTTTACCATTGTGCTTTTGTCCTTCCGTGCTATAAACATGGAAGTAGTATCCATAGCTCCACTCCTCTGAAGTTGTAGACCATCGCACTATTTTCCTC
The DNA here is from genome assembly GCA_034780415.1 of Cichlasoma orientale. Classification (NCBI taxonomy): domain Eukaryota; kingdom Metazoa; phylum Chordata; class Actinopteri; order Cichliformes; family Cichlidae; genus Cichlasoma; species Cichlasoma orientale. The sequence continues at coordinate 571,473 of JAVDPK010002573.1, forward strand.
CTCCCTGCACAAGAACCAAAATGAGCAGATTGTGACGCAAGTGCGCATGGGGAAAAAACATGTTTGGCTTTTCACTCATGTGTCCGTTGTCCGTTTGCCCCACCACAATTCAGACAAATCGTTACTCCTCCTACAGTATTTGTTGGGTTATAATTAAACTTGCACACAATAATGACTTAATGGGTCTTCACTCAATCTGTGGTTAAATTCTGGTCAAGGTCACATTTGTCTTTTTATGGGCACTTGTCCATTTTCACCAAACCATAATCTTCATCCTCCTGATGTACTAATATAAGTCTAATATTTAATATGCCCATAATACTCCTGAACTCAAAGACTTTCATTTGGCAGTGAACTACATTAATTTGTCCTGGATCTTGATTTCTCATTTTTAATTCTCATAAGTGTTGGATACATACAGAGGTGGATGGATGGATAGATGGATGGATGGATGGAAGTCTGTGCACTACAGCAAACCTTCTTCTTCTTCTGCTTCTTCAGCTTCTACTGCTTCTTCTTCTTCGTCTTCTTCTTCTTCTTCATCTTCTTCTTCTTCTTCTTCTTCCAACTGCTCCCTTTAGGGGTCACGACAGCAGATCATCTGCCGCCATCTCACCCGATTCCTACCATCCTCCTCTGTCATACCAACCCTCTGCATGTCCTCATTTAATACATCTATGCATCTTCTCTGTGGTCTTTCTCTTTTCCTCCTGTCTGGCAGATCCATCTTCATCATCCTTTTCCAATATATCGTATATACTACCCCTCTTGCAGATAAGATAAGATAATAATTATAAAATTGGAACTGTAATTGTAATGTGATTACTTAATTTAGCACGGTGTTGTATGGCGTTTTTCTGTAATCACATTACAGTAAAACATAATGTGATCACAGTAACACCTTACTTTGTAGTACACTAAACACTGTTTACAATTGAGTCTGCTGATTCATTACTAATAGTCCTAAACTGTGGAATACGTTAGGACACTGATCTGCATATTTCTGACCATTGTTAGGATAGGTGACATTACACATAACAGACTTCCAGTTTCATGTTCTAATAATATAGCAATTTTTATAAACAGAAGATGATCCATATGTCTTTTCCACACTATTCTTCTATACATACTGTGTCTTGGAATGATTTCCTCTCGCTTGGAACACGCTTTTGCCGGCAACCACCCAACACTTTATGTCAGTATGTAGAATATGGCCATTTGCACATTTGATAATGTGACTGCAGCATATTTTCTTTTATCACATCCTTTATTTAACCAACTAAAAATATCACTAACACAAAAAGCAGTGTGCTTTCAAGGATGGCTATGGTTCAGGAGGTAGAGTAGATTGTTTACCACTTGAAAGGTTAGTGGTCCATCCCCACCTTGTTTGAGAGAAATCACATTGGCCATGAGTGCTATAAAATATTTTGGTTAAGTTTAGATTTATACACATGTGTGGAGACAGATAAGAAAGAGAGAGCGCAAAGCTCAAGTTTTATACAACGGCCAATCAATGGAATTGCCTGCAGGTATACAGAGACAGCCACTTAGCATCAGTACACAGGGAATAGTGGAATATGCTTATTTCCACAGCCACCATAATACATAAAGTACAACTTTATACATAAGTTTTTTGGGTACCGATCAAGTGCAATCATAATGAACAGATTGCTATTATAAAAAAGTTATTAAAGTTTCAGTTTGAAATATGCCATTTAAATCAAAAGATCAATAATAATAAATAACAAAAAAGGATACATTGTTACCATCTGAATTTCAACTCCTTGACAATCTGAGAGTTTCAGGATTTTGGTTTGTCACTGTTTACTTATTGAAAGAACAAGTACAAAAGGCCCACACTCTGATTTGTAGGCAGGCTTCTCTTGTTCCATATGCTACGCTTTCTCTCTTGTTGTTATATTCTGCACAATTTTAATATTTGTTTTCCTTCTTGTACATATTACCAGGCTTATTTTTCTCTTTTTTTAATCATATTGCTGTAACTAATACTTTAATACTAAATCTAACATCAGCGTAGACATTTAAAAGAAACTGCCACTACTATAAAGTCCTGCAATCAAATTGCTCTCAAGAGGTGGGGGTAGGATAGTGGGCAGCTGGTAAACAGGTAAACACCCTGCTGGAATGTATATTTGTTGACCCACCAAGGTGTGTTGACACGCACATATCACCACAGGGCTCTTAGGAAGGGGTGGGGTGTCAGAGGCTTGTTTATGCATCCGTGTGTGTGGCACAAGACGTTAAAAAACATACATTGTGGATGGAAACTGGGTGTAACAGAGGGACCTTTTTAAAATGGAGGAAAATGACGCTTAACTGCTGAAACGTTTCCTCAAAACAGCATAATTTCTAAATCGGGTACTTTAACAAAAAAAGAAAAAAAAAGTGTGTTACTCACACAATTTCCAAATTTTCGTTCCAGATAATAATCAGAGGTTGATGCAGAGAAGAGTCTTTGATCATGTGGTTGAGATTAGAAACAACGACGCTGGCAGGAACAGTCATTCACACAAGCACAAAAGAAATCTGGCTACAGGTTACGCAGAGCTGGTACCATAAATGGCTTTAGCTGCAGGACAGTTTGTTATCTTTAAATGAGTTCGTCTTAAAATCAGTCTCAGTTTTGTTCTTACAGCATGTGTATGTACACATGCACATCCATACATCACGCAGCCATCTCCAGGCGAGATGATTTAGATGGATTCGTGAGGTTAAATCTTGTGGCCTTCGACGTGGAGGTTTACGTCCATAATTACACTTTGCAGGGTTATTCCTGTATTTTATGGGTCTGAACTTGTGACCTTGGATGCATCGTGGAACAATTTATGATTTCTTTTTCTTCCCCCCCTGTACATGATAAACATCTGCAAACCTCCCCAGAGTTGACAATGATGACAGCTTCAGAGAAGGAGTTTAAAAAAAAAAAAACGAGAATAGCAGAAACATCCCTTTTCCTCTCTACCTCCCTTGTGCCTTCCCTGTCCTCTTATCCCTCTCTTCTTCTTCACTTCCATGTGTTTCTGTAGTCTTTGGAGTCTGGAGACAGAGTGGGGGGACAGATCCTGCTGCACATCTGAAATTTATTTGGCCTCCCCCCGGGGAGTGCGGTGAAGCTCTGCATCTCAAGGAAATTGCCAGCACTTTCTGGTCAGCTTGGCACAATCTCAAACACACACTCACATGTATGCACACTCACACACACACACACACAATCATACACACAATCACAGACACACTCCTAGGCTGGCTTAATTCCCCTTTTCTCACTCACAGTGGCAAAGTTTGTCCACTCCTCCAGCCCTCAGCATCACAACCCTTTGCTGTTATTTCAGGGTATGTCCCCTTTGTTGTAACATTAACAATGCACTGTAAACCCTAAATCTAAAAATTTATATACATTCAAGAAGATGGTGTCAGTGTAGGTATATTCTAACATTCAAATACGTTACTGTCAGTTTGCCACGCTGCCATTTTCTTACAGAAAAAAAACTAAACTTATTTTTCTTTGTTTAAATGAGGAACGCGATTAGTTGTTTTTTGTCAGATGGGCATGTTGGATTGTTGCCAGTCTTTCTACCTCACTCCTAGCCTCATTTGTACTTCAGACTTCCAGCTGGTGGAGGGCGGACACGAAGACAAAAATTATGCCATTTCCCCTGCTCAAACATTCACTTCTTCCTTTTCCTGCCATCCTCTCTGGATCCAGCACCCATCCCCCTCTCCCTGCATCTACTCCCCACCTGGCTGTCATTGAGCTGTACGTCTGGTGGGGGGGTTCAGAAGCAGAGTCAGACAATCAGACACAGGTGTCTCCTCTAGTGACCCGGATGTACTTATCCCCTGATGCCTGGTGACCCTGACAGGAAGTGATTCGCTGGCCAAGTGACCTCCCCTGGTGGCCCTTCCTGTCCCCATGTTGCCTCTCAGGAAGGAAGGATGCGGTTTGTTGTCCTCAGGCGCCTCTCTCTCACTCTCCCATCCTCAGCCTGACGAGAGAAACTAGATTATTGATTCCAGGCTTGTCTCTCCTCGTCCTGTCTTTTTTTATTCTCCTTTTTCTGTCTGCTTCATTTTTCATCTCCTTCTCTCTTGTCTCAGCACCCACTTAATTTTCTTTTGACATCATCCCTTTCTTCTTTTGTTATTTTTTTCTGTGTCCGTATGAGATGTGAGTAAACACTGCGGACACAGGCAAACCGCATCGTCCCCAGTCCCACTCAATTACACTCAAGGGGCTAACAAGTCTTTTGATTTATAGTCTCCGCTTTATTTTATTTCTGACACTGATTTATTTATTTGTTTCACTGTTATTTTATTGCCCATACATTCACGTTAAATATGCCACTCATTTCATGTGGTGGAGAAATTCCAAGGTCAGGCTTCTGGGTTTAGTCTGCTCTAAAATGATGCACACTGCGAATTAAAGACACCATTTGGTCATGTTTAGGACGGGAAGGGGACTTCCAGGCAGAGACACAGACAGAGACCTCACTAACAACATCAAACAGTGTTTTTGTTGTTCTTGGCTGTAGATTAAGAACAGGAACTTGAATGAAAAAGGTGAGAAGGTCATGAAAAATCATTGCCATTGTTTGTTAATTGTATATCTGTCAAACAACAATGTTCAGGCCAGGAAAAACCTCACCTCCTGAGGACTTTCACTGCTTTCCATGTTTGTAACGTGAGCACAGAACGTGATGTTAACGTGGTCACATTTTTTGGGGGGGGGGGGTGTAATGATGGAGGTAGCGGAGGTTTTTGGTCCTAATCAATGCTGGCGAATATGTGTTTTTTTGTCACTTGTTAATCACCATGCAACTGTAATCCTTGTATTGTCCTTGTCAATGTATTTGGTAACATGCCTTCAGTGTGTTTATCTTTTAAATAAATAAATGCATTAACATGAAAAATAATAAAGTTAAACCTTGTCCTAACTGTGTATTTTTATAGTTTTAATGCAGTGAAAAAGAGTACAAATGGATAACTTGTAACAGACATCAGCTATTTGCTATATTTGCTATATTTTATATTTATATTTTTTTATTATTTCCTGCATGTTTTATTTATTAAATGATATTTATAATATAAGGGTCTTCTTTATACCTGGTTTGAGTTTAAGAGTAGTTCTGCTGGAAATAGTTGTCCAACAGCTAATCTGAACATAATGACAATAAAATCATGTTTCTAAAACAGTTGGCTCTATTTTAAAAAATTACTGCAAAAAAAAAACAACAACAATATTCAGTTTCATGTCTTCTGCCTTACCGTTTTCATTGTGTCCTTAACAGAGAAAATAAATGGATTCTGCTGTTAAAAGTGTGTTCAGTTCTTTGTCTTCTAAATGCCAACATAACATGTTCCAAAAGAGACAGGAGAATAACAGGACAGCAGGGAGAGAGTGTGAAGTGAGATGCTGCAGTCCCACAGGTGTTTTTCTCTCCTCCGTAATGTCAGTCTGCAACTGTATTGCCACCTAGTGGGAGAGGACGTTTACTGTTCATAGACAATGATGGTTTGAATTCATTTATATCTGTTAAAACAAAAATGGTTGGCCTATGGTCTGTTAAGGTTTAGGTAAAGCCATGACTAACAACAACTAAGCCTGGAATAACTGTAAGGTGTTCAGATCAGCAGTTTCTTGCCATCATTGCCTATGTCAGCAAACTACTGGTCTGTGACTGTGAATTTTTCCAGCTGAGCTCCTCCGTCAAGTCCTCCAATAAATCTCAACCCAGTGAGTTCACATCTGGAGTCTGAGTGGGAGATAGACATCAACAGGCCTTCAGGCGATGAGTCGGGGCTGAGTAGTGCATCCCCACTGTTGAATGAATGTCAAAAGGCAAAATTTTAAGCTGTTGTTCGGTTTGCTACAGAAAGTGGGAGAAAAAAATGGACAAAGGGAGGGTACAAGGACAGAAAATGCTGTAAAAGCAAGGGAGGGTTTGTTTGGCTACATTGGCTTAATTGGTTTCAGGTTTATGTCCACTGGTAACCAATGAAGTGTGTAGCTGCTGAGTTTTATGTAATTTCACCATTTTGCAAGAGAAGTAGAATGTAGGCTGCACACAATTGAAAAGGGAGGGGTTAAATCAGTTAATTTAAAGCCATGCGTAACACATCCTGCCACTCCTTTATGTGTTTAACAGATGTTAGGTAAAGTGAATTTGAACCTGTTTCGTCCATTAAAAGTTATTTTAGGTTTTCACACTCCAAATGTCAAGCTTATGCTTGAAGATTTAAAAAAATATGCTTTCATCTACTTTGATATCTTCCATCTCTTTTAACCCTATCAAGTTATAAGTGGTAATCCTCCTGACCTTCACCGTTCTATTTTGTACATCTTTCTTCGTAGCTGAGGAGGTATGCAGCAACAAAGCTCTGCTGTGGTCAGATGGCATCTGTCCCTTTAATAATCCTGCTTTTATAACTGCACATCAAAGTGTTAAAGGCTAACATAATTGAGTTAACGAGTGTGTTTGGTATGTAACCTGATCCATTTTCCCTGTTAGGACTGTGGTCACAGTGTGTTGACCACAGATAGAGATGAACACACAGAGAAAGAGAGAGAGAGAGAGAGAGAGAGAGAGAGAGAAAGGAGTGAAAAGGCCCTAAAGCCTTGCAACAACTGTAGATTCATGCTGTGGGTCTGGCAAGCTGCACTGCACTCTAGGCCAGCACCAAGCTAATGAAAAAACAACACAAGGGTAATGCTGGTGTGGAGCTGGGATCGCAGCACCGTGCACACGGCACAACTGCCCCGGTCAGCACTGGCACTGGCCGCAGCGCCAGTTGTCACGGCCTTAATCCTGCCTGCTGAATGACCTCATCATTGCCTGCCTGCCTTCCTCGTATGGCTGCCATGACTCGTTACAGCAGCAGCAATGGAGTGACCTCACCGACTTAACACACTCACACAATGACATGCAAAGTAGGCTAATAGGCTGGTGCAATATCCAAAACATGCAAAACCATAAAGGACCAGTTTACCAAGAGTGAAAGAACACTTTTTTTTCCATATTTGTTGCATTTACATGTTTCAGATCATCAAGCAAATTTTTATATTAGACAAAGATAACCCCAGTAAATACAGAATGTCGCTTTAAATGATGATTTCATTTATTAAGGGAAAAAAGTTATCCAAACCTACCTGGCCCTGTGTGAAAAAGTCATTGCCCCTAAACCTAATAACTGTTTGTGCTACCCTTGGCAGCAAGAACTGCAATCAAGCATTTGTGATAACTGTCAGTGAGTCTTTCACATCCCTGTGGAGGAGTTTTGTCCCACTCTCCTTTGCAGAATTGTTTTAATTCAGACACATTGGAAGGGTTTTGAGCATGAACAGCCTGTTTAAGGTCATGCCAAAGCATCTCAATTGGATTTATGTCCAGAATTTGACTAGGCTACTCCAAACAAAAAATTTTGTTTGTTTGTTTGTTTGGTTTTTGTCTCATCAGTCCACAGAATTTTTCCCAAAAGTCTTGGGGATCATCAAGATTTTTTTTGGCAAATGTTAGATGAGCCATTGGGTTTTCTCTTTGGAACTCTCTCATGATGCCATTTTTGCCCAGTCTCTTTCTTATTGTTGAATCATGAACTCTGACCTTAACTGAGGCAAGTGAGGCCTGCAGTTCTTTGCACGTTGATCTGCGTTCTTTAGTGACCTCCTGGATGAGTCATCGATGCGCTCTTGGAGTAATTTTGATAGGCTGGCCACTCACGGGAAGGTTCACTGCTGTTCCAAGTTTAGAACATTGGTTCACTGGAGTTCCAAATCCTTGGAAGTTGCTTGGTAACCCTTTTCCAGACTGATAGATGTCAGTGACTTTGTTTCTCAGCTGTTCTTGAGTTTCTTTAGATCGTGGTATGACGTGTTGCATTTTGAGATCTTTTAGGCTGCTTCACTTTGTCAGATAGGTTCTATTTAAGTGATTTCTTGATTCAGCAGGTCTGGCAGTAATCAAGCCTGGGTGTGGCGAGTAAAATAGAGCTCAGCATTCCAAAGAATGTGGTTAATCACAGCTAGTTCATGATTTAACAAAAGGCACTTTTTTGCATAGCAGGTAAGTTAGCTTTTTTCCTTAATAAATGAAATCATTATTCAAAAACTAGCATTTTGTATTTACTTGGGTTATCTTTGTGTTATACTAAAATTTGTTTGATGAACTGAAACATGTAAGTGTGGCAAATATACAAAAAAATGTAAAATAAAAAAAAAGAAAAGTCAGGAAAGAGGCAAATACTTTGTCACAGCACTGTAGATTTATGTAAATTGATCCTTTTGCTGCCCTGGAAGTGGCAAATATGAAAAAAACATATGATGCAAGTTTACATTTACTGCACTCAAATTACGTACAGGACAAGATCCTGTCCTGTACGTAAAGACCAAATTATCATGAACATAGCTATTAACAGACATAAACACAGATGTACATGCTGTCCGTGAACATATATCCACACACACACAGACACACTTGTCTGTGATGAAAATAAAGAGACACTTGCTCTGTTGGCACCTCCTGCAATCACACAGGCCGCCTCCACTCCTTCATCCCAGCTGTCACAACTGCAAAAACTCTACAAATACACACGCGCACTTTTGCATATTCACACTCACCCACACACACCACTTTTCCTGCTCACACCTTTTCCCGCTCACCACGGCTCTCTCCAGTTGGTGCTCATGTGCCCACTCTCGGCTGCAGCTTGTATGTAAAGTTTATGTTTGTGTGCATGTGTCGTGTCTTTTATTGTCGTGGTTCCAGCTGCGTGCAGACATGAAGAACCCACCTCTGGTCCTGAAGCATTAGGGTGGATAAAGAGTTGCCGCCTTGAAGCTGTGAAAAATTACAGTCACCTAAAGCTCAGTCTGTTCTGCATCTGAGAGAGGGGAAAGTATTGAAATGGCATCGGGCAATTTTGCCTCTCCTTGTAGTGAATGTCTGCTTTTTCTCTGCTTTACACCCCTTTATTTTTTGCTCCAAGTGTCCAACCTGATCCAACTCACCTACTGAGTTAATTACGGGCCACTGGATCTTGTGATCAGTGCGTGTGAAATCACTCCATTGCTTACTATGCATGTTTTGGTGTGTATGAGTGAGTCAGTGCAACAACAAATGCTTCCTGTTTGACAGCAACACCATGTGCAAGGTCATAAATCTGATCACCAGAGCAACAGATACGGTGACAGTGTTGCTCACAGGAAGCACCCTGGATTAGCGAGGATTTATGGTTGGACTTTGGATAACACAACCCATCACTTGTGAAAGCACCCAGTATCCTCTTTCTTAAGATGGCAGACTGGCATTTTTGCGAGTGAAAAGAAAAGTGTCTTGCGACTTCTGTCCGTGAAAACACAGAAAATCCTCAGATTGAATTCAACTTGAAGTGCCTATATGCAATTGAATTGGAGAACTGAAATAAGGAGCAGATATTTGGGGGGAAATTAGGTCTCTGGTAGTGATTATTACGCATGTGGAGTTTTTCCATTCTGGTTCCCTGGCTCAGACTCTGGATCTTTTAAAGGGTCCAGTGAGGGCTGGGTATGTCTGATTTTCAACACTTCAGATTAAACTTCTCTACAGCTCCCTGAGGCCTCACTAACGCAGACCCCCTGTTGACTTGGAGCAAAATTAAAGAAGAAAAAAAAATCAACTGTGAAAAATTAAGGTGGAAATTGCAAGTGTGACACTGAGATGCTGTGGTGACGTCTTTGGAAAGGTAATAATTAACGTTGTCACCTTTTTTTTATGATACAGAGGAAAGAGAATTAATAATTTTGTATGATGACAGATTTGAAGCGGGGGCTTGGCTTCACTGGTTTAGCACATTGAAAGGATTGCGGGATTGAGGGAAATGATTGTGCCATGGCAACTTCAAGCAGGCATATCACAGTATTTTTGCAAAGCCCCATTTCTTTCACAATTTCTCGAGGACTTGTGTTATCTGAAGTGTACAAAGTTTGCATAATTTTGAGCGGAAATATGAGGATTTGATATCAGATATTCCTGGTTTTGGTCAGTTCATCCATCCAAAATATTTTAAATTTTAGTGACTTGTTTTGTTGTGTTTATAGGATCTGCATAATTGTTTCCCACTCTAGAAGATGTGAACCTTCTAAGGACTGATGAAATACCCAAAAGACAATAAATAAATATACATTACTGCTAAGTATAGTTATACATTACACTGTATTTCAAATGTAAAAACATTTATATGTGTATGACTGTTACAACATATAAAGCCACAGACAAAGTGAATCACATCATTACATCATCTCTTTGCAATGCATCGCTCTGGGAAACCTTAGGACCATCAGTGTTAATTTGCTACCTAACACCCACATAATTGTTGCAAACAATGGCAACAGCACTCCCTGATGGCAGGAGCCTCCAGCCTCCTCCAGAAGGACGACTCACTCCATCACACAGAGCCCAAAGCATTAACCTCATAACTTCCTAAGTTCTAATCCACTCGAGCATTTACACGATATGCCAGAACAAGCCTGATCTACAGAGGCCCACACCCCGAAACCCAACTGTGCCAAACAGCACAGGATATTTTTAGTGGTCCACATCCATGACCCATTGAGTAAGAGCTGTTTTAATGGCATGGGGAGGAGCTATCGATAGGTGATTTTAATGTTGTGGCTTAATGGTGCATGCATTTGAATTTATTTGGGAAAACCAGACAAATTGTCATCAGTATTTTTTAGGAACCCAGAAAGAGGATCTCGTGAAATACTGACAGCTAATCCAAAATGTAGCAAGGTCCTGCACCATATATTTATTTATACTGTAAGGGGTCATGAGAGATGATGAAATGGTTGGAAACTACTGCATCACAGCAACACAGTGTTAAAATAATCCAATAATGCCTGTTTTTTGATTTATGTGCTCAATGTGTCTGTCTCCCTCACTAAATCATAACATATGGCACATGTCATGGAATAAAAAGCAGGATAAGATTTGTTCAATCACAGTTAAACTAAGGCATTCGTTAGGTATTTGGGTAGTTGTGATAAACAATATTCCATTTATATAATAATTGTATATTATAAAGCTTTTTTTTTTTTGATTAAAACATGTCTGATATAACTACATACAAACAACCAGCACCCACTCATTCTCCTCTCTCAGACACACACATATACACTCAGTGTGTTTTTCTCATTTAAGATGCCTTGGGGAGCGAATAAGTGCCAGGCGGTACCAGTCCACTGTTGGCTGCTCTTGCCAAGGCCTGACAAACAGGGGTTCAGGCTGGCAGGATGCCCCCTGCCCCCTCTTGTAGCACTCAGGCCACAGGCAGCTGACAGAAAGAGCAGCCAAAAGATCAACAGTTGCTGTGACTTTGGTTGAGCGACTGGCCAGGCTGCTGCACGCAGCCCAGCACACACTCAGGGCACCTGACCCTGAGTAAAGTGACAAATGCCTAACCTTTGGGTGTGCTTGCAGAGTGATGTGACCCTGAGGGTTTGATGACCTTACTGCAGCAGGCACACAGACTCTCACGTTTGTGTGCAGTTACAGATATCCTTTTTACACTTTGTTTGTTTGTTTGTTTTGGTTTGTTTTTTCTTTCCCTTTTTCTTTTTTTCAAGCACTTGACTGAGTACACTGCAATTGCACTCACCCACACAGTAATCATCATGGAGCAAATCTAATGATCCTTGCACCCAGGAAAAAGTGCTGTAATTTGTGCCTGATTACCATGTTTATGTGACTGGATGCTGTTTTATAGTACGTGATACTTAAATGAATGCTCAAATTTGATGGCTGGTTTGTTACTTTTAGCAAAGAAAATGTACACTTGCTTGATTAGATTCCTCTGAACTGCCTCCACATTTTATGTTCATAGGCCACGGAACAGAAACTCAAAAACATGTGCAAGCATATGGTACACTAACTATGCTTCATGGCCTTTGGATGTAAAATACAGTCATGGGGCATATTTAACTTATCTTGAAAAGTATGTTAATTTTTCTGAAACCAGGGATGGATTCCAATGACCTTCCCTACTGAGGTCCCTAATTCCCTCCAAAATGCCCAGCTGTTGCCACAGTAGACAGCTGCTTTGGGGGCAGAAGGAATCTCAGCTGTTGAGGGTAGCTGTGCAGAAAGGTTGGTGGATTTTCAGGTTTATATTCCCCCAAACTCCACTCACTGCTCTGCATGAAGCTGGGTGGAAAAATGCTGACAGACAGCAAAATGAGGGACAGAAAGCAGGGGCTACAGCTGTCCGTGTGATTACAACCAAACTGCTCGAGTCTTCTGAGCTGAGGGGTCAAACAAGAGAAGTCTGTGCCCTATCATCCAGCTTGTTGCAAAATTAGCTGTTGGAAAATAAAATTAAAGAAAGGAATAGATTCAAACATCATTTTAACATCAAAAGTTTACCATAGTTAATATTTGCCACATGAGAATCAGATGATAAATTATAAGAAAGTCATTTCCAAATGCAGTGATTTAACATTGACCCTTCTACATACATGACGTACACCATGTTTATTGCTATGCTGTTTCATTCTGGATTGATTTTCAACTTTAACTTGCATGTCTAAAGTGTAACTGCCTCTCTGGAAAATTTAACCTGATATTACTATTAAGGACAAACACTGAAAAGCTAAGGGGATAATGCAAGCTCACTTTGACTCCCTGATGTGGGCATCAAATAATGTCTCTGTACTATGATCTCCATTATTAGACTAATGAGCTCGGACAGTCTGGCAAATGAACAGAAAGAAAACTACATTATGCACAAATTTCATACCGCACAACAAGATTAAAGGGGGGAAGCACAGAACGCTCATTACTAGCCGCAAAGGATCAGAATATGATGAGAATTTGCTGCTTTAAATGTAAACATGTGGACTACACTACAGGGAGACAGCCGACATGCTGCAGAGGGGAAAAAAAATATTATTTGAATTATAACGGGTGTGTATTGAGACAGAGGGGATCGAGTGACCACCATTAACTGTTGTTGTTAATGAAGGCCAGAGCAACCAGTAATCCTAAAGTCCTACTGTGTCTGCATACAACACTAACACATCTTTAGTTCCTCTTTTTTTTAATTCTAAATAATCCTAAAATCCATAATTTTTAAGTCGATCACACTGATTTTCTAGAAATTAAAGCTTAAAGTGCAAGTGTAAGTGATATTGTAAGTCAGAGCTTTGCTCTTCTGTTTCCTCTATGACTTAGTTTTATATTGCTATACTGCCCTCGTGTGACTCAACGTTGAAATCACAAGGCAAGCACATTCCACAGGTGGGTAAGGTGTTCCAGCTATTTTTCTCCACGTGATGGTCTTGCAGGAGACTTTAATCGCTGAGCGCTTTGATGTCTTGGCATCTGATTCAATTACTAAATTTAATTAATAGGCTTTGACTCTATTAATCTATAAAGCTTTTTTTTTTAATAATTTGTCCTGCAACCACACCTCATATACACACACATACATGCATACATGCATACAAGCAGCACAACTGAAGATGTGAATGCCCAGTAGCAAAAATAACACTTATATGTTAATCGAGGGGAATATTATTTTAACATTATTATAACACGCAAAACTGGTTGGTTTAAATTCACTTGTGTTCTACAGTATAATGCAGCTTATTATGAGGGTTTCATTGAATGCAAAACTTCGCTTTTAGGTGGAAGAATTTGTTGGATACAAATGTGTTTGTTTCCGTAGACGTAGCTGTGCAGCTGATTGTTTTTGGGTTTTTTGTTTTTTTTCCTTCTTCCTCCTCTTTTTCAGCACCACGGAGAGCGCCCCTGCCGCCTCGATTAGCGTCACCTTCTTAAATAGTTGGAGGTCATACATTTACAAGTCACGTGATTATGTTTAAACCTAAAAAGTTGCCCCCCTAAATCGACTTCAACGGTGCACCTTCGGCTTTGGGCACAGGCACATGTGTGGTTGCTGCCGCTACTACGCGCAGTGCTGAAGCTGCTGTCCTGGAAAGAGCAACCTATCAAGAGCAGGAAGCGGCAGATCAGCAACGGAAGCGAGAGCATTTTGCAGTTCGCGACAATTTCACTCCTACTTTGAGTAGAAAGGTGTCGAGGAACATGCGTTCAACGCACAGGTGAAAAATCACCTAATTTAACTTGTTTGCTGCTCCAACTTTTCGACCCTACTTTGCGCGGATTCTGGTTAGATTTGCTTTTTGTTTGTTTGATTTTGCTGAGATAGTTAATATATATATATATATATTGAGAAATGTCTCGCAAGAAGGCAGTCAAAGGCAAAGCAGCAGCCAGCAGCCCGTCTGCAGGCAGCCCTGCCGGGAAGGGGACCGGGAAAGCTGCGAGAGGAAGCCCGGGTATCGTTCAGATGAATGGTGTGGTCCATCCCAGCAGACCATCCATCAGCAACAGCAGCGAGTTTTATGACATAGCTTTCAAGGTAAGGCTGCCTGGCGATGTTGTTCAGTTAAACCAACTCATGCAAAAGTCGACTGTTTTAGTACTTTGCATGAAAAGATGAAAGGGTGCGGTAGGGTATAATTTGCCAAAGAACGGTACCACGAAGGTCAAAAACTACACATCGAGGAAATGGAATGTATATATGGGTGTTTTTGTGTGTGTGTGATTTCTTGGACGTGGTTAGGCATGATGAACCTGGCTGTGGTCTACTTTATCCTTGCTACGGTCGTTTTCCTATTCAGCTTTCACTGTCTTCCGCTTTACCACCACCTTTATCATTTAAACAGCAGCGAGCCCGTGACAGCAGCTGTGTCAATAAACGATCGATAACCCGGAGAAGGTGCGCATCGCACTAAAACAGCCAACCACCAAATCATTTGCTCCTGCCATGCAACCGGTTGACTGCACGATCCTGTCAGAAGCAGGTTGAGTTTATAGTAACCAGTTGCTTGTGTATTCTTCCTAATATGAGCGTACTGGTTGTACAGAACTGCCACTTTACCTCAACACAACACACAGATTTACACCCACAGATTCCCAGTGTGTACTCCCAACACAGCTTCAACGGGCCCGTGCCACCTACTCCATGTTTTTGAAGCATCTGTTTGATGTGAGAGCAGAGATAGATTTGTATTGCTCTTTTTTTTTTCTTCTTCTTCTTCTTTTTTGTAGAAGAATGGGTTTGTTCCATCGACGCCACTTAGCTGAATTTTGGTGGGCTCAAGGGCTTTTACTTCCACATTTTCAAAATGTAGAGAAAAGGTTGGATTCTCCTGTTTCAGTCTGGGCTCAGCTTTCTACTAATGGAGATATATATACTGGCCAGCCTTTCTTCAGTAGCATCAGAGCTGATACTCTGCCACACTGATCTCCTACTGCGCTGACAAGTGCTTTTTAAATTCTCTCTAGTGCTTTTCTTTTGATAATGCAACACTGGATAATAGTCCAACCTGTAGCTTCAAGGTTACCCATTTAGCAGGAGGCTTTTGAGAGATTACACTGTGCCTCTATCTGATAATGTAAAGTGTCGTGCCATTTGTAGGGTATTGTACCATGTTCCTATGGTTCCTTCTGGTGATAAATATAAGAGAGAGAATCCAAGTACATTCTCTTGCACACTCCTGCAAACATTTGAATTATGCTGAGCCTTCTCAGGGAGAGGTCATAAAAGAAACACACGATTTTCAGAGATAAAAAGGAGTACGAAAACCTCAGATGCCTTTCAAATTTGTGCATTTGCTCAGTGACCCTGCTGTGGTACACTTCTCTATTCTCCATCCTGATTTTTTTTTTTCTTTTTCATGTCCTCTTCACTTCCTCTCCGGCCCCAGGAGGCACTTTTAATTTCCATACCTCAGGTCCCAAAGCACCTCAGCTAACCTGATAACAGTAATCACATAAAACCTTTAACCTAATCACAGCTCAGAATAAAAAGAGAAATGCACAGCTCTCTGTTCTGCAACTAAGTACATCAGTCGAGTAGGAATGCAGTATGCACTTATGGAAAGGATCTAAGGACATCAGCTGTTCACAGCGAGGAGTCACTCATTCATCCACATACACCTTCTTTCCTGGCCAAGCACCAAAATACCAGGACTGATTTAGCCGAATGATTCAGATTCTCCGATGACAAACAATCAGACGCTGATAGTTAATTAAACAAATGAGCAACAGCTCCCTCCTGTTCATGCTAATTATTTCAGTTATTTCTGGCATTTAAATTTTTTTCTTTTATGATCAGCCAGTATGAAAGTGTGTGCCTCTCACTCACTCCTGCCTGAGTTTTGGTCTCTTAACTTACTGTGTAGGTGATGCTGGTCGGAGACTCTGGTGTGGGGAAAACCTGTCTGCTGGTCCGATTCAAAGATGGAGCTTTCCTGGCCGGCAGCTTCATCTCCACTGTGGGCATCGATTTTAGGGTGAGTTTAATTCAAGGAACCAAAGGAAAAATAAACAAATTCCCTGCATGCACGCTTTTTCATACACACTTTCAGGTTGTATTTGTTTCTAAATGGGGCCATATTCTTATGGGATTTTTTTTCCCCACAGCTGTTCAGTCACATTACATGTCCCAGAACTATGAGTATCTCCTGTGTCAGATGTCTCACAGGATAAGATATTGATTTCCTAAATTAGTTCGACATGCTTTAGTTTTTTAGTCTCCCTGGGTAATCGCCGTGCCTATCATGTGCCAGTTTCATGGTCCCACGTGAGCAGCCAGAAAGAAACTTGTCCACTTTTTCTTTTGATCGCATTCATGTGTCTGTGCATGTGACAGAAACAGGTGCCCACTTCGACGGCACTCAGACTCTTTTTGGCAAAAGCTGCGCTTAATCGTTAAGGAATAAAACACATTGTTTGTTTCAATGCAGTAGAACCAGAGATATCTTTTTACTCCACGCATTCCTCTTCTTGATAGAATCTGGCAGATACAGTTGTGATCTTACATGCGCTCACTGTGGGCATGAATGTCATTGTAATTTTTGAGTGGATGTAAACTTCTGACCACAACTGTGTGTTACCCATGCATTTGGCTGTTGATGGTACAGTTGGACATTTGGGTGTGCACCAGGAAATGCTGCTCAGTCACTACAGATATCTGCTAAACTGTTAAATGCCCTTACATTTATTTATTTTTTTTTAATTGCAAATGTTGACTTTAAAGACCTCTCTTGAATTGGATCTGATTTTTTTTTCAGAACAAGACCGCTGCACATCGTTTTGGTTTTTGAGAGGGGTGTTTGTTTTTGTTTTGTTTTTTAATGTGTGTACCTAATCTTAAGTGACACAGTGTACAGTGGGTAGTACAGTTGCCTCACAGCAAGAGGGGTCCTGGGCTCAAATCCATTGGCCACTGGGAATCTTCAGTGCTGAGTTTGCATGTTCTACCTGGGACTGCATGGGTTCCTCCTGCAGTCCAAAGACATGCGCATTAGGTTAATGATTCTAAATTATCCATAGGTGTGAATGAGTGTGAATGGTGTTCTGTGTCTATGTGTTAGCCCTATATTAGACTGGTGACCTGTGCAGGGTGTACCCCACCTTTTGCCCTATGGCAGCTGGGCTAGGCTTCAGCCATCTCATGATACTGACTGCTAAACTGGTGTACCTTCAGTGCGGAGGCCTGTACAGTGCTATGAAGCAGAATTTGGGCTTAGCACGGTAATTTGAGGTTTAACCCTTGGTTTCCAGTATTAAAAAAGCAGATCCATTCTTACCAGAGTAAGAACTGAATCATTGTAACTTGTGCTGCTCTGGAGCAGGTATGTTTTAGACAATAGATCAGCAGGTATGAAATCACCAACTACTGACTATCAGTTCTTCAAAAAATAATATCACCGATCCTGGAAGATCCCTCGGACTTTGATACAAGTCTAAAGTTTTTTGTTTGGTTGTTTTAGTTGTTTTTGTTTGTTTTTTTTACAACATCTAAAGTCTGAAGATTCTTATTCCTGCTTTTTTCCTGCTGGCTGCAAGCAACTGTGAAACACTTGGGCTACATTTCATTAATATAATAAATAGATCTTTTCCACACTTACTGACCAAAGCACTAAAGTGCACACACATTCATACAGCGGTTTTAATACTATAGTCCTGTAAGCAATTTTTTTGAATACACGCACTCACACACTGCTGATTTGTCTCCAGCAGCTGTGTTGCTTTCAGTCTGTATTATGTGTATAACCTCTTCATGTTTCTCTAAAATTATAGTTTTATCTTTCTGTGTAAAATCAGCCGGTTTGCTGCCAGTCCACAGTTGTGATTGGTCAGATGCAGCCAGCACCACCCCTTTCATGTGAACTCGCTCACAGGTAGAGTGAGGGAAGCCTGGGTTAACTTATCACAATAACCACTTTCATGTGACTGCTGATAGGCTGGCTGCTGATGTCAGGGTAAGTGAATCCAGTTAAGGGCAAGTATATCCTGGCTTTGCTGAACTTGCTTTGTAGTACAGGTCCCAGAATTGTGACGCACTGAAAATGAAATGAAATGAACAACAAAGTAGGCAGCTAAAATTGCATTTCAAACAGGACCAGGAAAATCAAAATAATAAAACCTATACATTTAACATTTTATCTTTGTACCATTTTCAATTTAAAAAGGGGGGGGGGTTACATGATTTGCATATAATTTCATCCCGTTTTTGCTGACAGGTTGCTCAGCTTCTCAACCTTTTTGGGAGCAGGGTTATAATAACATTACATAAACATTACATACAGCAGTCTAGTAAAGTCTGTGTGTGGTGGACTAAATATCAAACCATTGTATAGTTCTGTGTGGGTTGGATGAGTGTGTGGGTGGGTGAGCGGTTGAATTATTTACTTATGCAATGTCTCTTATAACACTGTCTGTAATTCTGATGCACATTTAGGCCTGTCTAAGTAAAGGCCTTCATCAGCCATCTCTGTCTGCTAATGGAAGAAAAAAAAACAGACTCATAAAGTTTAGTGCTTATTTGGCTCTTTTGCCCTATTGACTTATTATTTAATCGCAGTGTGGCATGGAGCTGTATGACATGAATAATTATCTTTCCTCAAAGCTTCCTTTGTCTTCTTCATGGTTTCTTGTCAAATGGTTCAGGTCTTGAAATAGAGCTCCTGGGACATGCATGTAAAGTTCCCCTTATTTTAACTTCATGCATTGTTTGAACAGTGACAATAGTGAGGGTTCTTTTTTTTTTTTTCCTTTTATAATTGTTTGTTTATTTTTGAGACATTTAAAGACCAGGGCTTGAAGGTCCATGGTGTTTGTCTTCCCACGAAGAATACACAGAAAAGGAAGAAAGACGGGGAGTGATACCTATTTTTAGAACAGACAGTTTTGATCCCCTTTAGTTGGTGGGAAAGAAAGGCAATTTGCTTCGTATGGGGATTTGATCCGGTTCTCACTTCAAAGCTCCAGCAAGATGCAATGTTTTCTTTCCCTTCTTGTTTATTGCATCCTCATCTCATTTAAACCTCAACATGTTCTCAGGATTAGAGTTGCACTCGTACACTGTTTGGCTTAAGATACAGTGAGTCTGAATACACAATATGCTGCATCTCCGCACTTGTGTTTCACTCTAAATATTCTTGCAGAAGAACATAACTCTCTGTGCCGCATTTATGGTGATGATATGATGTCTACCATACCAAGTTAATATGGAGTGAACTCAACAATATAGCTGCCTAATGAATCACACAAACATGTTTGTGCCTCAGATTTTTATCACTGGCTCCAGAAATGTGTAATTCTATCTTTCAAACGAGTCCCCACTTCCACATCACTGTCTCGCATATGTAAAGACTTATTGGAAATGTGAATGTAAAATTCAGTTTCCAGAGTAATGAGCTTTTCATTTTTACTATAACAAAAGATACATTTGCATAAAAGCAGGACAAGTGATCATGTTCAGGTTGTTGTTTAAGCTAAATGACATCCTAGAGAGCCAGAAAATGCTGTACATTTGCAAAGTAAGGTTGTCGGGGTCATCAACTAATACAGTTGCTAAGCAGTAGGGGAGTGTAAATGATTTGTGTCACTCAGGCTAAAAAAAACAAAAGAAAACCTCTTTACCTCCAATATGATTGATCACAGGAAGAGATACGCATCCCTTTTTTGGGTTGTGTGGGTTCTGCATCCAGCATTAAAATCTGTCAAATCAAACATGCCGAGCTACCCACTGTGGAAACCCCTTGTGAATAAGGGAACCGGCAAAAGTAACTTTGTGTTTTGTTTTGTTTTGTTTTTTTGTAAAAAAAAATAAATAAAAAATCTGCAAGGCTGGAGCTCTCCCAGGTGATGAACTCCCCCCTTTGTGTGTATGATGTATAAAAGTGTATTTATGTTTAGTGGAGCTCTCGACACAGCCTCATAACATTTCTACTTGCGCTAAGGTGTGCTTGCGCTATTGAACAAGAAATGATGCAACTAAGAGAAAAAAAATCACAGCTTAACTACTGGAATGTGAATACAAAAATTAAAACAAAGGAGATTGCTATATCACTGAAAAGCACATGGAGCTCCACCTCTTCGCACATTTGTGACTAGAGCGTGGCCGGGCTGGCCTTGTGCACCTAATTGTCAATATTAGGAGGTGCACAACACCAAAGTGCTCTGGAAAGCCTGTGCCATTCACCACAACAACAGAAGTGAGCACAAACTACCTGTATTGCTATCAAGTCCATCAATCTATCACTAAACTTGCAAAATATTTGGCATACCAGCCTGTACATCTCTGTCTATTGCAATCAGATTTTCATGCACTGAGGGACCAATATCAGCTGTAATTGTTCACATCCATCATACATTAAGTTTGCTTCATTTTTCTGTCACTTACGTCCCTGGCATCCTGTTTGGTATTTCATGCATATTCTTGCTAAAAATAATGTTTTGTTTATCTTTTTAAATGATGGAGCCTGAAGGCACGCATTTTTTTTTTTTTTTTTTTTACTTTTAACTCAATCCCACAATTCCAAATAGCAACAGGGAATTTATCTCAATTCAATTCTGTTTTATTTATATAGTGCCAATTTACAACGACAGTTGCCTCAAGGAGCTTTATATTGCAAGGTAAAATCCCTGCAATATTAGAGAGAGCAACCCAGCAATCAGATGATCTTCTATGACTGAGCACTTGGCAACTGTGGAAAGGAAGAACTCCCTTTTAACAGGAAGAGGCCTCTGCCAGAACCGGGCTCAGGGAGGGGTAGCCATCTGCTGCAACCAGCTGGGGGATAAGTGGAAAGATGAAAAAGCTAGAGAAACAAAACAAAAGTTAACAAAATGTATTTATAGCTTAGATTTTTAAAAAAAAGTTATCTAATTAATGACGAAACAAAGGAAAACTGAGAGGGAAATGATGCCAGAGAGAAGAAGAAGAAAAAGAAAATGCTCAAGGAGAAGCCATTAATCCAGCAAACCTTCCTTTTATATCTGTTCTTGAAAAACAACCTTTCCTGCTCTTTTCTCTTCACAGTAAACTTCATCTTAGGACAACAGAGAGAATTAATACTTCAGTCCCTCATTTGACAGAGTGGTTGGGAGAAGAGCATCACTTCTCACCTCTACTAAGAGACAAGGGAGCTGCTCCCAGCTGTCAGTTATGTCTGCTGCACTCAAAGTGACAGATCTCTTATGTAACCACAGATTTTGCCTCTCTGCTCTAAGGCTGGGCAGTATTTTCATTTTTCAACATGTCTTGATAGATTTTCAAATGAGATAAAAGACATTGACATTTATATGGATATAGTTTAATGTTGTATTACATAACCTATGGTGTTTCAGTCTCTCCTACTTCACATTCTCCGAACAGCCCCACTCCCACAATCCTCTACACTTTCCAACACTCGTATAACATAGAAGAAGTCAAAGCGCAGTTGGAGAATTAATTATTATTTCAGCATTCAAAGCTATAATGTTAACTTAAGTCTTGAGTGACTCAATGGGCTTAAAATTGATGTTCAAGAGGAACAACCACTATTCTTTCTTTTTCCTTTCGCGGTGTTCTGCACACATACAGTAGTGTGTGTGTGTGTGTGTGTGTGTGTGTGTGTGTGTGTGTGTGTAGAGTACAAAGGTTATC
>JAVDPK010002573.1:605545-623270 GCA_034780415.1 Cichlasoma orientale
CTAAAGGGTGTTTCAGGGTCGCCTGATCCAGCCCTAACTATAAGCGTGATCAAAAAGGAACATTTAAAGCCTAATCTTACAAAAAAGTTTGATCTGGTGATAGGAGGCCATCTGAGTACAGTAAACTCATTGTCATGTTCAAGAAACCATCCACATTCCGAGTCACTTAAATCACCTTTCTTCTCCATTCTGATGCTCAGTTTGACCTTTAGCAAGTTGTCTTGACTTAATGTCTGTCTAAATGCACTGAGCTGCTACCATGTGATTTGCTGATTAGATATTTGTGTTAATGAGCAGCCGAACAGGTGCACGTAATCAAGTGGCTAGTGATTGTATTTACAATTACATATTTATGATTCTGGCATGTCTTAAAAAGCATTGTCTTTTGGCTGATTAAGTGTCCTGAAATCAAATTTGAACTTGATGTTGAGGTACACCTGTGGCAAATGCAAATGCAGTGTGTACTCGGCTAAAGCAGTGACTTCCTTTTGTATTTTCTATGCAGTTTCCACAACACAGATCTAACTTAAGATGTGAATTGAAAAAGATGCAGAGAGGACATTAAGTTTTGCATTATGTCCACAAAGAGATAACGCCTCATAATCATGACCAAACATCTTTTTTTTTTTTGGAGCAGACACAAATCCCTTTGGGGCTGCATCTGGACGGGCATCCGGCATAAAAGAAACATGCGGAGTGACCCGTTGTGGTGACCCCTTGTGAATGAGCGAGCAGCCAAAAGAACCTTTTTTCTTCTGTTTTCTGTTGTAGACCCCAGAGAGTGTAATGGGACTGAATGTTTTTGGACAGTATGTGTAAGAACATACAGTATTTCTCTGTCAGCAGAACTTAGAAAACCTGACAGCTTGGAGCAGATTTGACTATAGGGTTCTGCCTTTCTGTACTTTATGCCTGCTGGCAGTTCTTTATCTTATTACCTCAGGAATTTTATTTCTGATGTTTGTTTTGAATGCAGGGGGGGCCATATACACCACATTAAACAACAGAAAATATCTGCTTTTGACTTTGATGATACGAACCTGACTTCTAGTCTTTTGCTGCATTTGTCCCAACTTTGGATTTGTCATTGGCCTCGAATTCTAGCTGATCATGATTATTTATATGCTGCTTTTGTGCTGTTTTTATTTGAATATGAAGGCTTAAAATTATTTGCAAACCATTGCATTCTCCTTTGATTTACATTTTTTTAGATACTGGCCTTAGATACTACCGTTTCTCTCATGCTTAATCTTTTTTTATTATTACCCCTCAAGACTGAAACAGTGGCTCCAGGATAGCTACAAATGAGAAACCTGGGAAAAAAAATGCATGAATTCTGTAAAGGTTGCCAAATTCCAAAGTGTTAGAGATGCAGCTAAGCTTTCAGTATGGGAAGCCTACATGATATCCTTCTTGAGTAAATACACCTATGGCATGGTTTAAAAATTGTAAATGAGTTCCTTCTCGGGATATTGCGTTCACAAGATGTTCAGTAAACTTGACCTCTGACCTCAAGGTCACTGATATTTGAACTCCGAGATTTTTAGTGCATCTGTGGTATCAATTTGAAAATTGAAATTAAAAGTTATCGCGTTCACAAAGTTGGTTGTCTACGCCACCCGCCACCTGCTGCCCAGCCTGAAGGGCTGATAGGATTTTCAAATTGTTACCACAGATGCATCCACTAAAAATCTCAGAGGAGTTCAAATATCAGTGAGCTTGAGGTCAGAGGTCAAGTTTACTGAACATCTTGTGAAAGCAATAGCTCGAGAAGGAGGTCACATAGAACTCACCCGGCAAGGTCACCGGAAGCAAATCTTTCTTTAAGCCTTGCAAAATAATAGTCCTCATTTTCTTATGGGGTTGGAAGGACAATGTGACATTGTGCTTGTGCCTCATGCTACAGTCATCAATGTTTTATTGGCTCACACTTCACGGCCCCCCCCGAAAGCTCCTCATACATTTGTAATTTATGATCCCTGTGAAGTACTGTTAGTCATTCTGTACTGGTGTGTGTTCTCACTCATGTACCATTGGGGAAAAGATTACATCCAGCATTTGACTCGTAAAGCAGTTTATATTTGAAGACATCCTCCACTTGGAGGGTGTTTGCTGTAGCTCAGAGTTTGATATTGACCTGAAAGTAGTGCAGGCTTCTCAACTTCTCAAGCCTCTTGTGAGCCAGTTGTAATTACACAGAGCAGAGCTGTGTCAGCCTGGAAGTTGTAGCTTGAGAAAGTCTAAAGTGTAACCGGTGTCTGTTAGAGTGTGACTGACACTTTTTAATCTACAATACTTAAATTTCCTGTCCTACAAAAGCTGACTCTGTTACACAAGCTGCTCAAATCCTGTATATTTTATCCAGATCCGTCCACACTTTCTGTGATCATTAAGTGTGAGTTATTACATTCTGTTCTGCCTGATTTCCTATTAACAAATCCAACATAATTATCAGTGCAATCAAGCCTCAAGAGTAACCACCCAAAATACTCACCCCCAGTGTTTTTATTTTATTTTTTCTGGGTCACTAAATATTCATGAACCCTCCAAGCACATTATGGGTAGTTTTTAGACACAACAACAAGGAGGCAGTCCTTTGAGACTCTGATTCCTATCAGAAAACACTTACAAAGTAGCTTCAAGCTCGAGTTCCCCATGAATATTTATGGCATTCCTCCTTTGTGACTCTCAGGGAGGTAGATCAGCTGAAGACGTTAACAAAGACCATATCTATTTCTAAGTGCCCTGCTGGAGGATTAGCAGCATCTTGTCAGGGCTTGAATATCTTCGGTTTCTCCTCAGGGATCAGGGAATTAGAAGGTCATCCGCAACTCCCAGAATATACCAGCAGGGACGATGGTTGGAGGAGGCTTTTGAGCATTGCCACAGCACCGGGTGATGTAATGCACATTGGCATAGTAGAACAACGAGGAGCATCTTGACCTCCTCTAGCAGACATTAATTCACAGAAAACAGGAATTCAATGTGAGGAAATACGGTGTTGTGCAGAAGTCTTGAGCCACGCCTCTTCTCTTTATATTTTGCTTCCAGACTTTGAGCTGGGCTTTCTTGTCATTTTTAAAAACAGTCTTGAGTAAAGCTGTAGTTCTCCAGGCTTTCTGCAGATCTTTCAAAGTTTTTCTTTGGACACTGGCTGCTTTTCTCTCAGTTTCTCTCATTTTTTTGTTCTTTTTATTTGTTAAGCCGCTTAACACTGACCTATAAATCATTCAAGCATAAAAAAGGCACATTAACTCGAGAGATAAACCTTGATGTTAAAATGAAAAACATCCTCCTTTGATGCATTTGATTAAACTCAAGCCCCCAGCTTAAGAGTACTTAGCTAATATTTGCCTGTATGAACACAGTAACTGTGCTGTTTTAGTATATCTGTTATATTTGCACATACAAATGCAAAATGTAATGTGGTATTTACATTAGAAGAGACTGAACCGTCTGTGCTTATCATTTTTCGCCAGGTTTCCCAATGCAAAGTGGCTGGGATGAATATTGGCACCTCCTAGCCTGAGAACCATAGTTCTCAGTCAGAAAAGGCTGTATTACCCACTCTGGTTTGGGGATGAGTTGCTGCCTAGGTGGAGAAGTTCAAGTACATCAAGGTTTTGTTAATGTGTGGCAGAAGAAAGCAATCGGAGGCTGAGAGACAGACGCAGCGTCAGCAGTGATGCAAACAATGTGCTGGTTTATTGGGCAGTGAAAGACTTAAGTGCAAAGGTGAAAGAGTCAATTTACCTGTAACCTATGGCCACAAGCTGTGTGTAGTGACTGAAAGAATAAGGTCATGGATATGGAAATGAGCTTCCTCAAAGTTGTCTCCACACTCTTCTGAATAAAAACAAGCCAGTTAGGGTGATTCTGGCATCTAACAAGGATGCCTCCTGGATTCCTCCTATGTGAGCTGTTTTCAGGTATGTCCAATTGGGGGAGGGGGGATCCTGGGGCAGAACCAGGAAACACTCAGCTGGCTTGAGAATGCTTCAGTTTTGCTGAGAGCTAGAGGAGTTAGGTGAGAAGAGAGAAGTCTGGGCAGGTCTGCTTAGACTGTTGCACCTGCAGCTTGCAAACAGCTAAGGATGGATGGATGGATAGTAGGGGTGGCAATGGCAGTCTGTTAGTTCCACCACTTTGGTCTTAAAACTCTAAAGAGCCAAGTTACTGCTGGTGCACCCAAAATGTAGAACATGCATCCCTCAGGTGCCATAAGTCTCAGCTTTCTGGTTTTAGTGAAATGTATCAGTAATTACTAGAATAAATGCCATGACATTTCTTACATACTTTTATGTCCCTCTCAGGAAGAAACGTAATAACTCTAGTGAACGTTGTCATTTTTATTAGCTTTTTTTAAAAAAAAATTTTATTTGGTTCGTGGCTCAATAACAACAAAACTAATTTCATTTTCATCAGTTTCAGTTTCAGTGGTAAATGTGGGAACAAATTAGAGTTAAATGTAGGAACATAAAAGCTGTTAAGTGGTACAACCCAATACACATCTGCATCTGGGAATTGGCACTGCAGTTCACAGGCTGTCTGCAGAGTGGCAGTATCTGGTTTTACTGTAACAATTTGATATAGCAAGAATCACAGAAATTATCATATTTTTTTTTCTGGTTGTGATTTTTCACTTGTAAATATTTCCCCTGTTCTTTGTCACATATGTGCAGATCTACATTGTTGTGAAAAAGTATTTGCCCCCTTCCTGATTTCTTAGTTTCTTTGTTTTTTTTGCATAATTGTCGCACTTAAATGCTTCAAATCATCAGACAGAGATGACCTGGGTAAATACAAAATGCAGTTGTTAAATGATGATTTCATTTTTTAAGAGAACAAAGCTATCCAAACCTATCTGGCCCTGTGTGAAAAAGTAATTGCCTCCTAAACCTAATAACTGGTTGTGCCACTGTTGCAGAAAGAACAGCAATAACTGGCAGTGAGTCTTTCACATCGATGTGGAGGAATTTTGGCCGACTCTTCTTTGCAGAATTGTTTTAACAGGGCCATGTAGGTTTGGATAGCTTTTTTTTCTCTTAAAAAATGAAATCATCATTAAAAAACTGTATTTTTTTTATGTAACTTTCTCTCATAGGTTAGGTGTACATATGGACTACAGTGACTAGTATTGATTATAGATTTGAAAACGACGATTCCTATAAAATGAGAGCAGCTCTTTACACTTTTTTAATATGTCCAAAATCCTTTTATCATTTAGACAAAATAAAAACCTGATGAAGGGTGTGAAACCCACGTGCACCCTGCTGTCAAGACATTGTCAACTTCAAACCTGGCATGTGCGTTTGGCTGAGCTTCACTGTGCTGCGTGTTGGAGCAGATTGAATCAGATCAGAGGAATGTCTCCCTAAGATAAAGAAACAGGGGCAGGCAAGGAGAGCAAAGGGGGTTAATCCTCTAGAGGAAAAAAAGGCGAGTCTTCTTCAAAAAGGGGCCAGAGTAAGGTGCGGACATGCAGTATTGATAGAGAGTGGGAAGGAGAGTGTGCAAGGGAGAGACTAGAGGATGAGGGGAAGAGGTTGTTAAGCCAGTTGTCTGACACAAATACACACTTCAGGGTGTTTCTGCCATAAGTAGAAAAAAGTTGTTGCTATTTGGCATGCTATAAACATGCCTAAATTTAGGTACTGTCACTTACATCACTGCTTACTTACATCACGTCTGGCTTTCATTTCCAGAATAAAGTCCTGAACATTGATGGAGTCAAAGTGAAGCTCCAGGTAAGAACTTTAAGTTGATAATGATCCAAAAGCATCATATACAGTACCTGTCCCCACAAAGATACAGATTATAGACAAAAGTTCTAAAAAACCCTGTTGTATGTGTGTATTTATTTATAATAAACCAAGTGATATGGTCATTATTACAGGTCCGCTATAGAAGTAGAAAATATTACTACCATTGGAGCCAAACTCTGGGGAGAGACAGTGCTCAAAGGGGAACAGACTTAATGAGCCAATTCCTCTAAAATTGGATAATAATAATAATATCAGCCACAGGTTCTATTCAATAGTATGACTCAGACTGTAAAAATAAATGTGCCACAAGACATTTTTTTCACTGTGTATATATCCTATCCCATATCTATGGTTTGATCTTAAAGCTGCAGATTAGGTAATGTTTTTATATTAATGATAATTGACCAAATTATGTGCAAAAGAGGGATGCTTGCAGTGACCAAAGACAACAATCACAATCACACCTCATGTCAGCATTGTTTCAAACCTTGTTTTCAGCAACAGTTTTTGATACAATCACTGAACACGACCTCACCAGGAACAGACAGCACACTGATGAAACTGACTAGCTGGCGAATAAGAAGAATAAGATAGAATTAATGTAGTACTGACATATTTCAGCTATATAGTAACACAACTCTAGTTATTGCCACTATTTCTTTGTGTCTGGTGGATGAGTAGATGGGAAATCATTGGCACTCTAGCCATAACCATTTTGATATGCCAGCTGTTGGTGTTGTTGAGAGTTACAGCTCTTTTTCAGTGCTGTGTTAAAGAGTCACACGGATCTAATTACCATATTCCATGCTTATCCAAATTCACGGCGTGAATTGAATAGGTGGTTTCACAATGAGCACCTTCCAGCTCACTGAGCAAACATAAGGCTTATTAAAAAGATGGAAACTTCTTCTTCTATTCAATGATTACCTTTCTCTCTAATTATCTGCAGATCTGGGACACAGCTGGACAGGAGCGGTTCCGCAGCGTCACTCATGCCTACTACCGCGACGCCCACGGTGAGGCACTCGCAAATACACACTTTAATACCTTTTCCTGATTATTATACTAATGATTTAACTTTGCTCTTGTCAAAAAGCCCCTGTTATATGCAGTTACCACTCAAGCATTGTGCAACTAAAACCAGTAAATTTGTATGCAAATTGTAAACTCCCCCCCCCACCACCCTCTGATGTATATTTTGCAGATGGCACCGCATCAGTTTACACGCCACAATTTTGTGTTCGTGCACAAAGATACAGTGAAAGGGAGTTTTGATGATATTTTCAAAGACATTGCATTGCCATCAAAATAAAGTTTTATGGCAGTTGTATTTCACAGTCTTGTTCGTATCAAAGTGTAGAAGAGAGTGTTTTTGTTCCGCGCTGCAGGATTGTCAGCCGCTGACGCGTTGTAGCACTTCAGCTGAGATAGAGGGGCAGCAATTTTGGGATTTAGGGACTCTTTGATGATCTGCAATCAGTCATCACATATGGGTGTGAGTCAGTATCTGTTTACATGTATGTCTACTTTGTATTCATCTTGATGTCATTAATCACTATGTAATGTAAATTAATAAGAAAGCTCTTAGTTGTGACACTACGTTGAATTATCATGAAGTTGGTAATCATGTTAGAAGTGTTTTTTGGAAGTGGCTTTGATCAAATGCCTGGTGCATGATGCACTCAATCTGGACCTTGGAAATTGTCCCCATCCATGATCGCATCCTTACTAGTAAATAATGTTAACCAAGTAATTTCTGAATAACACTTTGGCAACAAAATTTTTCTGGAAAATTAGATTTTGCACAGTTCAGCTTTCCAAGCAGAACTAACCTTTCTTTGAGTGGGCAAATAGCTGCTCTGCTTCTTTTTTCTATTTGGTATTCACTGAATGTTTCAGTATGTGTTTGTAATTTTGTGCACTCATGTGAATGCTTCACTTCCTTTTCGTCTTATAATCTCTGGGCATTCAGGGATTCTTGTGGGATCAACCGTCTGGATCAGTGTGCCTGTTTAAATCGATTTGAGTTTGTGGAACTTAAGCTGGGGTTAGGTTTGGTGTGTGACCAACTATGCATAAATGATATAGCAAAATCATCTGTTTCCGTGTATTATCTGTGCTGGGGTTTGGCGGTCAGCCTGCATAATTACACCAGGATTTATTTCACAGAATTGTCTGTCTCCTGTAATAACGGGGACCCTAACAGACTTTTAGCAGGGTGAGTTTCAGGCAAGATGCCTGAGGACATGTCTTGTTTTCTGAAAACCACATCACACATCTCTGGAGTGTAGCCATAGTCATCTTTGTCAAAATGTTGTTATTTTTCCATTACTCCCGTGGAGTAAATCATAGGATGTTCCAACATCTTAATCAACTTGAGATTCTTTTAATGCCACTCTAAAAGCTGGTGTGAGACAAGAATTCAATAAAACCTTGTTTATGAATGGAGAAAAATATCCAGGATGTGATGTGAATATTCAGTTTTTGTGTGGCCACTGTAGCATTTAATAAAAACATTGACAGGTTCATTGAAAGAGTGTAGATTTTCTATTAATCAAACTCTTTCTTTGTGCCTAGTGGTACAAATAAAGTCCTTCACTCATCGCTTCAAAACTCACGTAGATACCAAGCCCATAAATGCTGCTGACTGTGAATCAGTGCAACGCTGTTTAATCTGAACAAAGTCCCGTTTCAGCACTAGAATGTCAGTCAGTTTTTGAAGCCTCTGAAGTGTTGTGCAAAGGGTCTCCTACAGTGGTTCCCCAAGCTTTCAGTATTTTCTGCAAACAAAAGCTCGCACACTATAATCTCCCTGTCTGTCTTTGCGCTGTGTTCTGTGCTTCCCCCAAAGCCTGCAAACAAACCCAAGTTATTTGTAACAGTGTAACTTTTTTTTCTCTTCATCATGTAACGCAGGCAGCTGTTGTAGATTTTATGCTATTTCTGACTACTTGAAGTTCCTGTCTACATCAAAGTACTTCTAGTGCCAAGAGACCTTGGAGCAAGGCTATGACTTAAATTTTTATATAAATGTTTAACTGCTTCATGCTGCAGGGTGTTTAATTTTATTTTGCAATCAAACTGTATGCTAGAAGGTCTGTTCTTCAATATCATATTATAAAGGCAATGAAGTGATACTCATTCATCAAAACAATTTTAATTTGCATGCAGTATTTCTTACCTTAACTCATTATTTGCACAACTGAGGTACAAGAAACATTTTAAATTTTCTGTGGAAATTTTTAACTATTTAACATCCTGCATTAAATTGGCTCCTCTAAGTTATTTTCCTTGGGCAGCTTCGCACCACGTCCACAGCTGCTGCTATTTTTTGGATCACCCTGTGGAAGTCCCGTTCTGATCACTTGCTTGCATGCTTCTGCAATTTCACCTCGAACTCGCTCAGTGAATAAATATCAGCTTCTGTGTCGGACTGCAGCCTCATCACTGCTAAAGAGAGCAGTTTCACTGACTACAACCTAGAGACCAAACAGCAGTTTTCAGTTGAAGAGTACAATTTTCAAGTCCAAAGGCAGCTCTCATGCTCTGCATTTATTTCCACATTCACGGGCACGTGCATTGTGAAGTTGTCCTCCGGACTCTGACTTTTAATGTTTCATTAATGCTACAGTTCTATTGTAATATCACAAGGCATCATGGAGCACATTAAAATAGCAGTTTGGGCCACACAATAATCACTACCTACCATACTGGTTTTCTCTATCAGCTTCCCCAAAATGAAGCTCACAGGGTAAATCACTGAGGCAGCTAGAATGCTGCTGCCATGGAAAGCAGCGGCAGCAGCAGCTGGAAGCAGGCAGCAGGTACACAAAGAAGCAAGCAAATTAGATATGGTTCTGGGCAGAGTTACAGAACTTTTTGAACACACCTCATACTATGTCTAACATCAACAACCACACATGAAAATCCCCATAGGGTCCCAAAAAGAGCTGATCAGACCCAGAGGTCACTGTAACTTTTTTATGATTTATTTCTTACATTTTGACCCATGGAATTTATACTTCATTCAATCTGGAAAAGTCAAACACTTCTTCCTTCACCCTGTTTACATACAGAGTGGATATGCACTCCTCCATGAAGCTAAAGTGGACAATTATAAATGGAGCCAATTGTCACTGGCATAATATTTTGGGGACCAAAGCAGAGATGCAGCCAGAGTCTCCACAGCTGAAGTAGTACTGCAGAGAGATAAGTGTAGGAGGGAAGAGGGACTCTGAATTAGGAATTGCTCTGCAAGAGGACATGGAGAGGGAGGATTATTTTAGATGGTGGATAGGCAGCATATTGGTGTGTGGGAGACAATGCAGACAGACATCAGGTATTTTTCAGCTCAATTTCTGCAAAATAAAAGGGGTGGGGTGGGGGGGTCAGCATCGTGATGTTTTCTGTAGTTTAAATATTTGTTTTGGTTTATCTACACATGCAGTGTAGTCAAACCAAGTTCAGAAGAAATTATGAATTAACAAAGACAACAGAACAGAGGAGGTGGGCTATAACAGAGGACTTCAAAGCATTTCACTTCAACAGAATTTCTGTCCTTAATGTTAAAAACTTGATTGATAATGGTTTGTGTTCCCCTGTTAAGTTTTCATAACTATTCCTTTGTCCTGACCCAGACTGATAACTGAGGCTTTAAACTATATACCATTTGATACACCGAAGTTAAAACCAGGGATTAGTTAATCAAATTCTTTGAACGTATTCAGACTGCATAAAAATGAACTCCTCAGTGTGGAGTCACACTTGGGGCTGCTGAACAGTCAGCCCCAGTCAGTGAGGTAGAAATATATTTTTACCATTATCAGTTAGATCTAGGCTACAATTTTAGACCAGGTTTTACAACAAAACTTCCAAAATGCCCCCATTTTGGTAGTCTTTCTTTTTTGAATATCTAAATTATGAATAACTTTGACAAACAAGTACAAAATCATATACAAACTTTCCCCAAAAACTAATTTCATTTTATCTATTACTGAGTGTGTCCAAAAATGATGAGATAGTTCTCATATTTGTAAGCATAGTGAGTCCCCAATCTATGCTACAAAGCAGGTGGAGCACAGGTGGTACCCCACCACCACTTAAGGCTAGTTGATTTGGAAGATCATTTAAGGTGGCGCACACTTCACATGGACAGGAAACCAAGCCAGTGTTTGGAGGGAGAGGATGTAAGGGCCGTGTTGGAACTGTGTCTATATACACACCAGGGAGAAGGGTAATAATGCACAGGTCACACAATAATGAGGGTGGCAAGAGAACGAATATAGGAAGTGAAAACACAACCATCTGAAGGAATAACCTTCAAAATATAACAGGAAGCAACAGAAAAGAATAAATTCACATAGACAAACAAGAACAGCCAGACAGGCAGGAAAACATCTCAAGGGTAGAGCCAATAAAAGTCTAAAAATAAAAATGTTACAACATAAACCGTGGCATGAAAGCTTTCAGTATGCTTTCATAATAAAGGTTCCTCCATTTACCATTCGTCTTGCTCCATTTTTTTGGAGCCAAATTAATGGGAAATGGTCCCTTATTTTATCTTAATAGCTTAACTGTTTTTCTTTAATTGTTGTGTTTCATCCCCTGCATCTGTTCTCTTCCCTTTTTCTATCCTCCCAATCTCTTCATTTAAACCTTAGTTTGACTGAGCTATGCGTCTCATATAAAGGCTTTTGACTGAGTCCACTCTTTCCAGTATTTATAAAAACACTGTACAAAAAAGTTCAGATTTGTGGGGGGAAATGCTAACCAGATATCTGAGCCTGATGTTTATTGATATTTAAACATTATTATTTGAAAACAGTTGGACAGAATGTTGAATTCAGATGGCAGAAAGCCATCCATACAGAGTCTTGCACTCTTAGCAGCACGACTAGCAGGTTATGATTTTTATGTGTCCTGACTTCAACCACTTAGTGGTGACCGATTGCAAAAGAGTGAGAAACTCCTGCAGCACAAGTCTAGCAGACCTCAGCTTTGTTACATCGCTGTCAGTCTGCATCATGTTCATCCATCCTAGGCTGCTTCCTTTCTCAGCTGCCTCTTGAGTACCTGCACTCTTTAGGTAAACTACATAGAGGGAGAACGACGATTTCATAATTTCATTTCAAATGGAGTTGAAGCATCAAGGTTAAAAACTGAAATGAACGTTTGCAGAGATGTTGCTTTAATACCAAAATGTTTTACACAGGTTTTTTTTTTTTTTGCTTTGTTTCTTTCAGCTCTTCTTTTGCTGTATGACGTCACCAACAAATCATCCTTTGACAACATACAGGTTGGTCAATCTCTTTATTAAATAAATGTATCGGTAAAACAAAATCCACTCAGTTTTATACAGGTATGCAGAATGATTATATCACTATAATGAAAGAGATTTGTGGGGGGCTCTTTTGTTTGTTTTTATGTTTCCATTTCAAATTCACCATTAAAATATTGCTTGAAGTTCTGCCCTTTGCTCAGGACTTTGCAAAGAGTGAGGGCAAAAGGTCACAAGGGTGATGGGAAGCTGCTGATGAAAGCCGTGGAGACCTCTGGGTTACTGGGGTGGGTCAGAGATGCAGGTTTCTGTGCCTAACATGTGCTTTTCACTAGTTTTTGAAAGCTGAAAGGTTGTGGCTGGATCATTGCCACAAATGTCTCAAAATCATCTGTGACGTCTCATGCATTATTCATTATCATTAGAATAAGTGGAAGTTCAATATGACTATGTAATGCTGAACAAAATCGCAATGAAATGGCAATCGATAAAAGGGAGACTGATTGCTATGTCATTGTAATCTGGGGGGGGGGGGGCTTTAGGGAGTTCTTCTCATACTGTCAGGTAAGGGTCTGTACAAAGGCGGAGAGTTGAACACAATGATAAATCAGATCAGGAAGATGGAGGAAGGCTGAAAGTTATCAAGTAAGAGTACAGAATGGCTGCCTTAGGGTCTGAATTTTGTGATCTTTCCATAGACTTTCTATGCTATTTGAATCAAGTTTATTAAAATGAAAAATAGTGGGTTTTATAGCAATTTAATTAAATTCTATTTTATGAGTCACCAGGCATCTTTGACCTAATCATTAAGGACTTAGGCCAATATCTTGGTCAGTATCAGTATTCCTACAAGGTCATCTTTAAAATGCTCTTTGTATTTACCAGGAAATTATAAACATAAGAATAAGAAAACTACAGAAAGATCCCAAGTGAGCCCAACGAAGTGGTGTCTGTTCAGCTTGTTGGTACAGGCTGTTGAATGTCCATGCTTCATGCACTCTGACAGCAGGAGCACTCAAAACAGATTAGATGATGAAGGATGAAATTGATAAGAATCACATGACCACCTGTGTACATGAAACCATTCATTACTGTTTTTATAATGAGATTAACTCTATCCAGAACTTGCTGTGAGCATATAGCTTTGTGTAAGCACAGGGTGGGCGCAGTCTGTCTCGTATGCCACAGGTTACAACTCAGATTACAGTCTAGTTGTTTCTGCCCAGTTAAATTCTCATCGATTCAGATGGGTAAAAGAAAGTTCAGTACAAAACTGACAGGAACTTCACAGATTTTATTTTCTGCCATATATCAGTTATGATGTTGTTTTTATGTTCAAATGAGCAAGTCTTTTTGTAATAGGTGTACTCCTTAAATTGCTACCTTGTGGTTCAATCACACTTGAGTAAAAATAATACAGCAACCTTCTTTTTCTAAGAAAAATCTGTGGTTACCCAATGATGAATGAATGTGTTTGCATTTGGCAACCGATTGCAAGAGGTTATGGCAGCCAGCTGCAATTGCAATCACCTTGCAATTGTATTGCAAGGTGATTGCAAAGGTTACCTGGTAGGAGGCAACCTTTCTCCAAACAGTTGCTGTGCATCTCAGACTGACTGCAACCATTCTCAGATAGGTTGGTCAAGGTTTGCAAATAACTGCTGTTTAATTTAAAAACTCAGACTGATTGCAAACCTGTTGCAATCAGTCTGAGTCAGTCTTCACTGATGAATGCAACTGGCTGGGACCCACCTGGTTATGTTCCAATAGAAAAGCAGGGCTGCTGAGAGTCATGTCATTTTTCAGTTAAATTGATGTCCTGCAGCAATTTGTTTGAGATCTATGAGGTTTTAGATAGACTTAATGTGAATTTCTGTTTAATGTGAATTTCTGTGTATGTAGGCAGCAACAAATTGCCTTTTTCACCTATTCATCACAGTTAGCAAACCGATTGACTGACAGCAGCTCGACTTGTTTTATTGTCATTTTATCATTGCCTTGACCCACCTAAGTCACCAAAGACAGCAACTGACTGCGAGTGGTTACCGACCTGGCACCCGTCTTCAAAGCAACCATTTAGAAGGCAACAAGATTGCAAATTCATTGCATACGGTCGCAGTAATTGCGGTAATGCCATGCTCTTCAACCACTGTTTTCCCTAGTTTGACTGTAGCATTAGTTGTCCAATTTTTCTTCTCTAAATTGTGTGTCCACAAAAATAAAATTAAAAAAGCCAAAATACAAAAACAAGCAAAACTCTCAGAGTTAGAAAAGAAAAAGAATCGCCAGCAGCACAGCAGGGGAGGGCTTAAAAGATACACTTAGTCTATAAAGAAATCAATTTGTTCCACTACTTAAATGGGGAAAAATGTTTTCATTGATTTTAGGAGCACAGGCTTAAAAAAAAACAAAACACTTTCCTTTTATAAATATAAATCATTTCACAATTTTGAGCCAGTAAATGTCAAATGACGATCAGGTAGGGCTGCAAAATGACAGCTTTTATTAAAACATCCATTTCACCCATTACCCTCCTTCAATAATAACTGCTGTCAAAAGGGATAGAGCCGTGCCAGCTGGTGTCAGTTTGTGATCACAGCAGTCGTTCCCCCCCCGTGTAATAAATATAACCTGCAATACAAGGGGAGGCAATTTGCAATTGCTTTAATTTACAGTGACCAAAAAAAGGGATTCTTTCAGTGCACCAAAGGGCTTGTTAAGACAAGAAGAGCCTGTTTGTTACCAGCCTGTGTCAGAGAAGTGTGATGTGCCTATCTGCCCTGTGAGGTCATTGAAGCAAGAAAGATGCTTCTCAAGCCCAGATTTGAACAACAGCTAAAGGAGAGAGAGAGCGAGAGAGGGAGGGAAGGAGGAAGGGTGTTTGTGTGAGTAGAGAATGCGGAAAGGACTGATATGTTGGGCAAGGAGTAACACAGGGGAGTACGAGTAGCAAACTGTCAGCCATTTGACACAAAATCTAGCCAGAGTAAGCCTTTGGCCCTTGTCTTCACGGTCCAGCACACAGTGCTTCAGGCTATTTATTTATTTTTTATATGGAAGTCTTTTATTTCCCAAAATCTCTAGCTTAACATACTGTGACACTGATGCATACTGCTTTATTCCTCTGCATAAGTCAGTGTATTAAATAATTTTTTTACAACATATCTACTGTATATGCCAGATAGTAACACTATTAATTAAAAACTGGACAGCCAATCAATCAATGAAAATATGCCCTCTTTATAAAATAAACTGTAGTCTATGGACACATCTAATGATTATCTTCACTACCACTTAATTAGAAGGGCACTCAGTAGAGCGCATAACTCGCCCACCTCAAATTGTCTGTGTTGATATTACGCTGCAATAGATACCACCCAGTGTTGTCATTCTCCATCATAAATTACTAAAACGACTAGAAATTTATTTTATTGGCTTTTAAAAACTGTAAGTATAACGGCATATACAATGTGGATATGTTTTATTCAGTTTATGTACCCTAATAGCATCCTCGTAAAAAAAAACATTTGCCGAAATGAAAACAAAAATTAATTTGACACCCCTAGCTTGGTTGCATTGCAAGCATTTTATTTAGACTACAAGCCTCTTTAAAGGAACAGTGTGGAAAATCTCACCACTAGATGTCAGTGTCAAGATGTTGGGTTGAGTGAACTGTTGAACAGAAAGCCGGTGGCTTCGATGTCACTTTTAAATGCATTAATTCCAAGTTTATCAAAATCAGTTGCTGTAAGACATAATTATACATTATTCAGTGTATATCTATAAATACAATATTCTGTTTTTCTAGTCAGTTGTTTTTTTTTCTCAAAAACAGCTGACTGTACTTTTAAATTGCTTAAATTTAACGCTGCAATTTTCCAGTTGAACAAATGGAGCAATTCACATTATGGCCTTCCAAAAATCAAGAACTCCACCACTGTATTTGCTGAGTCTCCCACTTGTGTTCCCTCTTAGCTAATTAAGAGTCCTTAAGACTATCTCTACTTGTTAGGAGTGTAAATGTAGGCGTAAATAGTATGATAGGTGAAGTTCATTTAACAGCTTGAGTTTGTTTATTTTTGGTTGTCTTGTGTGATGATTCACAGCTTGGTGGAGTTTCACTCCCGAGACTATAGAAGTTTATTTGATACAGTTATAGTCTCCTACTGATACAGTTACACTAATCTTCGGAGGCACAGATTGACAAGTCCTTCCCCGCCCTGCTCAGCCTTCTCCCTCCCTTTTTCATATCCTTCTACCACTCTCGCACTCAGTCAGTGTCTATTACAGGCAGGAGATATGTTGGCGGTAAGCTGCAGATGCCTGCTGGCATACTGCTGCCTAATGAGCACTAACTCATGTTAATGAACACTAATGGTGATGAATGCCACTCTGAAGGAGAAGCAGAAATGAGAGAGGCAAATAGTTCTCCTTTTCTTGTGCCCTCAGACCCGTTCCTCTCTGCAGAGTTTTTGAGGACACAATTATAGCAAAGCATTAACATCATTCATGCTGTCCATCATGTCAGGGAGGAAGAGTTACCTTGTAAGGCATTAGAGGCTCAGTCCAATGTTACATTTGAAATATCCAGCCACTTTCATTTGGATAGTGCAATTGTGTTTTAAGTGGTTTGAAGACAAAGCCATATTCATCCACAGATGAATGTAATTTTTTTTTTCTTGGATGTGTGCTGCATCTTAAACATCTGGCTGTTTCAGAGCTACTCAGGTGTTTAATGCCGTCCTGGCAAGCACTATTAATCAATTCTTTGTTTATATAATACACAATGGCAAGCAGTGTGCGCCTTTATTTTTGCAGAACTACACAACCCATTTAATAAGATGATGAATGCCTTTTTGTCAGATGTGGTGCTTCGGGGAGACTATAAAAGTCTATTTAGACCTCTGCTGCAAATTATTTGTCTGGGCTTCTGTTTTAAATAGTGCCCTGGCCCCTGCGGTGCCATCACTCAGGGGTAAGGTCATTTGCCGTGCATGGGAATTAAAGAGAGTGTCCAATCAAAGCTATTTACTCCTATCTGTCCATCTGTTAACCAGAAACACAGCTTGTAGCAGTGACGGCTAACTGGTCTGATGATAAGAGATTTCCTGTGAGCATTTAATATCTGGAGCTCAAAATAAAGTTGGTCTTAAAATAGATGTTAGCATTGTTAGACCACTGTTACAGCATGAGGTCATGGTAAACTGCAAAACAAAGTACCATCAGTAGGGGAGCGTTTGCATTTTCTTCCTGGCTCTACATTTTTATGCTGTGACTCCTCTAAATTAGCTTTGCATGATTTAAAAAAAACAAAACAAATATCTTATAAACACTAATGATGCAGCCTCTCTGTTAATCATCTGTCCTAAACAAAGATGCTTTAACTCCTGTCTCTTAAAAGCTCACTTTCTAACAACAGAACCCGCTGTTTGTGAGCACCATGGAGGTTATGTAAACTAATTGTAAATCTTCTTAAAATATATTTTCTCCTTCGTGAAACAAAATTCATACTTTAATGTACTCACTAAAGTCACGCCAATACCTTTTCCACCTGAAGGATGGATCTGCCAGTGAAATACTTATACACCTGCTTAGATACATGGGATAAAGTACAGTTGTTAGGTAAACTAACAGCCTCATTAGTCTTCTGTTACAGTTACCACTTTATAACTTGCTGTATATG
>JAVDPK010002573.1:625208-649971 GCA_034780415.1 Cichlasoma orientale
CCCCCCCCCCCCCCCCCCCCCCCCCCCCCCCCCCCCCCCCCACAATGGTGTACCATTGTTCAGGCAGCTGCTTTCTGTGGACATTTCCATTTACTTTGATGTCAGCCACAAAGTGACAAAACAAATGGGGGCACTTACAGTATGTGCGCAGAAACAATGCAAGATGAATGAAGACTCAAGATTTAAGTGGCTTGCTTTTTGTTGTTGTTGAATCAATTCAGGAAGAAGTAAGATGACCAAAACCCCAGCGGATGAATTTATGTTACAGGTGTCCTGTTAAAATGGCTTCAAAATGGGCGAATCTGTTGAGCTCAGGTAGAAAGGATGGCCTTTTTCTCTCCCTCGTCTCACTGCTTTTTGTTATATAACACGACATTTCTGCTCGCTCACCAGAAAGTGCCTTTTATGTTCCTGTGAGTTTATTGAAACTCTGCAGAAAGAAGCTCTTTACCTGTGAGGGGGCTGACGGGTCAAAGGTCAAAGCCGTTCACACATTTTTCAGAAGTGAAATATGATTTGCTAACCGTCTCTGTCTCTCCTTTTACTGCCTCGAAAAGCATCATAACCTGTTTAGAATTAAAAGTCAAGAAAGCAGCTCAGTCATAAATGAAAGTGCTCGAGTCTCATTTCTGTTATATCAAAGACTGTACAAGATGTACAGATTCGTGCTGGCTGTATTGGTCACGCTTTCCTAAAATATGTTATTAATCAAATCAAAGTTTATTTGAAAAAAGGGGTAATTTATTTATGATGTGACTCTAAAGATTAATTCTTTAAGATTTTTTTTTCCTGGCATCAAATGCTCGTTTTAAAAGAAGCAACTGAAGTTGATTTATTGATAATAAAAACTATGCTGTATGTGACGAGTTGCTTCAGGGAAGTAAAAAAAACAACTTTTCTATAATCTCCAGCTATTTCAATGCACTGAAGGCATATTCATGTTTGATGTGCAGTGGTTACATGTGCGACACAAAGCAGTGGCTCAGGGTCTGTGCAGCTTTTCACACACACAGTATGCGGTCTTTCTTTCTTACTTTCTTACCCTCCTTTTTTTCTGCTTCTTCATGTTCTCTGCCTGCATTGTAGTCGAGAAGAAATCTGTGCAAAAGTTTCGCTTTCCATTTCTTCCACTGCATATAGGTTTATACAAGCCTAGACTTTGTCCATTTGCTTATGTTTTGCTCCATTTATTTAGAACCTTTTTTACACAGATAATGCTGCAGCAACACATGGCTGCATTTAGACGAATCATGGTGCATTTATGTCACTCAGAAATGCATACTGTACTAAAGACCCCAAACAAAGGGTTCAAAAAATTGCAGGAGTGGTTTTTCATCGTGTTCTGTTTGACATATGTTTTCCCAAGGTGAGTCATCCAATCACTTTGTACATTGTTTCTCTGTTTCTGCATCATTTTATCTTCAGGTAATGTCATTTTCTGTCACACTGTCTCTTTTTTGTCTTTTTTTGGAGTGTTGTATCGCTACCTGGCATGAACACAGGCAGAGGTGTCATTGTGTTAGCTATGCTTACTCTGGCTTTTTATCACATTGCTGCTGCCCTTTTATGATCCGGACAGAAGGACCTCACACTGTTTGTTTAAAATAGATTTCAATTATTTGCATAAGCAGAAAAGAGTTTTCTTTAAAACACACACAAACACAGAGACACGCGTGCATACGTGAATTTGCGATGATGTGAATTTGAACCGACACTGTTAAGTCACTCTTAACACGAAAACAAACAGCAATCAAAATGAAATTGTTAGCACTCCACAGGCTGATTATCCAGTGTGATTACAACATTCTTTCTGGAACAGCT
Organism: Cichlasoma orientale; assembly: GCA_034780415.1. Classification (NCBI taxonomy): domain Eukaryota; kingdom Metazoa; phylum Chordata; class Actinopteri; order Cichliformes; family Cichlidae; genus Cichlasoma; species Cichlasoma orientale. Next base: position 627,030 of record JAVDPK010002573.1, read on the forward strand.
TGTTGCTCTCGTTTACACAAAGATGCATATTTTCAGGTTTTTAACTGGATCCATTTTATTCAGGTGGTGTTTCAGCAGCTAACATCTCAAAATCCATGAAAATAATAGCAACGCTATGTGCCAGACTTGGACACAAGTTCAGTTTTCATCAGATAGCCCCAAATCACAGCAACAGTCGCCTCGAGGTGCTTTATATTGTAAGGTAAAGACCCTACAATAATACTGTACAATAATAATCAACAAGTGCATTAAGTTAAATTAAATGGACTCCTCCCTTAGAAAATGAAATCCAAATTATTGAAATTTACACACTAACATGGATGACCTGAAAGTTGAAAAATTAATGGCAGATGTACAAAAGAATCCCTCTCAAAAGCTTGAAAGAACAGAGCAATTAAGTAAATTACAGTGCCGTACGTGTTTGGTGCCTACCACCTACAATATGTGTTTGCACAACACAGCTTGTTATTAAAATGCTCTCATTGTCTTGTGTGTTAATTAGCCTGCAGCATGCCAAGACAGCAGTACTGAATCAAAGATGATGTTCTGCCTTTAACAATAGAAGCAGCGGTATCTCAGCAGAGGTCAGACTCCTCCCACACTGGTTGACCCCATATTAATGTCTCAAAGTCAGCTAAATTTATATGTGGCTTGAGGTGTTTGCTGAGCTTTTCTACACTTCTAATACTTTGTTTTATCATTTCCTATCACATTAACTTAAATAAAATTTGTCTCTAGACAGTTTTTTTTCTCTCTTTCTGTTAAGAACAGAGCTCATTTTGGCCAAAGGTCACTTTTTATTTTTTAAAGCAGTCCGCTTACAAAGACTGACAAGAAAACAGCCCTAATGGCTCCAAGTGCACCGTCTGAGACCTATTACGTGTTTCTGGGGAAAGAAAAGAGTTCAGACATTGTGATAAAGAGAACAATATGTGCAATCTCGAAACCTCCCTTGCACTTTTTTTTATACCACTGCAGCATGTCATTCATTTGTTGTCTTGGCTGCCCCTCCCTGAGCCTGGTTCTGCTGGAGGTTTCTTTCTGTTAAAAGAGAGTTTTTCCTTCCCAAGGTCGCAAAGTGCTTGGTTGTTGGTGTTTTTGCCAGAATAATGTGAGGTCTTTACCATCCAGTATAAAGTTGCCTTGAAGCAACTGTTCTTCTGATTTTGTGCATATAAATGAACCCGAGTTGGGTTTAATAGAATAGAATTGAACAGAACTGGGGAATTACTGCAGATCTAATTCCTGTCATGAGGTAATATCAGTTCATTATAATGAAAATCTAGCAAAGTGGCACATTTGCAGATTAATGACCTCTGTTCTTTTTCCTTTGCAGCTTTGAGAACTTTAATCCCTTTTGCTGTGAGTCAGTATTTTACTGGCACTTAGCATTTTAAACACTCTATTTCTTTCTCTTCAGAACATACTGAAAACCTTAAATTACTTTCTCTTCATTATTCATGTATGCGTAATTAGAAAAAACACGGATACAAGATTCGTGCCTTAGTGTGCACTGGCAGGGTTTATGAACTGATTTAAATTGCTCCTCTAATAACTCCATTTTCATAACCGCTCGTCCAATTCAGGGTGCTGAGGAGACTGGAGCCTACCTCAGTTGTCACAGGGAGAGAGGCAGGGTACACCCTGGATAGGTCACCAGTCTCTTGCAGGGCCAATCAGAAAACCACCAGATGCTAGAGGTCGGAGTAAAATGGCCAGACTGCTTTGATTTGAAAGGAAAGCAACACTAACTCAAATAACCTTGTGTTGTAAAAGTGCTTATTTGATCAAGGTATGCAGAAGAGCATCTCTAAATGCATAACATGGCAAAGTTTGAAATAAATGGTCTTTTTTTTTTCTTTTTTTCAATGATTCAGGTTGCAGGTGGTGGTGTAATGGTGTTGGGGATGTTTTCCTTGTAGCTTACCTGAGCATTGTTGCTGACCATATCGATCCCTTCATGACCACAGTGTACCCATCTTGTCACAAAACTCAAATCATGGTCCCAGGTCCAACCTGGTACTAGCAAGGTGTGCCTAATAAAGTGGCCAGTTATTGTGCTTGTTTGTAGGCTGTGTTTGTACTTTGAGATCTTGCCATGAAGTGAAATTTATTTTACTAGATACATTATTTGTTTTAATTTCTTCTTTTAGCAATTCATAGAATTATGTATTAAATTTTTTTTGTGATCTCCAATTACTTTATATTGTTGGTTGCTGTATGCTAATTGAACCTAAACATTACCAGTTTAATGAGTCTTTGCACTTATCAGCCACACCTCCTCGGGTGACATGAATATTTAACCCCTAACCTTTACACTTATTAGACAGGATTTCAGCAGCAGTTTGGTGTAATGTATGCAAATTGAAAAGACACAAAGGTTAAGGTCAGCAAATATGTTTCTCATCTCCAGCGCAAGAACAACTTGAAGGAGAGCATCAGTCTTACTCATGCTCATATCCACTATGACTGCAGCTTTTCAAAGCACATCAGTCATCCCGACATGTCTCACACCCATGTTTGCTGGCAGATGCACACGTCAGCTGCTCTTTTATAAACATGAAAGCCTTTCTCTTCCCTGTCAGGCTACAAACGTCAACTTACAAGCCTGTCGTTTTCAGTGTCCTTTTTTTTTTTCCTTTTTTTTGTCAAGTTTTATAGCACAGCAGTTGTTTGCTAAGGTTTTTTTTATTAGATAATCTAAATGGTGCGTGCATTTACAACCTAAAGATGATGGCACATTTGCTACTGTAGTATTATTATTATTGTATCACACATACATGTAGATTTGTAGAAACAAATCTGCATGCACGTGTGTGACAGGATTGCCCCGAGTGAGACAGGATTTCATTGTGTCTTCCTTGTGTGTCAGGCGGTGACACAGTGTCACTGTTTAGCGCAGCTGCATAAACCTCCTCTCAGGGGAGAAGCCCTACTTTCTCTTCGCACTCCTCTGGGTTGGCTCAGTGTGACTCTGCCTGTTGTTGGGAACAGACTTCTCCCCTCTGTCTCTTGGTGTTACGCTCTGATCAAAGCTTGGCAAAAATAGCATTGTCACCCATAGCAAATCTGCTTAGACAAAAGTGCAACAGAGGGAAAGTTGGGTCAAACTGCAGGGCTCCTTGAGGATTGTAATTCACCTTCATTATTATATGCAGTGAGATTCTGTATACAGTATTGGGAATGCCTAATTTGCTGTCGGTGACCGTAACACATCAGCGAATTCAAGGACAAATTCGGGTTTCTTGTTAATCCGAGTTATTTATTACACGGGTTGTTGGACTTTTATTGTTGTTTATTGTGAAAAGTTTCCCGCTGCTCTTGATTCCTTTTTTTTTATTGCACCATATGTTTCTCTTTCCATCCATAAAGTGACAGATATTAGCTCCCAAAAAAAGGCTCAACCTACAAGTGTGCATAGAAAACAATGTGTTCACTGTAAATGATGTTTGCTGAGCTTTCATTTGACTTAGAATTATAGGCTACACGGCTGCACCGTACTTCAGCTTCCTCCCGCAGTACAAAGACGTATATGGGTTAGGTTAATTTGGTGATTCTAAATTGGCCAAAGGTGTGAATGGCAGCCTGTCCAGAGTGCACTCTGCCTCTCAATAATGGCAGCTGGGATAGGCTCCGTGTAAGTTTATGTATGGACTGCTAGATCAATAAGGTTTGCAATGATACTAAATTTTAAGAGTGCTAACTTTAAGGAGTCTTTTAAATGTATCAGTTGTAATTTTTTTTATTTTAGCAGGCTGGGGAATCTTGTAATCAATGTTGATATTCTGAATGAAAAGTGACAACCACGCTGTGCAGCACTAGGTCACATGGTCACACCACCCCTATTATACTTATTAATGGATGTTTATCTTTGCTGTGGCACACACAGCTGATGCTTATGACAAAAAAATTAAAATACAACAACAGCATAGATACAGTCAGAGAGAGAATGAACAGCTGACCTGGCTGATCCAGTATCCTGGAATAGTGCACAACCCTGCTATCTCCTCTGACAACAAAAGGAAAAAAAAAAAGCAGATGCAACATCAGAAGTACCCTCACATACTTCTGCCAGTGACAACTTGTCTTTGCCAATGTCATGATGCAGCCACCAGCAGCTGTGTGCCTGGCTTTATATTTTCCTTCCTCTTTGATACAGATCCTTTGGTCTTTGTCTTGTCTTTTACTGTTCTTTTCTCTCTGCATCTTCAATCCTGTCTCACTCTCTCTACCATTGTTACTGGCTCTTCGGTTGTTTGATGAGACTTGGCATTTGGCATTGTAGCTGTATGAAAGATTTGATGGCAATAGCAGGTAATAATTTGTTGCCTAGGGAGTTTTAGAAGCCAGTGGGCATTTTTACTTCATTAGAGCTCGTGAACAAAAATCAGAGGTGCTATTTGTGAAACGGGAATGATGTTGCTCATTTTGACAGGGTTGCTAAGGCTCCTTACAAACAACAAGCAGAACAGAGAAAAACCCAGCTGCATCTGATTTGTCACATCATTTGGGGACTTTTTAATGTCAGGGAAACGGACAGAAAATGCATTGCCTCCTCTCACGCCGTGCCACGCTCTCATTGACATTTGGTTCCCTGAGCATTTGGCCAGAGATCCTGGTATTAGTTTTGAATAAAAGATGAAGTGAGCCCTCCGTCTTCCCCAACAGCCACTGACGATATTATTTGGAAGCTGGAATTTATCTGCTTAATATTTAATCAAATAAATAAATGGATTATTTTCAAAAAGTGTTGCACTACCTTCACATCTGCCGTGATGCTGGTAAGAACTAATGATGTATCCATATATAGTATTAACTGCTAGCCAGCAGTTTTTTTAAAAGGCTTTGTTTACATGTTGCATTTTGTTTGTGACTTACACTACTGTGCGAAAGTCTTGAGTCACACCTCATTTCCTTATGTTTTGCTAGAAAAATGGGAAATGCATTCAGGGATTTATTGAAACATATGCAAAAATAAATGGAAAAAGAGTATATAAGGCAAAGGCATAGTATACCTCTAACAAGCTTGAAAGTATTTGAATGGCCACCTTTATTCTTCAGCACAGTCTGAACTCTTAGTCAGCTTTCTTGTCATTTCTTTAAGTAGTCTTCAGGAATAGTTCTCCAGGCTTCTTTGAAGGACATTCAAAGCTCTTCTTTAGATGTTGGCTGCCTTTTGTTCTGTTCTCTGCCAATGATCCCACACTGCTTCAGTAATGTTGAGGTCCGGGCTCTGGGGAGGCCAGTCCATGACTGATAGTGTTCCATTGTGAGTTTTGCTCTCCAGGTATTTCCTGCATTGGCTGTGTTTGGGATCATTAACATTCTAAAAAATGAAGCCATTGCCAATCAGATGCTTTCCAGATGGTGTTGCATGGTGGATTCAAATTTGATGGTTCTTTTCTGCATTCATAATTCTAACAATTTTGACAACCTCCATAACACCAGTGGCTGAAATGCAGCCCCAAACCGTGACAGAGCCACCACTGTCTTTTACATATGGCTGTAGACATCCACTGTTGCACCTCTCTCCTGACATCCTCTGTACATATGGACGATTTGAACCAAATATTTCAAATTTGGATTAATCCATAAAACCTGCTGCCACTGGTTTTCAGTCCAGTTCTTGTGTACCTCAGCCTTTTCTCCCTTTTCACTTCCTTAAGAATGACTTCTTGACAGCCACTCTTCCGCTGAGAACATTTCTGATGAGGCTTCAGTGAACAGTAGATGGATCAACTGAAGGGCCAGATGCATCTCTCAGGTGCTGTGTCAGGTCTTTGCTGGATTTTTTTTTTCCTATTTCTTAAGGACATGACTTTGATTTGCTGTAGATCGTTTTTTTTGGGGGGGGGGGGGGGTTTAGATCTTCTTCTTTTCTCAACTTACCTATATCTCTTTTTAAGAAAACACTGGACACCATGCTGAGATACGACAACAAGTTAATAATAGCTAATAGCTCTTTGGGAATCACCTTGTTGGTGCAAAAATAATATTTTTATGCCTGACAAACTGTGTTATCTTTGGCATTTTTTGACGAGTCAACTAAAGAAATGGGAACAAATGATGTGGTTGTTGTGACAAGCTGCTAGTATCAAAGTGCCTAAGGATACATTTTAAACTACTTTTTTGCTAAGGTGTTATGTGTAGACACAACATTCATTCGTCCTGTGAGAGAGGTGCCTCTTTTATCCTTGAAAGATTCATAGGTCAGTGTTAAGTGACTTAACAACCAAAAAAATTCCTCTGAAAATGGTCCGGTACAAGGACTGGACTGAAAGTGCGTGGAAAAGCAGCCAATGTCCACAGAAAATCTTTGCTCAACACCACTTAAAAAATACAAGAGTTTCTGTTTTCATAGTATGTTATTAATACATCTTTGACTTCCAGTGTTCTGTTCTTTTTTTGACATTTCTGACAGTGGACACTCTTTAATATGCTGTAAGCTTTTATAGGCTATTTCTAATTCCCTTTAATCTCTAAAATGAAGGAAAAGCCACTATAGCCACATGAATGTGTTTTATGCCAGGTTTAATTAACAGTTACTGTCCTTTTATGATGTTGAATATTTTATGCCTAACTTTTGCCCCAATCATCAGCAGACAACTCTCGGTAAGTACAAGTTCTTTGGCACTCATAAACTGGAGCTTTTTAGCTTCCAGTTGCATTCTTATCGTTGAGTGATGTGCTTTCACAGTTGTTACAGCAGTAGCTTGACATAATCTGTAGTACGGTTAAAAGCTCCTGTTGCTGCACCACCAGTTATGTTACATGTCATATAGACTTGGCACTTATTTAAATGATGTACTATATTACATGCTGCTGCTGCCTTTGCAAGGTATACTGTTGCATGCAGAATACATGCATACAGTAAGGATATACTGTTTCATCAAATAACATTGTGCCTTGAACTTTGACTTTCTTGTTGTCTGTGTGTGTAGCTGTCACAGATGATTATGGGTTAGATAGCTTACATAATGGAGTTAGATGCAGTAGGACATTCTGGTATTTTGCATGTGACATACTATATATTGAGACTCACTAAATCAGATTTTCTGGAATACTAAATTCTGTGGTTGTATGAGTATTGAAATGCACCTAGAATCTATTGATTTACCACATTGATTCGTTTTGCTTTCTGTTGCATCTTTGCATGCATATTTCTTCTTTTGCAATGAAAACACAAAAGGACACTTCAGTCCTCCAGGATGAAAGTGACAAGTGGCATCATGATCGATAATTATATCCGTTAAACAACCCGTGACCGGATGCACTATGAACAGCCAAATGATCTAATTACAAGCTATGGTTCATCACCAGTAATCGCAGCATATGGAGAGAATCACTCAGAGGCAGGCTGTCAGATTTTATCCTGCAGAGGGTTGCTTGTACTTGTGGGAGGATGAAAGTTTGCAGGGTTGGGAAGTAGATAACAATAACCAAAGGCCAAATGTATGAGCCAATATTTTGATAAATATTGTATTAAAAAACAGGTTACATCATAAAAACATAAACCACTTGCACAGAATTCAAAGATGCATCATTTTCAGAGAGGAGCAGCTGAGCTAGCTAAGCACTATGTGAATGATAGGAAACCTTGACAAAAAGGTGAATTATACATGAAGCAAGTGATTAGCTACATGGAAGGAGTTCCTCAGAAACATTTCACCCCCTCAGCACTATGCTGAAGCTCACTGGTGATGCAAATTCAAATTCAGCCCAGCTCAGTCTTTTTATCTTTCTTAAAATAGCTGGAGGGCTCAGGGCTCTGATTAAAGAATCTAGGAGCCACCATCAGGTTTCTCAAATCACCAGACCTCACTGACCTCATTAACTCTGAAGCTCATCAAAACACAAATGTGATTCAGCATTGATTTCAAGACAGCCCATCAAACTGGAGTACTGGTTTAGAGGACAAAGGTTGTACAGGTGAACAAACGGAGTCTGTTCCTGTAAAAATAGCTCCTGTGTACAGCTGTGGCTTGCATAGAGACAAAAATCACTGCTTGGTCATTTAAAAGCAGTGTGGTGTCAGTTATTGCACTGATCATATACATCAGCTCCCATATGCTAAGAACCTTCATTGTTTTCAACCTGAAGACATTTATTCAGTATTCTTTTGTGATCAATAGGATCATGCTGCACGTTTGAGGTAAAACATCACACAGCTAATATACTAGTATTTTGCTTTTCATTTTATGATTTATGCCACCTAAAGATTCTACTGCCAGGAGGCTGAGGGGCAGCACTGGCAACCGCCAATATTTTTGAAAGTGTGCCGTAGGATGGGAGGGGATGACAAACTTTAAACTACAGCAGTGGCAATGTGCAAAGTTTGCAATGAGTAGGAGAGACCTGACCTGACCTCCTTTAGGGGACTCCACGCGACTGAACTCATTCAGACAAAAATGGGGGGGGGGGGGGTGGGACACAAATTAAAAAATAAAAAAATGAAAATGAAAATGAGGTATCCTCCTGGGAGTGAAAAAAGAAGAAAAAAGAGAACTAACTAATTAAATGCTTCCAGTCTGGTTTAAAATGTGGGAAAGAGACACGACACAACTGCCATCACATTATTTCTTTCATTTAGTTTAACATTAGTTAATTTAGCTAACAGGGCAGCCTTGTGTGTTTAACTCTGCTGGCCATGATATGACCGAATCAAGTGTGCACATGGCTGGGAGTCAGAGTTGGGCAACAGTGGCAGTGGCATTATTAGCATAGCTAGCAGGCTGAAAGGACAGAGAGGGTAGTAGTTACAGTTTTAACCCTTCTTTACCAGTATACTTGGTCTTGGGCATTGTTAGTGAAATAAACATGGTCTCTTCCATCTAGAGTAATGTTTTACCTGACATTTTAGAGGACTGGTGGGGGTGTCATGTTATTTATAATGTAATGGTGATGACCTGTGGTTGGAGGACTCCCTGTGAAACTTAAACTGATGAGAATAATTATGAGTTCCAAACTGGATGATTCTCAGATTCATTTGATGTGAAAATCTCACTCAATGTTTTGAAGTTCACTTAATATGCTGCAGGTAACCTGTGTGGAAATCTACTGTTACCAGCATTATTGTCTACCTTAGTGAGTGAGCTCTGTGTAACCTTGCACCTTAAGAATTGCATGCCTTATATGTTGCCCCCAGCACAGTAAATGGGCCTTGAAGGGGAGGTTGTCATGCAGTCAGTGGGCTGAACACACTGAGAAGCACACTGAACATGCTGGGAGTACCCAACCCTGATGGGAGGTGTTGTGTTGTTGCCATTCTGAACATACGGTGGCCCTGAGAGGCCCCGAGGCCCTGAGAGGTGCACTGTAGCCTAAGTAAGCACCAGCAATTAGAGAAGTGTTGCAAAAGCACACAAAGCACAATGGAAGTTGAATAAAAATAATGGAAATACTAAAAATGCTGCAAAAGCTCACAAAAAAAGAGAGAAAGCTCACAAAACACAACAGAAGTTGAACAAAGCACAACATAAACAGAAAAAACAACTAAAGTTGAATAAAACACAACGAGAATAGAAAAAAGCTGCAAAAGCGCACAAAAAAAAGGAAAAAACACAAAACACACATTACCGTCCATGTTTTTTCTCCCTCACAACGCCGATGAATCCTCCACTTTTTTTTTTTCTTCTTCACACGTTTTGGTTTCTGTCACTTCCGCAGCTGTTCCGTCACATCATTGTCTCCACAGAAACACTTCCGTTCCGGGTTGTGAGATTTTTTTCTAGTTCTATTCTGTTTTATCCGACTTCCATTGTGGGTTTTTTTCTATTTCCATTACATTTTAGTCAGCATCCACTGTGTTTTGTGTGCTTTTGTGGCGTTTTTCTGTTTGCTGGTGTTTTCTTATGTTGCTGTGCATTTGACCTCTCGGGCCCACCTTGGGTTGCACTGGAAAGACTGAGTTATGCCTGATCTTTGCCATTTGAGAGATGATTCACTGTAACCAGCATGTTAGTACTCACATATTGGGTATGCTTGTGCACAACAAATGTTTTTTTTAATATGTATTATGGTTAAGTAACAAAGAAAGGAGGAGTCAGTGTCTCCTGTCTCTCTGTCTTTCTGTCTTTGATCTCTTTTGTCTGTCTCTCGCTCGCTTTGCCTGCTTAATGCTTGACATCCCAGGGTCACTTTGCTGTCGCTTCTGCTTCTTTGTTTAGATGACGCTGCTCTTTTTGTAGAACCTCAGCAAACTGCATTGGAACAAACTCTTCTTTTCCCCAGAGATCTTTTTTTTTCCACAGTTTTTACTTTTTAGATCTAAAAAGCTGTATCCAAAAGTGACTGACCAGACAAAGTTTATAACTTTGGTTCCAGATTTTTGATCCAACAAAAATGTTCATCTTTTTTTTTCAGTATTTATTGTACGCCAAGAAATGAAATAAAGGAAGCACATACTGTTTATGATAACTTTAACTGAAACTTGCTTATAGTCTCCCTCAACCATATGCTTGCACTCACAGAGCCAGAGAAGTTCCTTTACAAATACAGTGCCATCAGCAGGTTTAATTGCGAAGGAGCTGTCTGAAGGGAACCAGCTCTGGAGCAGGACCACTAAAGAAAAAATGGATTGATCACCGGCAAAAAAACGAATGCCGAATAATTCACTGTGGGTACAATTAGGCATTGTGCTGAGACGACGGATATTATTTCAGCAGGTGTTCGTTTGAGCTAACTAATTGCTCATTAACAGTGAATGGACGGTTCAGCAGCTGTCATAGCTCATACAGTAAGAAGAGCTGTTTGTTCCCCTGGAAGACTTTATCTCTCCCCACTGTACATATTACAGTTAAAACAAGGTGCAGCTCAGAGTGTTGATTATAACTGATGATGATGTATGTTACAATCTTACTACACAGTTTGTTACAGTGCTGCAATATTGCCATTCCTCAGACTCTATGTCTTGCATCTATACCCTTTATTTCTGTGCCCTTGCCTTAATTTCATACTCTCCATTTCCTCCTCCTCCTTATGTCATTAGATTTAATGCTCAGGCTTGTCCTTGTGAAGTCCCAGACAGGGTTTTCTTTTTCTGAGCCCTTCCATATGCATACCACATATTTATCCTTGTCTCTTCTTTTCTTGTGTTTACCAGGCATGGCTGACTGAGATCCATGAATACGCCCAACAAGATGTAGTGCTCATGCTGCTTGGAAACAAGGCAAGGCACTGAAATTCCTTCAGATTATTGGCCGTTCTTACACACGCATTGCAATGCTGAACTTTTCTAGACATTACCTGAGTAAGCTGCCAGTTCCCACGTACAAAAGCCATCTGACATCTGATTACAGGGATGTGAGAGTAGCACAGGTAATTGTCTTGTGGATTCACAGTGAGTGAGCATCTGAAAATACTTTAAGCATATGTAACAGACTCTCTCCTTCTGTGTGTTACGTGTCAGAAAAGGCAACTTTGGACAATAACCTGGCCTGATTTCTGTGTAAAGCACTCAACCTGACACAACAAGACATCACAGAGAAGTCCATCATTTTAATGCACACTCTCTGGCAACATTTTGCACACGTTACTGTTACTGTACTGTACACCAATTACTATAGCAACTAATGTACACTATGCCACTGCTAAAATTAGCACGTCACAGTGACAGTGTTGGGTATCGCCTTGTGTCTTACAGCCATTAATAGGGCTAGGAAGCCAGAAAGTGGTGAGGGACAAACTAACAGCCACTTGATTTTGTCTTTCATGGACTTTAAGAAAAAGAACAATTTCAGTATTGCTCCTTAAACTCAGGTATGTTTTTAAGTATGTTTAACAGATACTCGCTGGGCATCAACTACTGTCTATGTTTAAGCATTACTTGCCAAAGCTGTTTGAAGCTCAGTCCGTTGATTTTTGGTGATATTTACTTAAAAACCTGGTAATTTTTTTTTTATGTATCCTTTATTTAGCCAGGAGGGTCCAGTTGAGATACAACATCTCTTCTGCCAGGGAGTCCTGAGTCTTTCTGTGTGCGCACACATCTAATAACTGTCAATCAAATTTGCAAATATTAGTGAAACACATTTTCTATAACTGGCATTCTCTCTTGAGCAGAGAACAGATGTCTCTGGCTCAGAGCTCTGTCTACTTTCAGTCACCCAACACGCCATATCAGCCTCTAAATAGCATCCCAAGACTCCTTAGCTGCCATCAGATCAGAAAGAGGCTTGCATGTACATGACAAAACGCCCGCAATTGGTGGAGGCATGTTTGGCATTGCTGATGTTTGCTTGATGGTGGTATGTGACCTTGTTTTTCCCCCTGTCTCATAAGGCTGATGCCACTCATGACAGGGTGGTGAAGAGAGAAGATGGTGAGAGACTTGCTAAGGTAAAGAACTAAGAAGGGGGGGGAAATGTGCACCGGGATTTTTTTTTTTTTAACTGCGTCAGAGTATACATTTTAAATTATTTTATAATCTTTTTTTGTGACCAGCAAAGGCAGTCATTTCTCTATTCGTGTGCTTTTCCAAAGGGATTTGTATGACTGATTGGATTTTTTCATGGCAGATAAGAGGATTATAAATATTATCTAGAGATAATATATTATAGAGATAATATAATAATATTATCTATTATCTAGAGATCAGTTTGCATTTTCACTCTGGCTCTTTATCTGAGCTTTCCTTCTGCTGTGAGAAAAAGAAAGATAAGACTTTTCTCTCAGGTCACAAACTCAGATGTTTTTGCACCCCTGTAGATAATAAAAATGTGATAGTCGGTATTTACTCTATAGAATTGTGTCTTATGGGTCATCGTGTTTTATGTGTTTCTGCATACCATTTATCGACTGTCAGTCATCGCCAGTTTTACAGTTCTTATTCAGTGCAACTGCAAAAACCTAGCACTGCTTCAAAACACAACGCACTGGGAAAAAAAACTGCCAAGTAATTCTTTTTAGAAATGGCAGCAATAAAGTGGCAATAAGTAACTCGGTGCTCTGCCTGGAAGGAAGAAGACACCTCAGTTATCATCTGTGTGTGTTTGCTGAGACAAATTTGCCTGCAGAGAGAAGGCATGGAGACAGCTTTGGAGCTGGATTATCTAAAGTGAACAAGTGTGAAGCTGCTGGGCTAAATTTGTATACAGCTTCTATCCAACAGGCACAATTTTTCCATTCAAGCATAATTCTGTTGTTTTATCTTCACTCACCAGCCACTTCATTAGGTACACCTGTTCAGCTGCTCATTAACACAAATATCTAATCAGCCAGTCTTATAACTCTGTCTTGACCGTGTCTACGTGCCTAAATGCACTAAGTTCAAACAGAGCATGAGAATGGGGAAGAAAAGTGACTTTGAATGAGTCATGGTTGTTAGTGCCAGACTGGCTGGTGTTTCCCACACAGCCAGCTATAGGGTTTACAAAATATCCAGTGAGAGGAAGCTCTCTGGGCAAAAATGCTGTGTTGATGCCAGAGGTCAGAGGAGAATGCCCAGACTGCTTTGAACTGATAGGAAGGAAACTATAACACAAATAACCACTTGTTAAAACCAAGGTATTGAGAAAAGCATCTCTGAATACACACAAATAAGCTGCGAAGACCACACCAGGTGCCATTTCTGTCCAGTAGGAACGGGAAACTGAGGCTACAAATTATATGGGCTCACCAAAATTAGACAGTAGAAAATTGGAAAATATTTCCTGGCCTGATGAGTCTTGAATTCTGCTGTGACATTCAGATGGTAGGGTCAGAATTTGGTATGACAAAATGGAAGCATGGATCCATCCTGCCTTGTATTAACTTTTCAGGTTCCTGCTGTTGGTGTAATGGTCCAGGGGAACACTTTTAGTACAGTCGAGCATCATCTAAACACAACTACTGTTCCTGACCATGTCCATCCCTTTACGGCCACAGTGTGCCCATCTTTTTATGGCTATTTCCAGCAAGACAACACGCCATGATAAAATCATCTCAGACTGGTTTCTTGAACATCACAGTGAGTTCACTGTACTCAAATGGCCTCCACAGTAACCAGATCTCAATGCAATAGAGCAAGCTTTGGGATGTGGTGGAATGGGACATCATGGATGTGCAGTTGACATATCATATCAATGTGGACCAAAATCTCTGAGAAATGTTTCCAGCACCTTGTTGAATCTGTGGCACAAAGAATTAAGACAGTTCTGAAAGCAAAAGGGGGGTCCGACGCAGTACTAGCAAGGTGTACCTAATGAAGTGGTCAGTGAGTGTATGTTTGTGTATAATGAGGGTGTCAGTGTGAAAGAGAGCCACTTTCGGGCATAAACCTATTTACATCAGTGTGACAGCATCTGAACATGTCAGCTTTATGTTTGAATAGCATCCTGCTAACTTTGTGGGAAAATGTCACTACAGCAAAATTCAGCAAGTTCAGATCCCACTGACATTTTCTTATCAGCTTCAACACAGCAAATGACTGAATACCATCACATTAATGGATTAACTTTCAGATTATCAGGACTGTGAACATCTCTCTCCAGTGTCTTGAGTTCCTCAAAGCTGCTCATTTATTTATTTATTTAAGATATTATTTTGTTATTTGAACATGACATCACAGAGAGTGCAAAAAAAAAGCACTTTGTATTAACTGTCATTGCTTCGTCTCTGCAGGAATTTGGAGTTCCCTTCATGGAGACCAGCGCCAGGTCAGGTCTCAATGTAGAGCTGGCTTTCACTGCTGTAGCCAAGTGAGTACATTTCTCTCTGCAAGACAAATGAAAACGTGGTCTGTAATTTAAAATGTTCAGTATTGTCATATAAAGATGTGGAGTCAAAAAGAGGATTTGTTAAGCATGTAAGTCTGTTTTTGAAGTTGGAAATGTTTCAATAAATATCTCAAGTACAGATCTAATTAGTGGTATTACCGTAGTTGTCTTTGTTTATTTGGGGTCATATGTGACTGAAGGGATGACAGTGCTAGAGTACAGTGTCTAGCACTGTTGCATCACAGTATTCTGCATGTCTGCATGGGCTTTGTCCCACAGCCCAGATACATGTATTATAGGTTAGGTGTTGACTAAATTGTCCATGTATGAATGTGAGTTTGCCCTTCTGTGTTAACTGACTGGCTACTGGTCTAGATTTTACCCCTCCACTCCCTTATTGTCAGCCTCAATAGGCTCCTGACCCCCATGATGCTAGCTGGATAAGCTGTTTAGAAAATGGGTTAATGTGTGTGAAGATCCTTTATCTCAATACCCTCTTCCTTTTCCTCAGGGAGCTGAAGCACAGGTCCATGAAAGATCCCAATGAGAAGTTTAAGCTCCATGAGTACGTGAACAAAGAAATGAAGGGCACTGGCTGCTGCCGGTCTTAAAATCCTGCCTCAGTCACTCTTTGGCTCTGTGTGTGTGAATGTGTGTGGACCACTTATTTCCATACCATATGTGTTCATATGTGGCCTGATCAGAAATGAGGAGTCAGCTCCAGCGAGGTATAAACCTTTTTGACCTTCTGCTTCTCCACTTTCAGACTTCGTTGTGTCAGTACACACAGCCTCACTCTCTTGTCCTTCACTAATCTCGCTGCCTTCCTGCATCATGTGTATGTGCAGCTTGCTTTTCCTCACCCGTCTCCTTCTGTAGCTGTAAATGTAGCCCAAGATGATAATTGGCATTCGTTTTGTTTTGCTTTGGTTTGTTTGGTTTTTTGCGGCGATAAGATGCATGTTTTGTAAAGCCATTTATTTTCTGCGTGTAATTAATGTGTAGTTAATCTGTCATTTCCTTTGAATGTTATGAATGAACGTTCAAATACTAATGTTCAAATACTAAACGTGTAGTGAAGTGTCCTCTGTTCACGTTTGTGTTCAAATCAGTGATTTGACAGGCTCCCTGGAGCCAGTTTAGCTCACCAGCATAAATTCAATCTAAGTGTTTCTATGGCTCAGCTGTGGATTTTGGGGGGAATTTGTATTACTTTAACACATTAATCTAGTAAAAACAAATGGGTCTTGCTTGTTTTGGATACAAAGGTAGCGAGTGCAGATCATCATTAACAGCATTCAGATATGAACCATGTTAGTATAATGTTGAAATAATTTAGATGTGCGGGTCACGCGTGGGTAACAGGGGAGTAAAAACTGTTTTCAAACTCATTGGTATTTTTATCAGTAACAAAAGATTAATGTTGAGTTTTGAAGATCTGTAGTGCAACCACTGATAATCTGTATTTTATGTTTGCTGAAAGTATTTAAAAGCAGTCAAACACACTGTGTGCGATATACAGCAGATAAAATGGGCTTTCAGCTCATATGGTGTAAATACTACTTTTCTCTCTGCATGTAAAATAGTTTGGATAGAACAGCACTTTGGATGGGGAAACAAGAGCATGGGTGTGAGTTGGGGAATAAAGAGCTGTCGTAAGCTAAAGTATTGTATATGAAACATGTAAATTTCTGTTTTTATTTGATTGCTTTATTTGTAGACCATGCAAATCATAATAGACGAGTCTTGAGCCAACCCTCATTTCTTTATATTTTGCTAGGAAATTGGTTCATTTAAAAAAAAAAAAAAAAGCCATGTGCAGCAGTTTATTGAAACGTGCAAATATATATATATAGAAATACAGTATATAAGGCAAAAACAGAGTTTATTCCTTTATTCTTCATCACAGTCTAAACTCTCTGAGGCAGCTTTCTTGTAATTTCTTTAAGTAGTCTTCAGGAATAGTTCTCCAAGATTCTTGAAGGACATTCAAAGCTCTTCTTTGTTCTCTGCGCTGTCGAGATGACCCCACACTGCTTCAGTAATAATGAGGTCCGGACTCTGGGGAGGCCAATCCATGACTGATAATGTTCCATTGTCTTGGCAGTGCGTTTGGAATCACTGTCATGCTGAAAAATGTAGCGGTTGCCAGTCAGATGCTTCCCAGATGGTAGTGCATGGTGGATCAAAATCTGATGGTACTTCACTGGCTGAAATTTCAACCTCAAACCATGACAGATACTGCATCATGTTTTACACATAGCTGTAGACACTCACTGCTGTACATTCTCCTGACTCCCTCTGTACATATTGAGGATTTGAACCAAATATTGCAAATTTGTATTCATCACATCATACAGTAAGACCTGTTCCCTCTGATTTTCAGTCCAGTTCTCAACCTTGACTTCCACTTCTGCTTTTGTCGTCCACTTCTCCAGTTGCACTGAAAATTTGTGAAAATGCAGCCAATGACCAAAGAAGAAATTATAGAAAGACCTGCAGAAAGTCTGGAGAACTGTTACTCAAGACTGCATTAATACACAGTCTGGCTCCTTAGAAGCAAAATAAAAGGAAATGAGAGATGGCTCAAAACTTTGCATAGTACTGCATGTATGTATTTTCTACACATTCATATATTGGGTATTTAGTGCCATGTTTTCTTAACATTTTGAGCAGTATGTTGCTTTTAATCTATTAACAGTATTTAACTTTTCATATAAGCAGCACAGATGTCTTTTTATATGACTGTTGCTAAGACTCCATCTCAGTCACAGAAACCACAAACTGTACTGCACTCACTGTACATTCCCGTCTTTCTTTTTCAGCCTTTGAAGTTCAGAGTAATGTTTATTGGTTTTACTACCTTTCAGTGTTTCTTGTAACTTAAATCTAATAAAATTAAAAAAAAAAAAAAAAAGTCTATATGTCATATTTCAGATTCTCTTACACAAATCCTCTTCTTGGACAAGCTACACAAATCGAAGCAACTACAGCAGAGAGCATGTGCGTGTTCACATCAGTTGACTTCAGCTCTTCAGCTTTGAACAAAATGTATCGCTGTCCGATGAAAGCAGTGCTCAGACCTCCTCGTGTCTCTTTGTTAGGGCTGCTTGCACAAATCACTTAACGTGTAGAGCTGCGATCGCTTGTTTGATTAGGTCAATGAGCCGCTGGAGCTTTTATTAGTTTAAAGCCTTTCCTGTGTCTCCCCCTGCTGGATTATAACCCATGACATAAAGGAAATCTTTAAGTAGTTACACAAAACAAAAGACAGTAATGGTAGCCAGTACTTAGCTGTTACATTAAGCTCATAAATGCTAACCCAAAAAAAAAGCAAAAATGGTTTATTCTACCTGCGTGGCATATAGGAAATTAGTTGAAAAAAATAAATACATTCACAATTACATCGATTTTTATAGAAAGTATAATGTCAATGAATAACACCTTACTGAAGTTGCAGTTGTCTGTCAGATTAATTAGTTTTGTTCTGCATATAACTGCTCAGAATTGTAACGTCAATTCAGCTGCAATTAACATCTCGATTATGCAAGAATTGATGCTTCTATTACGGAGAACAACACTGTGAGCAGCAGCAGGTCTAACTCAAGGTATACACACACACACACACCTCTGCACATTCAGTGTGACTGTCCTGTTTCAAGTATGAAAGTAAGTCAGACCACATGACAGACGACTGAGTTAGCTAACATTCATGACTCCCCACGAAACCCGTCTGGCACATCATGCGGGTGGGGCTGACGAAGACGGCGGGCAGAGGCAAAAGGAGTAACTGCTGGAACGGCAGCTGGTCGAAGCTGTCTCACCGTAAGGTTCTTTTCTGTGCCAGCCTTCAGTTTTTGGAAGTGTTTCTATTATAAGATGTCGAGGTTCTTCTTCCAGCTTCAGTTTCTATTCCTCATCCCGCACCAGTCCTCCTTCATGCGCTGTGTGCATCACGGTTTGTGTTTAAAATATGCCTCCACTGTAGAAAGGGAGAAAAAAAATGAAGCTTAATGAGTGATGAAAATGGTAAATCCTGTCGTGACTTTTTTAAGTATTGAAAAACTGTTTACAGTGCTGTGCAAAAGTCTCGAGGCACCTCTCATTTCTTTATATTTTGGTTCCAAGGAGCCACTCTCTTGTAATTGTTTAAAAGTGCTCCTGAGCAATAGTTCTCCAGGCTGTCTTGAGGTCCTTCGAAGAGTTTCTTTGGATATTCTCACTCACAAAAACATAATTTGTCCCCATTTCTTTAGCTGAATCTATGAAAAATGCCAACGACAGGCATAAAATATTTTTTTAGACCACCAAGGTGATTCCCAAAGAGCTATCTTAATGTGCTGTGGGTCCTTAAAATTTGAGGAAATCCTCAAAATCCTGACATAGGATCTCAGATCCTGACCCAGGCTCTGAGAGATGCATCTGGCCCTTCAGCTGATCTATCTACTGTTCACTGAAGCCTCATCAGAAATGTTCTCAGTGGAAGGGTGGCTGTCAAGATGCCATTCTTAAGGAAGGAAATTGGGGAGAAAAGGCCGCGGTGTGCCAAATTGCACAAGAACTGGAGTGTAAATCTGTGGCAACAGGTCCGATGGAGTGATGAAATTTGAAAATTTTGGTTGAAATTGTGATTATATACAGAGAGGAGCAATGTGAGTGTCTACAGCCAGGCTCTGCCGCGGTTTGGGCCTGCATTACGAATGCAGAAAAGTACAGTCAGATTTGGATCCACCATCCAGGACCATCTGGAAAGCATCTGATTGGCAACCGCTTCATTTTTTAGAATGATAATGATCCCAAACACACTGCCAGTGCAGTAATAGGAAAAAACACAATGAGACACTATCAGTCATCGATTGGCCTCCCCAGAGCTCACTTTAACATTATTGAAGCAGTGTGGGATCATCTTGACAAGAGCAGAATTAAAGGCAGCCGACATCCAAAAGAAGAGCTTTGAATGTCCTTCAA
Organism: Cichlasoma orientale; assembly: GCA_034780415.1. NCBI lineage: Eukaryota > Metazoa > Chordata > Actinopteri > Cichliformes > Cichlidae > Cichlasoma > Cichlasoma orientale. The sequence continues at coordinate 646,691 of JAVDPK010002573.1, forward strand.
GAAGCCTGGAGAACTGCTCCTGAAGACTAAAAGAAATTACAGGAATGTTTGCCTAAGAGAGTTCAGGCTGCATTGAAGAATAAAGGTGATCATACCAAATACTGGCTTTCAAGCTTGTTAGAATTATACAAACTCTGTTTTTGCCTTTTATTCTGTATTTACATTTATGTTTGCACATTTCAATAAATTATTGCTCCTATTTCCCATTTTCTTTGCAGAATATAAAAAAAATGAAGGGTGGTTCGAGACTTTTGCACAGTACTGTAGATGTTTTGTAACTTCTTTTTTTTTACCTGCATACTCCTGTGGCAGCATTGGTCTGTTAATAACTGTGCGGAAAGCAGTGATCCAGTCTTTCTGGTCCTCTTCAGTCTCACATGCAAAGAGGAACTTCCTCTCTGGGGTCACTATCATTATTCCAAATGGCCAATGGTAACCCTGAATACTGGAAGGAAGTTCAGGCAGTGCAGTGTAGCCATTTTCCTTGCTACCAATGAAGACCTCACCACGTGCATAGGCATCCTACAAGCAGAGATGGAAGCACGTTTAATGTTCCTGAAGTAAATTTAAATTCGGTGATGTTGATCGATATGGAAAGTTGTGGTTTCATGAAGGTATGAAAACAGATATTTGTGAATAAGATTACTGCAGCTATGTCATGTTCTGAGGGGCACATTTCTGTTCTGGCATGTTGAACAGCGTGAACCAAAGGAAGCGCTGTACAGTTTCCAAAAATGGATGGATGGATGGACTGTAGAGAAACATCACAGCAGCCTCTGCTGGTCACAGTGTGCAATTACAGTGTTTTTCACATGTTGCAACTTTACTACCAGTGGATCTTTGAAGTACATGAGCCTCCTGTCGTCCATCGTAAACCACCTCTTCTTGAAGCCCTCTGTGTGCTGCAGGACCGAAACAAGAGACTGAAGTCATCTCGAAGGCATCACAATGAGCTGCAACTTTCTCCCTCAATATATGATCGGCAATTCATTTACACAAAATGGAAAACAAAGTCACCTTTGGACCAGTCTTCTCCATGTAGCCCTCTTTAATGTAGTTCCTGGTTAACTTCAACAGCAGCTGGACAAAGAAAAAGAAACATTCACTGAAACATTTGCTTTTTTTTTTTCTTTCTTTTAATGTGCGTGTATGCATGCGTGTATGTGTGTGTACCAGCTGTTACATTGATTAAAAGTTGATTATATACTGGTTCCAGTTCAAATATGTTTGGAATTGGTCTCACAGTTTGATTTATTTGCTGATGTTATACATTCCTTGCAGCTCCTATACAACTTTTATGTCAAAAATGAACCAACATATAACACAAAACACATCAATTACTTGGTCACTTTTGTTCTTTGTTGCTTTTGGAATATACGTAGTAAAAGATTTAACATTGTGGAAATTATTACAGTTAACTGAGCTGTACTGAAGTTAAACCATCACTGCAACAGGTTTAAATGAAACCTCAGAAACAGTGACCTGTTTTTCTTTTGCCAGGTAGTTTTCTCCACTAATCTGACACCTGCAGGTCCTCCGTTCAATTGAATTGAATTGAAAATACCAGGGAAGACAACAGGACTATCCTTTTCTTCTTTTTGTTTTGTTGCACAGTGAAGGCAGATTCATAGTAAAGTAGTCTAAATGCAGATGGTACCATTAATAATTAATATTTCCTTCATAATGACAAGATAAAAAAAATTTTAAACACCTGTCTTCAGCCACTTTAGCTATAGCTGCCTTCATCCATGTGCCCACATATGAGAGCACTTACTCACCTCAGAGTTTGGAGCACCGGGAAAAGCCACCTGCAGGTAGTGAAGCCGGGCTGCTCTGATTGCATTGAACCAATCCACTATTTCCTTCAGGGAAGAACATCAGGAAGTACAATGAGTTACACAGCAGTCTCGTGTCATAAACCATCAGTCATTATGAATCAAGGTGACTTATTAAAAATTCTTTGTAAGAGAACCATCTGAAAGTAAGTTGTGATTCATTGGGAAATCTGATGTTCAGCATTTTTCATTTCCATGTTGACTTGTAATTACCAACTAGTTCCACTAGAGGGACACATTAACGTTCTCCTGCATCCTCACTCAAACACACACTCAGGCTCATTATTTTCCATTTGAAACACATTTCAGAGGCCTGTCACCTCACCTTTCCATCCTCATGGTAAACAAAGACATTCCTAGTACTGTTGTCCTTTAAGTAGGTTATCTGCAGGCCATGGGCAGTGCCCATTTTAGATGGCTGGAAAGTGGCATTCAAAGTATTGATCTTCATTATCGCTTTCGGCTCTTTGGCCTGCGGAAAGTAAAGATTTTTTTTGTCAGTGATATAGTGCCATCTCTTTGCATCCAGAAGAAAAATCTTTCTGTGCATGGGAAAAAGGTTAATTATATGAAAGATACAGATGATGTTGGCGATGCACGGCGGTTAAGGTCCAGACAGACTCTATCAAGCTCTATTTGCACATCATTAACCATTTTTAGACTGGGAGATTATTACATTTGCCGAAACACACAAATTCTTTATTTATACAATCACGGATACACAAATTATATGTTGTGAAGCGATTGCCTGGCAGAGTGCAAGAAAAACAGAAAGAACTCACATCATGCTTGTTAAAGTACTTTAGAACACCCTCCCGCTCGGACAGAATAAATTTCCGGCTGAGGTATTGTCCGTTGTCTCGGCCTCGTTTCCACAGAAACCCTTCTCTGTAGCCTGCCAGCAGGGGAGACACTCAGGTTCGGGTTAAAGGCAAAACAACTTTCATGTTACCTAGAGTATATGGTTTCTGTTGATGCTAAATGCTTTACCATTTTAGTACATTTATGCCTAAAATGTTCTGAAGAATTGCAGGAGTTGCATAACACTCAAAGCTATAGCCACTTTCCATAAAATCATATTGACTCATGCAGCCTTACACTCATCACTGACACTTTAGTTCCAGAAATCAAGCACGGAAATCCCTAAACTTGAACTATACCCACATTTTCTTGCTAAATACATTTACTCTAATCCTAATGCTAAAGAAAACATACGTACTTTACACATTGTTGCACAAACACCCCTTGTGGCTATTCATCATTGTATTGTGAGTGCACTAAACACCTATTACACAACCCAATGAGCTTGAGAGCTCGCTTACCGTCTAACCAGAAACAATATTGGTGGAGGCCACTGAAAGAAATGCTGGTGACCTCGTGCTTGTGTGTGTGTGTGTGTGTGTGTGTGTGTGTGTGTGTGTGTGTGTGTGTGTGTGTGTGTGTGTG
>JAVDPK010002573.1:650071-668531 GCA_034780415.1 Cichlasoma orientale
TGTGTGTGTGTGTGTGTGTGTGTGTGTGTGTGTGTGTGTGTGTGTGTGTGTGTGTGTGTGTGTGTGTGTGTACCCTTTTAGTATCTGTGGTGACCATTCTAAGAACCTCAATAATGGTGGGAGGAAGAACTGCTTTCACTATGCATGAATAATTCAGCTTCTACTGATCTACAAGCCTGAAGATGACCAAAACAAACATGCAAGGACACACACACACACACACACACACACACACACACACACACACACACACCAAGCACTGTTGTTTCAGAGCTTTTAGTTTCCTCACAATATGGAGCAGTAAACGAGTCTAGTTATTTTTAATAATCTCTAAATAATGTACGGTGTCAGTCATTCACCTATTCTCTCTGCCCCACAAACACACAGACCTAGTTAGTCCTATTCCTGACCTTGGCCACAGACAAAACCATAACGTTTTTTTTTTAAGTAACTGGTTTCGTTCAGGCAAAGAGCACAACAGGGTTGAAGAGACGCGACACAGACTTACTTCCTGTGAATTCTCCAAACGACCTGCTTTGTTCTTAAATGGGGTCAATCAAAAATCACATGGAAATCTGACTGGATATGAACAGCTGTGTTGGTCATATATTCATATATTACACTGATACGGCAGAAACTAACCCACTTCCTCTGCAAGGAACCGTACAAGAAAAAGAGGCCTCAATCTATCTTCTATTAAAGTATAGTGCATTTATAGACAGATACCTGAAAATGAGAGGAAAATGTACCAGAAAATTACAGAGTACTGTTTTCTGGGGAAAATGTACCTCAAATTAAGGTACTTAGTATTATTTGTCTTCTTGAATACCTGCATCTTTGTTCCAGCTTTTTCTTCACTTTCCTACTTCAATAACAGGAGCAAAGTCATCATAGTTTGAGTCACAGGCAGTAGCAAACTTGCAGCTGACTAATAGCTTCATCAATAACTTATGAACCAGAATGTTTTCTTCCACCTCTGGGTTGGGGTCAAACCATCCGTAATGACAGAACGGGGAGGGGGAAGAAGAGAAATTGTTCACTGAGGTAACAGAAAGTTAAAGATTTGCAAAACACTCGGGAGAGCAAAACGAGTTTTGGACGGCAGGGTTCGTATCTCTGCAGGTCCTGCACAGATGAATGCTGGGTGTTTTGGCATAAAATCTGCGCGCACTGTCATATACAATGCTCGTACACAAAAGAGGGCATTCTTCCTCCATGGCAGGCACGCATAGCCACATGCTCGGAAACCTCTGCACAGCACAACACAAGGGGGCATTGACAGCGAGACAAAGTTTGACTGTCATGAGACTCTGATAAGAGCGCTTTATATTCTCTACCTGCAACTGAGATGACTTTTAGCTTCTGCATGCAAATATCCATATGTGCGTCGGGATCTCAGCCCAGAAGCGAAGCTGCAGTTTGCATTTTAAATATGTTCAGTTCCTCTGACTAATATGAGAGTGGAGTAATTAGTTACAAACCTCCCTATTTGCCCTGCACTTCTATTCTGCAACATTAAAAATGCTGTTTTAAAGCGTAGCGTATAAGGTAATTTTATTATTGAAAATTGCACCAATCACTTCAGACTGCATCTTAAAGACGCCCAGTGAGATCTTTCTTTGGTTTAGCTAAAAGGGAACTGTGTTGATTTTAGGCATCACGTTCTGTTTCCTCATCATGTGGGCTACGGCGCAGCATGTGAACTTGAAACCTTTGTGTGAACTGTATAGCACTGTGACTCTGCTTTACTATGAATTCTGAGAGACAATCACACCCGCAGCTTCTGAGGATGAGGTTTTGAGTAGAAAAGTATTGTGTTAAATAATGCACAGGAAGGGAGAAAAAATAGATGCTTTCTATCGGGTTGAACAGACTTTAACTTGCCCAATTTCCTGTTTTCCACACAGAAGTTACCAAGGGAAGCAGTCTTTTAAGCATGATAGTATGTATGGTTCGTGGCCATCATTTCTTATCACCGTAACATATAGACATGTGTGACAGTCGCCCACTTCCTCAGACTTTTCTGCAGCTACTCAGAGTTTAACAGAGAAGAATGAATTTCTTCAAACTTAACAACACAGTAACATTGTTATTACTGTGATGATAAATGAGAAAAACAGTGTAACAAAAGATAAATAAATAAAACATTTTAACAAGGTGCAGGGTGAAAATCAGTAGGTCTATCCTTTACTTGTGACCCCTTTAAACAGGTATGCTTGTGCAATCCCAGACCCCCAAAGCACTAAAAAAAAAAAAAAAAGACAGCCTGCCCTGAAGTAAAGGTGACTCATTGTATCCACTGATTTACTTAAGTAAGTGCTGGGTTAATTATTCCCACTTCAATCCCAACCCTTCACAATTCTTTACCATTTATAGTCTGTAAGTAAACATTTAATAAATGGTCTGTGATCTAATAGTAGTTGTTAATATTTAAATAAATATTCAGATATTGTCATTAATGCAACTGCATCTCTTTTTCTGCGCACCAATTAATAAAGGCTTGTTAAAACCATGCATACAATGTTTATAAAGTGCTTATAAATATCAAATATTTTAGAATTGTGGCCATTGTGCAACTCAACAGATGATCGTGATGATGCAAAATGAGAACTCTAAATTTAAATTTCCACTAATGAGTTCTTGCCCGTCATCATAATCTTAGGAGCATTATACATCTGTAAGATCCTAAAATCTTAATTGTCATAACAGACAGACTCATAATAGCCCAGTCTTAACATTTGCAAACTCATTGGCAGTCAGTTTGAGAGGCGTCCGTTATTGATTAGCTGAGTCTGGCTTACACTGGTGCTTCTTTCTCTCTTATGAGGCTGCACTGGGCAATTAGCCAGATGCCCACTCACATAGGGGCATGATTCAGCACAAGGATCAGCGATAAGGTGTTCACACATTCAGTTAGAGCTTAGAGAGATAACAAAAATGAGAAATGGGTACTATTGTAACTAGGGGGGAAACATGAGCAGAATAAAAAAGGACAAATCTGGAGGGCAGAAAAAGACCATTTTCTTCTCTTGATGGAAACTCTCATTGTCTCTGCAACATTAGCCATGCTGACACACCACCCAGCTCTAACTAGCAGGCTAATTGGGCTGGGCTATGTAAATCGGCTCTGGGTGATGGTGCCTCGTGGACCATGATTATTTATTTCCCATTCCACCCTTTGAAAGAATGATGCCATTACCAGGCCAAATAGCACCTCCTACCACAACTGCACCTGCCAACATCTCACCAATCAACATGATATATTTAATTTCCTTAACACACACACACAAAAATTAAATCTGAAAACAGCAATATCAATCAACACTGAACGGGTGCTGCTGCGTGACGAGCAGGATTCCTTCTTTTCTTGAGCATGTAAAAGGTACGATGGCTTTGTATGCAACTGTACAGAGACATGTCTCATTCTCACCTGCCGAGTAGGGCTCCTGCTTTTCCACACACAGAAACTCCTTCCTCTCGTACTTGGCCCGGATCCACTGATCCCGCAGGACCCTGCAGAGCAGTGGGTGTTAGACGCTCAGCGTTGCCTGGGTTTGATGTGTACTTCATGCATCAGATAATTTGATGTAAACATCTCATTAATTTGCACAGATGCTGACCCGCAGGGATTTGTTTTGTGCAAACATCTATCAAACACAAACTCCTCATCTTGTAATGATCGTTTTTGTCTCCCTTGTTCTATTGCAATCATAATAACGATTAATTTTTTTTCCAATTTCTCTGTATTTTTAGGGTTAGCATCCAACTTATCTCAGTATGCTGGAACGGCTCCGTCACTTTCAACAAATCACCTCATTCTTTAATCGTTTTGTGCTTACTGTAACTGTTTTGTGTGTGCAGCGCTTCACCGAGTCCTTGAAGCCCTTCACAATTAATGTGTCTCTTTCCTATTGTCTTCGCTCTTCAGTCACCCCACCCCAAAACGCAATGCATGTCCGTTCAGGCATTCTGACATGACAGGTCAGTGTGGTGCTGTTATTTATATCACTGGACGGTTAAGAAGTAACCCTCGTACTGAACCGCTGCTTCCTTTTCATGCTACAGGAACTTGGCATTCTTATCACTGAGAAGTTTCTACATGTCATCCTGCCAAACCAAAACCATTTGTTAATGACGACATCCATTTGTGGAGCAATAACTGCAGTCTTAGAGGTGCCGTTGGTAATATTTACTGTTTGTACACAAAATAGCCGTTAATATAGAGGATACCTGGAGAGAATATAGTGAGTGTGATCAATTATTAAAGATTACACTAAATCTAAAGTACACGATTTATGTTGCTTCCCACTACTTTGCTGAAAGTATATGCTTATCCATGTTAGAGTCATGGCAAAGAGAACGCAAACCCTCTTTCAATTCAAAGGTTTTATGTATTAGGACATAAAAAAATAATCTGGTCCTTAGCCGGTCTTAAAATTAGGTAAATGGTCGACTCAGTAGCTGCAAGGTGCCCAGGTCCTGTGGCTGCTTGACACCATGCTTGATAGTTGGAATAAGGTGGTTGTGCTGATATGCTGTGAATGTTTTTGGTTTGTTTGTTTGTTTTAACCAAACTGTCATGTTCTTTTTAGACAGAAGAGGTTTTCTCCTGACAAACCTTTCTAAACAAGCCATAGTTGATCAGTTTTTGTCTAATTGTGCTGCCATGAACTTAAACATTTAACATGCTAACTGAGGCATGTAGAGTCTGAAATGTTGCTCTTGGGGTTTTTGTCTTGGATGTTTTCCACTCTTGAATAATCATTGTCGCTGTAGAATGATGGACATCAAATCCCAGAGTAAGATCTCTGCTGATGTTCTTCATCCTTGGCATTGTGTTAACGCACACCTGAACACTCTAGAACAGCAAACTGCCAAAGCTCGTGACGATCACTTAATCAAGTACATTTGATTAGCAGCACCCAGCTACCACTTTACTTCTTAATCCCCCATTGAAGCATTAAGGGTGTGCCTTCACACACTGCTTCTGCTTTTTTTTTTTTTTTTTTGCTAAATATACAATGCTATAACCTGCTGAGGACCAGATTATTTGTACTGTGTCCTGATATAGAACTGAAAGAGACTGTACTGTCTTGATGTTGCTCAAACATAAAGGGAGGTAAAAGAGGATGGATCACTTACATGCAGTCCTTGAATGTGGGACAGTAGTAGAAGGCAGGAACTAACTGTTCATATTTGGCTTTGGCAGCATTGTTACCCACAGAGTCAATAAACTGTGGAGGAGGGAAAAAAAACACCACTGATGTTTGTAAGGGATATCTGTGTGTTCACAGTTCACACACTCTCTCTCTCTCTCTCTCTCTCTCTCTCTCTCTCTCTCTCTCTCACACACACACACACACACACACACACACACACACACACACATAGAGAGACAACTATAAAATACAAAGTTTGCAACTCAGTATTTGTATGGCTGACTCTTTGCCCAAAGTTAGACTGCTGCACTTTTGTGTCTTCATATTTAAAGAAGGACACTGCTCAGCACACAGAGAAGTACGCACACACACACACACACACACAAACGCACAGCAACGTCTTTGCATACATACACAAAGAAGCTGGTTGTGTCTGTCAGCTGCCGGCTCATTTCTTTCGGGCCAAGCTCAACTGATATAGATGACCTTTATTATTCTTTCAAGCAGAGATGCAGGGGCAGAGTAGGAGCCAGAAAGCGAGATGCTCACAGTGGAGCATGGGTGAGATGGATGAGATGGATGAGATGGGTGAGATGGGTAAGAGCAAGGCCAGAGGGTGCAGGTGTGATATCAAGCCAAGCTTTTAGTGACGGCTGATCCTCTCTTACCAAACAGAGGATCTTCTACTGCGTTTAGCACTTCTCACCTCCAACTCAGAAGGGGTCCAGGGATCCAGAATAAGAGATTTGACCCTGCTGATCTGAGCAATGTTTCGATGGAGGCCTGAGCAGCTGTGACACACAAACACGCCCAGGGTGTACGATGCCCACTCTGGGTCTGCAATGCAGCATAAAGAGGTATATGAGCGCACAAAACCACTTTTAACTTAAGTAACTGATCACACTGAAACATACCTGGACAGACACTAATGGTTTCAGATAGCAAGGGGTGGGGGGGGGGGGTGGCTATCACAGGCAAACAGAACAACCGCACTGAGAAAATCTGATTCCTGTAGTTGAATAAGATTTCAAATAAAGCTTAAGACAAGCAGCAGATAAAAGCTTGAATGTTTTCTGTTGTTTTGGCATCATTCAGCCTTCTCTTTAACACAAACAGCTGATCACCTCATCGGTGTGCCTAAAATGAATAGTTTACAAATATGCTCACTATAGTGCAGACAGGAAGCCGCTAGAGCGCAATAAGCTTGTTTCTAGGACCTAAATTTAAACAATGTACATACTCAGTATTTATAACACCACCCCAAATTTATCATAAGTGTTTGTTTGTAGGAATAGATGAATACATGCACACTGTGTTCACCTTCAATACTGGTTAAGACATTTGTTTAAAAGAGGGCACGTATGGAAAGAAATAACATCACAGAGCTTTATATGTACCACACAGCCTGTATGGTTTTTTTTTTTGTTTTTCTTGTTCTTTTTTAACCCATGCAGTATTTTTAAATTAAGTAATGTGAGCAGACACTGAGCAGGGAAGTGACACAGTGGAGGTGTGAACACTTACAGACATGTTTCAAAGTCTAGTTTTAGCATCATCTACACTGACTAGCGCAAGGTAATATTACAGCTGTCATTGTGGTTATTTTGTAACTGAGCCACAGATTCTGGGGCAACAAAGTTACTGTCAGCATTCAGCAGCCCTTCAACCATTTCTGAGGAAGACAAAGTGAATAGCAGTTCTGCCACACACGCGAAGACAGCATGAAAATGAAAGACTCAATTACTTGAGTGTCATTTAAAAACTGTACAAATGCAGGACCGTGCATCTGCATCACCGAGACGAGATCACAACGCCAGTCCCACCCTGGCTCACCCGGTCTAACACAGACGTCATTCCTCTTAGAAAATGTGATGCACACAGAGCCCCAATTTCCCATAGAAAAGAAACTAATGTAAACACACACATATAAAAGCTATGTTTATTGTTGGTATTAATAGGATGCCCTCATGTATTTATGGGCTTGTCGCCTTTTGCGTGGGAGCATGCACGCATTTTCAGAACTGCAGATTTGATGCACGTTAACCAACTAGGTGTCCATCTGGGTGTGTGACCACATGTCAGCATCCTGAAGAAGAAAACCAACCACCAACACAAAAACCTGTCTTGCCTCTCAGTTTACACAGAAAATGGCGTTTCGGAAATCCCCCCGTTTCCAGTTTTAATGAAGTTAAATGTTCATATGAAAGCCTCCGACTGCGGGCATTAGTTGTTCTTTTATTACCGCCACAAACGCACCGCTCTACCGTGAGGATCTTCATTGTACCAGCTGTTTCACAACTGTCATAACGGTCTGTGAAGATATATTAAACCATGAACTCTGGTGTGATTCGGTTAGGATTACCACAGAATGTATGAACATATAAACATACTTAAAACCGGCTGCCCAGCATCTGCGAGTGAATCCCCTCTTCCAGCCTACCTGCAGCTCCACAGTCGGCACAGTTCCCATTCCCAGGTTTGTCCAGAAGCGCTTTCACACGCTGTCTGATCATTTTGTGATCCGCAGTCACGTAAGTTTGGTCTGTTGTGCTCCGACGCCTGATCAGCCTCTAAAATCCTCAAGCTGTCATGCATCGAAAGTAGCCTAGAGACTGTGGCCGGACTCACTGAACTAAATTTGGAGCGCGTCGGAGCGCGCCTGGCCAAATAAGAGCGGCGTAGATTTAGGTGGAGGCTTAGTGAGAAAGAAAAAAAGGGAGCACGGTCAGTCTTGTGTAGATGCTGATACTGAAACAGCAAACGCACAAGTGCTCTTATTGTCTGTTTGGAGTGAGACCTCCAGTGGTCATAACGGAGACGCTCGCAGAGTGGATACACCCAAATTTGCGCACCTACAGTCTCCCTCGCTGCTTCATTTTTTTATAAAATGTAGTATTTTGCCTGATCACTTATTATGCGTAGATTAAAAAAAAACTTTAACTCACTTTAATTTATATTTAATATGTATAATAACTGCACTCCATTTATATCTATTCAAGAGGTGCATGCTGGCTCACTAGCATTGCTTACTGGTGCACTTGATAGAGTGGAGTCACCAATAATGAAATTAGTTGCAGCCATGCATTTCCTGTTAGACAAGCCCAAGGCTCCAGTAGAATAGTCCAAAAAAAAAAAAAAGACTTCTTATGTCTTTACGTTAATCTCGATGGAAAATGTCACAAGAACAAGGAAAGATGTGAAGAAGTAGCCTATTTTTAAAGAGAACAGCCCTCAGAGGACTCATCTGCACTTGCACTAGAACCAGAGCCCATTCCAGGGCTCCTATGCTAAAAAAGGTAATAAAGGAAGTAATGAGGAAAGTTTCCTTAGTAATAAGACATGTTGACTCACTAATGCTGTCACAGAGATACTGCTGGGCGATGTCCCTCTGACGGGAGCCTTCCTAAGCAAAAGTGAGTGTTCAACCACAGCCTGAATGTCTGTAACAACCTTTTTCTTGTCCCTTCCTCTTTCCCTGGAGCTGGTATGGTTGGGTTCTCGGGACATGGGTTAATAACATAAATTGAACCATGAAAATTAATAGTCGGGCCCTTTCAGATTGTTAAAGATTTATTGTTCAAAATGTCTAAAAATTCAACACAGTGTAAAAAGAAGACACACTTGAAAAGTATTGGGCTAGCTTTCCAGAATAAACTTACACAAAACATGAAAAAAAAAATTTTACACAAAGAGCACTATCAAAGAGAAGTTGGCTACAATTCAGATGAGTTAATTCTGGTGTGGCCACATAAAGTCTGACGAATCAAAAAAATGAAGCGGATATGATCTCTGGCAATCGAAGAGATCGTGTGCGATAGGAAAACCCGTCTATCGAGAAGAGTTGGAGCTGGAACGAGAGCGGTGACGCCTGCGACCGGGCGATCTGGAACGAGAGCGGCGGCGTGCTGGGGATCGCCTTCTTGGTGAGCGGGACCTGCAAGGGAAAAAAAAAATTAATAAGTGTTGTGGGAGGACAAGAAGGCCTACTAGACTTAATAAAAATAACATAAAAAAATGTCAAATACAAATGGAAACAGTTACTGGTTGAATCATAGTACCTTCTCCTCATGCGCGGTGGGCTGCGACGCCACATGGGTGGTGGTGGGGGCATTCTGCGAGGCAGAGATGGTCTACGAGGTGGGGGACGGACTCGCTGAGGCAGCACAGCACAAGCAGTGATTTCTTGTCCGTCAATCTGGCCTAGCCGTAAGAGTCAGCGCAGGGTTATCCAACATGAACACATACTGCACAATTCGGTCAGGATTAAAGCACTGACGTGCACACATACCTCCGTCCATGTGTTTGAGTGCCTTCTGGGCCTCCTCGGGGGTCTCAAACTCCACATAAGCACAGCCCCTGTGCAGGTGTGGGTGGAGTCTGTCCATTGGCATGTCGACCCCTTTGATTGTCCCATAGGTAGCAAAGATTTCCTGGATGTGTTCCTGTTAAACAAAGACATAGCTGTAAAACTTTTGCACCATTAAAATATTAAATTAATATAATAACATTACATCAGGAAAACTCAGTTTATTCCTTTTCATTTTCTACAATTCCACTTATTAGACATTATGAATGTGACTGTTCTTAACTAACTGACATGGCATTTCCAAGACAGTGTCGCAGAGTCAGGCTGCAATTAAGTCCCGCTCACAGTGAAAGGAAAAAACATTCATGGCTCTCCATTAATATTCCTTATAAATCCTGTCTGCTCGCAAAAGGGAAAGGAAAACCCCCAAGGGCTGCAGCGGTAGGACAGTTCATCAGCAGGTTCAAGATTCTAAAGCTAAAAAAAAAACTGAACCTAGCATGTATGCATGCAATTTAAAAATCCGATATATCAGACACACGAAACATAAACAGATTTTCCTAGTATTTGTTATGTGTAGTTATTTATGAGTCCTTACTAAGATAATATGACAATGCAGTTTAAAAAAATAAACTTGTTTTATTGTCACAAGTTGTGGATTACCCATTTCTGCTCTACCTGACTCTGGATCACCTGGTGGTCGTATTTGTGGCTTCCAAACAAGTGTGCTCCCAATAGGAAAGTTGCAGTGCCCTCTGGTGGGCAAACTATGCAATGGCAATGTTCATAATGTGCTTAAAGGATATCAACTCTCCAATATAGCAGCTGGGCTCTACTTATTGCAGTATCTTGCCATCACTTAACTTTCTAACAGCCAACTAGACACTGGGTGATAAAGTAATCCTCTAACACAGAGGTAAATCAAGCATTTTTAGCTGGGTTCAGACGTTCTATCAGCATTTCAACCCTCAGTTGTATGTTGTGTTAGTGCCTGTTTTTGTTATAAAAAGCTAACCTTGGTGACATTCCTGGTGAGTCGCCCTAAGTAAACTTTAGTTGGCTTGGGTGTTGGGCTTCTTTTCCGGCGTTCCTTGTCATCTCTGGTCTTCTGTGTTTTGGAGCTGTGGAATCACGAGCAAAACACTAAATAACATCATCACAACTCAAACAACAGAACATATAATAATCACGGTGCACAAATTCCAAGTGGCTGTATTAGATGAAGTGACTCACACAGAGCGGGAGCGGCGACGGTTATCGTGTCGTCTCCGGCTGGGGCTCGGAGAACCCGAGGAGCTGGAAGACGAGGAGGATCGAGAGCTGGAAGAGCCGGAGCGGCTGGAACCAGACGAGCTGGATCCACTTGAAGAACCTGAGCTGGAACCAGAACTGCTACTTGAAGAAGAGCTAGATCTGGTCACAATCAATAAAAGGAAAAATATATATCAGAAAACCGATTTTATCTTCACCATGAGTATAAATGATCCCATTAAAAGAGGGCGAACCTGCTGCTGCTGCCAGTGGAAGCACTGCGGCGTTTCCTCGCTTTCTCTTTCTCTCGTCCTCTCTCCTTCTCTCCTTCCTTTGTCCCAAGCTTTTCTTTGCCTCTATCTTTTGTTTTTTCTTCCTCCTTCCGCTTTGTGGGTGAGGGTGCCCTTAGGTCAAGGAAAAGCTACTGTTACTTTGATATTTTTACACTATCTAACAATAATCTAAGCAGATGCACCTTCTTAATATATGCTTGAATGTGTATCATTTTGCCCATTTTCTCTACAAGCTTTAATTTCTTTCCTACAACTACTGGAACCCATCCCAGCTGTTGCAGGCTGAAAGACGGGGTATAGCCTGGACACCCTCACATTCACACCTATGGCCAATGTACAATCACCAACTAACCTAACTCCATGCATGACTTTGGACTGTGGGAGGTAAGCCGGAGTGCAGGGAGAGAACCCACGCAGACACAGGGAGAACATGCAAACTCCACACAGAGAGGCCCCAGCCAGCCAGCGGATTCAAACCAAGGTCCTTCTTGCTTTCAGGCAACAGCGCCTCAAAGGCAACCACTGCACCACCATGCCACCACCTCTGTGTCCATTTATTTATTGTTCATTTACAACTCTGCAATTTAATTCTCCTGATACGCCTAAGTAGTGGCTGTGGTTTGATACTGGAGGGTCCTATAAAATAAAATAAAAAAGGCACAACGGACACGTTCTTTTGTTAAACGCCAGCTACCCTCAATTCTTTTAAATAATTCAAGAGCTTTATGGTTATCAGTGTTAATGCAGATGTGTGCAAAATGTTACTATCATTACCACCAGAGGCATTATTGTTTTATATTTTTCATTACGGTTTTCTACTACATTTTCTTCACTTTTTATTTTCGTTTTTAATTCATGTTTTACATACAATTTGAGCTGCCTTCTTCTTTTGGCTGCTCCCTTTAAGTGTTGCCACAGCAACTCATCTGCCTCCATCTCACTTAACTATCCCTAGCATCCTCTTCTGTTACACCAAGCCTCTGCATGTCCTTCACTACAGTACATCTGTGAATCTTCTCTGTGGTCTTCCTCTTTTACTCCTGCCTGGCAGCTTCATCTTCAATATCCATTGGCCAATATATCCACTATCCCTCCTCTGCACATGTCCAAGCCATCTCAGCCTTGAACTCTGTCTCCCCAAACCACTCAACCTGAGCTGTCCCTCTGATGTGATCATTTCTAATCCTGTCCCTCTTTGTCAATCTCAACATCTTCAACTGTGCCACAACACCACTATCTCAAAACCATACCTCACCACACATCAACCATCTTGTAAACCTTCCCTTTCACTGTTGCTGCTATCCTTCTGTCACAAATCCCCCAACACTCGTCTCCACCCACTCCACCCTGCCCACACTCTCTTCTTCACTTCTCTTGTGCACTGTCCATTGCTTTGGATGGTTGACCCCAGGTATTTACATTGATCCAACTCTACTGTCTCTACTTCTTGCAGCTTCAGTGGTACACTTGCTTCCCTCTCATTCACGCACACGCACAGAATTACAGTGTAAACAAAACTTTGTGGAAAAAACAACAAACAAAAAAGACCAAAGCCTCTTCATGTCTTGTGTTGACAAACTGAAATTAATGGAATTTATTTAAATTATTTTTGACTCCTAATATTACTTATTAGATTTCTTTAGTAAAATTTCTATGACAACATTGTTTATCATTTAAAAAAAGTAAATTAGTTAAGTTCACTGCTAACATCTTCAATCTGAGCAGGAATCCGCCGCCATTGAATTCATTCAAACAAGGGGAAGGCAGCCAACGGGCTGCTGTTTCACCCTAAACTGGCCTCATCTGCGATTACAAAGTGTTGCACAATTTTCCGCATACGATTAAATACGTTTGGAGTCAAAACCAGCTCGACTGAAGCTTTAAAAATTGGTTAAAAACTTACATCTCTTTCACACGAGCTGAGCCCTGTTCGATCACTTGCGGCCTGAAAAAACGTCGCTCAGCGATGACGACATACTGAAATTACGTAACCACCTGAGCGCCACTTACAACTCATTTGTTTATTTTACATTTTTGACGATTAAGTGTGAGTTTATGAGTGCGCGCGTGTGCGACGCAGCGGACTTATGGAAAGTCTCAATGTTTTATCGAGCTGCGTGAAATGAACTAAGCGAACAGGAAACGCCAGTCGAGCTTCCTTTTTGTGGATCAAGTGAGTGCATCACTTTATACTGTGCTAGCTGTTGGTTACCCTGCTCAGCTAACACGGAGTTACTGTGCAGCACTCCTGCAATTACAATAAAATGTCGTTTTTTGGGGGTTTTTTTTTAAACTAATCATGCACTAATGTTTTTTTTTTTCATCTTGAAGAAATTATATCAACAATAACCACTAAGCATACAGCCTTATTTGCTAAAATAACCTCCGGGGGGGAAATGAGGAAGGAAAAGAAAACACGTTTTTAGTATGCTGTATTTTTAGTATTTTATACCTCTACGATAAGATATGTGACCTTGGCAGTGTTTTCAGTTCCCTCTGTTTACACACTGGGTTGATCTTTTTGGTGTCACAGCAACATTTACCACACGAGAAACGTTTACTGATTTATTTGTTTACCATTCATAAAAAGAGTTTGACATGATAAAGTCTGTAATGAAAAACTCTTTTCTGTGATGATACCTAGGATCTAGGCTGGACCCTATCACAGCTGTCATAGGTTAAGAGGTAGTGTACACCCTGTACAGGTTGTCAGCCTGTTGCGGGGCTAACACAGAGAGAGACAACCATTCACACTCACATTCACACCTATGGGCAATTTAGAATTACCAATTAATCTAACCCCACTTACTGCATGTCTTTGGACTGTGGGTCGGAACCGAAGTACCTGGAGCAAACCCACACAGACACGGGGAGAACATGCAAACTCCACACAGAAAGGCCCTGGCCACTCCAAAACCTGTTTCTTTTAAGCCATTCAGAGTTAGACTTGCTGGTGTGTTTCGGATCATTGTCCTGATGCATAACCCAAGTGGACTTAAGCTTCAGTGCATAAACTGATGGTCAGATATTCTCCTTCAGGATTTTTTGGTAGAGAGCAGAATTCATGTGTAAGTCATTACAGAAAGTCCTGAAGCTGCAAAACAGCCCCAGACCATCATACTACTGCCACCACCATGTCTGACTGTTGGTATGATGTTCTTTCTATGAAATGCAGTGTTAGTTTTATGCCAGATGGAACGGGGTTCAAAACTTCCAAAAATTTCAGCTTTTGTCCCATCAGTCATTTCCAGTTTTGTCCAGTCTCTTTGTTATTGTTGAATCATGAACTCTGACCTTAACTGAGGAAAGTGAGGCCTGCAGTTTTTTACATGTTGTTCTGGGTTCTTTTGTGACCTCCTGGATGAGTTGTTGATGCACTCTTGGCGTAGGTAGGCTGGCCATTCCTGGGAAGGTTCAACACTGTTCCAAAGTTTCTCTGTTTGTAGATAATGGCTCTCACTGTGGTTCACTGAAGTTCCAAAGCCTTAGAAATGGATTTGTAACCCTTTTCAGACTGATAGATGTCAGTGACTTTGTTTCTCAGCTGTTCTTGAGTTTCTTTAGATCATGGCATGAAACATGTAAGTGTGACAAATTGCAAAAGACTAAAATCAGGAAGGGGACAAATACTTTTTCACAGCACTATATATGGATATACAGTTTTCAAAATGTCAAAGCTATTGCAGTACTGCTATAACCCTACACCTCTAATATTGTTATATTGATCACACTTTTTAAGTATTAAACATACTCTAATTTTAAGTTCACTTTTTATAACTTTTCCAAAGAGAGAACAGTCTAATTCACCATGGGCCGGCTGGATGATGCCGCAAAGCACAAAGTGGTAGAGCTGCGGAAGGCTGGCCTGAGTCTTCGTAAAATCAAAGCTGTACTGGAGCTGGACAACATCAAGGTTTCTGCTCAGGCCATCTACCTGTTCCTGAGGGAGTTCCAAGGGAGGCCACCGGGGAGGGTGAGACCTGTGGAGCCTGGAAGTAGCACATCACCAGCACAGGTGCAAACTCAAACCGGGGCAGTACAACAGAGCTGGAGCAACATTCAAATCCAAAACCTACTACCATCTCAACATGCTGGCTTTGCAGCAGCTGCTGACTTTGCCAAACAGACTCCCACTAACTCAGAGGGTACTGTGACTTCCTCTGGGGAGATTAATGGAGGCAGCAGGAAAGAACAGCAACCTGAGGAAAATAAAGAAGAAAATGACATCCAGATTGTTAGTGTCACATCACTCGCACAGCAGAGCCAACAGAGGGCTCCCCAGTCCACTGTACCAAGACCAGAAACTGGCGCTATGACTTCCACACCAGCCGCTTCTGGAGTATTTGTGCGGCGAAGAGTCACTCCTTCTCCAGCTACTAGTTCGATCCTGGCAGCTCGAAAGAGACTTTTGGATAAAGCATTATCACACAAAATGAAGGTACCTCCCTAAGCATGAGTGTACTTGTCATAATCCCATTTGTAAGATTTGTATTTACTGTCTTCAGTTGTAGAGACCTTTGAAATATACCATAGACTAACATCCAAATATGAATCAGTCTTGTATTCATTGCTTTTCAGCAGTTTTCAACAGTGGCAACATTGTTGAGGAGAGATCACACAAGTGTCCAAGGTGCTGATCTGAGGAATGCTGTGCCACAACCACCTGAAACCTATGATCTGACCACTGAAGAGGTGAGAATAATTTCACCTCTTAGCTTTATAATCACTTTTACTAAACATATAGGAGTTTATCATTGTCAGATAATACCTGCTAAAATACAGGCTTTGTTTGCCTTTACCCCAGTGGCTTTTTCTCCTTTTGAATTTTTGCTGTGGTATTTTCTGGTCTTGGGACTCTTTATAGCCATTATTTTTTCTCTTAAAATATTTCTGTGTTTTGTATTTGGTAAATCTTTGCTTTGCAAAAAAATAATTGGCCATTTTCTCACCTGAGTCTAGGAGCCTGGCCATACTAACACTGTAGTTGAACATCTTATTAGGGAGAGTGCAGTATGAACACCATTTTAAATTAAATGTTTTCAATGTTACACAGACTGTTATGGGGGGTCAGCCTGGAAATGGCAGCGCCCCTAGACGTTCTCTCACCCAGAGACCAGGGATATCTGTCCGTTCCCTTCCTGCTCCTCCTCCTCCCCCTCCTCCTCCTCGAGTTGGGATTCGTCTTTCTAACCGGCCACAAGCACCTTTAACATCGGCACCTCCTGGGGGCGCCGTTATCCGCATACAGGCCCCCGGGGGTCAGGGTGCCCCTCGTGGTGAGGGGAACCCGAGTCCTCAGCAGGCAGTCCAGGATGCTGGAGTCAGAGGCGGTTTGCAGGATCAGATTCAGAGCCTGGGCTCTGAGGTGCGTAGCTTGGGCCTGGCTGTGAAGATGCTTGTGGAGCAGCAGTGCCGTCTGGAGAGAGAACAATCACAGCAGACCCAGATTCAGAAGCAGATCCTCAGCACTCTACAGACCATTGCCTCCAAAATGGGACATTGTAGCAGTGTTCAGAAGCCGCAAAACAAAACTCCATCACCCTCTGCTTTGCCAGCAGCTTCTGCCTCTACCTCATTTAGCCAAGACACCTTCAGTTTTAGTCAAGGCACCTATACTCAGTGTAGCCAAACCCAGTCTAGCTACAACTCTTTAGAAAGCTTAGAAAATGTAGAGGCCTTTAAACTGCCAGGACTCAACCCTACAAGCATGAATGGGTTTCCACCATGTAGCAGTGCTGACAGCCTTCCTCTTACCCACACCCCTCCTCAAACACAACCTTATGCAGCTGCATATCAAACCAGTCAAACACTCATGCCTTCCTACACACAATCCTATGTCTCAACATACAGCGTAGAGTCACATCCTCAGACTTTCAGAGCATTAGAGAGTAAAGCATCTGATTTCCAAAGCAGTTGCTCAGCACGGACTTTCCAGGACTGCAGTGTTTCCACCCAACCAGCGCTGAACTCGAACCATTCTTTGCAGGATCAGCAGGTCAATATTATAAAAGTGGAAGGACCTTAGAGGGCTTTAGTGTTTGAGGACCACAAGGGCTTTGATGTGCTTTGAGTGATTGTAGCATTCTGAACAGTTTTTACACGGAACAATAAACAATGTAGCAGTTTTTAAAAAATGTATTTATTTTCAAAGTACATTTTCAGAAAGTACAATTAGCAATAGGATAAATTAATTAGTCATTTAGTAATATAATTTGTGTTTACTATAGGCAGTAATTACATAATTCTAACATTTTGAATTACATATTTATCTTGTATCACTATGGTATTATCAACTGTTAATTTTCATACATCTGTGCTAACAGATGTTCAAAAAACAGGAGGACCTTATTATGATCCAAAGCATGCTTCCATTTCAGTATGTTAGATCTGACAAGCTAACATATGAAACAATGCTTGAATAAAAAAATTTTTTTAAATGAAATATGCCAAAGCATCTCAATCAGATTTGAGTCTGCAGTTTGAAGGTCTTGGTGTGGGTTTGTCATTTTTATTTATTTTTTTAGCCATTCAGAGGTGCACTTGCAGGTGCGTTTCCAATCTTGCTGCATAACCAAAGTGTGCTCGAGCTTCAGTGCACGAACCGGTGGCCCAACATTCTCCTTCAGGATTTTATGGTAGAGAGCAGAATTCATGGTTCCATCAATTATGGCAAGTTGTGCAAATCTCAATACATGCGTTGTTGAGATTTGTATGCAAAAAAAAGAGAAAAAAATGTATGCACTTGTATCACAAGCTTTGTGATTTTCACTTTTATGAGAATTTTTTTTATTGAATCGGTTTTTACAATCTCTTATCAGCTGGTACAGGTCCCTGATTTCAAGGTATATTTAGTATGCAATAAAATGCATGCGTGTGACCATGAATGACCTTCCTAAACTGTATAAAATTAGATTATCCTGATTGATCCTTGCCACCCTTTATCAGAGTTTAAGTTGCTTCCATCTCATCGCAGATACTGTATGTGCAACATGCAGGACAAATACGCTGCCACTGGTTTTTTGAATAACTCACTATATTCTTCGTGCTGCTTTTTCATATATTTATTGCATTTTGCTTGATGGTTTCCTGATTTCTGACTGTACAAAAAATTTGCCCCATAGGAATGATATAAATATCCTCGATCACTGGTTGAATTCTTCATTTATCACCAAAATATGTTTACTGAGGTTACAGTAACTTTTGACCACCAAATTCTAATGAATTCATCCTTGATTTAATGTGAGTGTTCATAGAAATTCAGTCCAGGGATTCAAGAGATATGTTTAAAAAATTCAAAGTAGGTTTGAATCAGGGTTAAAGCTTTAACAATGATTACACCTTTCTTTCTTACACAAGAATAAGCAGATCAAAGTCATACAGCTTGATGTTTGTGGAAACCATCAATGTGTAACCAGAATGATTCAAAAGTGAAATGCTTTTTTGCACACTAT
>JAVDPK010002573.1:689065-711301 GCA_034780415.1 Cichlasoma orientale
TAGGATGTGTACGGTATCTATGTACAGTATGTGCGGTAGCTATGTACGGTATGTATGGAATGTATGGTATGGTATGTACGGTATGGTATGTACTGTAGCTTTGTACGGTATGTACGGTACAGTATATATGGTAGCTATGTACAGTATGTACGTTACCAATGTACGGTAGCTATGTAGGGTATTACGGTACGGTATGTACGGTAGCTATGTACGGTATGTACGTTAGCAATGTATGTTATGTACGGTAGCTATGTACGGTATGTACGGTAGCTAGGTACGATATGTGTGGGAGGAAACAGGAGTACCCGGGGAAAACCCACACAGACAGGGGGAGAACATGCAAACTCCACACAGAGAGAGAGGCCCAGGCCAAGGTGGAATCAACCCAGGCCTTCCAGATGGTATTCTAACTGTGAGGCCGCAGTGCTAAACACCGCGCCACTGTGCGGTTTTGTATCCAATAAAAACAAGGATGTTAACAAATTGGACAATATTCTTTTTTTTTTTTTTCTTTTTTTTTTATTATTGACAATATTCTTGCAATTTAGTGATATTTCCACAGTTGTGGTCTCGACTGGTCTTGAAATCAAATCCCGAGTCCGCAATGTCCAAGACCGAGACAAGACCGAGACCAAATGGGGCCGAGTCCATGACAAGACCAAGACCACCAAAAAGCGGTCTCGAGACCGGTCTCAACACTGCTCTGCACTGTGTTGCCACATGACATTGAAGAAGATAATAGTGCAGAAATTATATCCTTAAACATAGTTACAGCAGTTTCAGAAAGACTTCTACTGTAATGAAATTTATTCCCCACTGCTGTGTAATCTATTATTGTAAATTTAAATGTTAAGAAATTATCAGACAAAAGTGCGTTTTCAGGGAATACTGTTAAATGTTCAGAGTCAATGTCATATGTCAGAGTAAGATCCAAAGTGTGATTAAAGTGGTGGGTGGGCTAATTTGCATTTTGAGAGAAGCCTATTGTTTTACATACCTCCATATAGCATTATTATCATTTTGATCTTCAGATCAATCTATTGACCTTAAAGGAGAGGTCACATTTGATAGATTCTTACAAGTGTGGTGTGTAAATATCATGTCAGAGGATGGCGGAGGTAATAATAAGATATCAGACTAAGGAACACAGAGGAACTACGATATTAACACAACAAACTCAAAAAGGAGCTGGAGCTAAATAAAGACCAAGAACTCAAAATAACACTAGAGCAGTAAAGCCAATTTAACAGGCATGTGAAATGTCAAAAAAACTAAATGGGAAACACAATTCAAAATGACAGTGAAACTAAAGTGTTACTGTTGCTTCTTTTGAAACTTGTCGAGTGAAAGGGGTGGAGCTGACTGTTAAACTGCATGCTTATTGGTTAATGACTTGTGATTAACAAGTCCTTACCCATCTCCTCCAGATTTTTTTTTTTATGCCTTTGAAAGCATAATCTTTGTGTATTTGTTAAGCACAGACAGTACAGTAATATCATGGCATTATTTTTCTAAGTGTTTTCTGATTAAATAAAATTAAAAATGAAAAATCTGGTAATTTTCTACTAGCACATTATCTTCTTTTTTTTTTCTTTTTCTTTTTTTAACAAAAGTTTATAAGCATTTCCATAAATGGTAAATGGTGACATTCAGTGGCTGGTTAAAAATGATAGAAAAACAGACGTAAAAAATAATCTGGAAAATTCCTTCATTTTAAACTTGTAAATTGTATTTCTATTTCTTTGTTACTGCCACTGGGAAAAAAATTGCCATCCATAAGTCAAAATGTACTTAACTTGAAATTTCTTTTTTTTTTTCAATTTTGAGTTATTTTCATAATCATAGTTATAATTCTGTGATAATAATGCAATTTTTTTTGACTTATGGATGGTATAAAAAATTTTGTGGCAGAAAAAATGCTTTCATGTTGTGCTGTAATTTTACAGAATTTCTTATAGCGCACGTGTCATACGCACATCTTCTAGGAATGTCAGTCTCCTTTTTTATACAAAAAAGTACTGTGAACTATTAAAGAGTTAATACCATGAAAATGATTGATCATATTTACTATTTCACCAGACACAAAAACAAAAATGACCAAAACAAAAGGCTAAATGATTGTAGTTTATTGTTATTTCAGATGTCTGCTAGCCAATAAAATACACATTTCCAAATGTATTTACTGTAAATAAAATTTACAAAGAATCTGCATAATTTTTACAATTTGCTGCAATGGAAAAACTAAACCGTTAACAAATTAGTCTAAAAAAAACTATTGTGGAAAATCAAACAGTGGCATGAAGTAGCAATATTTAGTATAGTGTGCTTATCGCTTAATTAAAAAACACAAATTCAAGAAAATTCTGGTCTGTGACCCCAAATTTGAATGACACCACTCATTCTGTGCACTACAATTTTATTTTAACTTGTTAGAAATGACTGAAATAATTGGCTTCCTTGCTGCTTGCCTTTTCCTAGTGTTGAGGCTGGGGACATCTGCTGGCCATTGTGTTAGGTAGACGAAGACAACAGTTATGCTGTTGTTACAAGCAAGTACTATATGGCCAAGTTCCTTGTGTCTCTCACTGGCGACTGACAGCACACAGCATATGAGGTGATGGAGGGGTGGTGAATCCCACAGCTGGTGTGAGATCCAGTTCATCCTCTGTAATTCCAGGTGGAGGAGTGAAACGAAAGCACCGAATGAGGGAGGTGAAGAAGAGGAAGAGCTCCATCTTAGCCAGACTTTCACCAAGACACATCCTGCGACCTGCAAGAGCAAAAAGTTCACAGGCATTTGAATTCAGTCATTTTCTGTGCGAGTGTAAATTATCTCAATGTAAACCTGGCAAAGTTGTTATACCTGCAGAAAAGGGCATGAAGGCATCTCTCCTGACAAATTTACCCTCCTTATCCAGGAAATGAGAAGGGTTGAAAGTGTGTGGGCTCTCCCATTGGCTCTCATCATACAGGACAGAGGTAAGAAGGGGGCACACAATAGTTCCCTGTAGGCAAAAGAGCAGATTTATCACATCAAATCTCATACGTACACAACATTTTCAAGTTATTGGACATGAATGAAGATTTCTATCTATTAAAATATATTTTTGTAGATGAATACTGAAAAAGCAGCTGACCTTTTTAATAAAGAATCCCCGGAAAGTGACGTCTCGGCTGGTTTGGTGAGGAACAGCCATAGGGACAATATTAGCCAGTCTCTGAGTCTCGTGAATGACCGCATCAGTGTACGGCAGGTTTTTCCGATCATCGACACAGACTTGACGACTTCCTACTACTTGTTTCAGCTCCTCGTGGACCTGCTCTGCAGACACAAAAGAGAAGAAATGCCTTTCTCTGCATTCATTTGAATAAAAAATAAATCACACACTAAATATTTAACTTGCTTAACTTATATGTGTCACATGTTCATGTTCTAGTAACTGGTAGTGACAAAGATAAATCTCATTTTATGCACTATATCAAATACTGAAATGTCAGTGAGTCCATAACAGTCAGTCTGTCCTACTGTATATGTATATATGGCATTACCACATCACATATAGAGTATGTGGTATTTCTTATAATACAAAGTCCTTTGAAGTAATACTTGCATGTCTTACCCAGATCCTTACCCTGTATATGTGGATATTTGGCCATTAACAGCAAACCCCACCTCAGTGTGGCTGCTGTGGTGTCAGTACCGGCACCAAACAGGTTGGCTACTGTGAATGTCAAGTTCTCCTCGTTGTAACGAGTATCCAAAATGCACGAGTCCTAAGAGAAATAACACTCACATATTTTTATAAAACATAAATGTTAAATATTGATGCCCTTTAAAAAAAAAAAGTCTTACTTCTTCTTTCTGTTTCTGAAGCAGAAAACAGTCCACAAGCCCTCGGCACAATCCAGGCTCCAGCGTCCCTTTCAGACACTTGATTAAATCCTTTATATCGCTGATGTTCATCTCAACATTTTTTAATATGGCCTGGCGGGTTTTTATCCAACCGAACAACCTGGGAAACATGTTATAAAGCTGTGAAAACAACAGTACAGAAAAGATTATTTCAAGTAAGTTCGCTGAATTATTAGATATAAAATAAATACTAGTTTACATTAAATTTCACATGAAAGATTTGCATCTATACAGTATTATGACACAATTTTTCACTAAATACTTGTTTTTCATTTTTATGACAGCAACACTGTCTTGTATTGTTTGAAATTTGCCTCAAAGAAATCGTTAAAATAGTTGCTGCTTGTTTGTGGGAATTTCTGCATTCAGTTTTGTATTTCATAATGGAAAAGCATGCTCTGCTGAGTTGAGAATGAATTGACCATTGACAAATATCCCATTTCTTGACCTTGAGAAACTCTCTGGTTGCTTTTGCGGTATGCTTTGAGTCATCGTCCATTTGCACTGCGAGCGGCTGTCTGCTCAGTTTTGTAGTATTTAGTTGAATCTGTATACTTTACAGTTCATCCTGCTACTTCTATCAGCAGTCACAGCATCAATAAACACTAGTGGCCCAGTTCCACTGGGAGCCACACGTGCACATGCCATAACACTGCCTCCATCATGTTAGACAGATAATGCGGTACGCTTTGGATCATGAGCAGTTTCTCTCCTTCTCCATACTTTTCACTTCTCATCATTCTGGTACAAGTTAACCTTGGTTTCATCTGTCCAAAGAACTGTGGCGACTCTTTTAGATGTTTTCTGGCAAAGTCTAAACTGACCTTCCTGGTCTGAAGCGTGAATCAGTGGTTTGCACCTTGTTGTAAGCCCTCTGCATTTCCATTCACGAAGGCACCTCTCGATTGGAGACTTTAACAGTGTTCACGAGTGTTCTTGACTCGGCTAGACTTGAAATTGTTTCTGATTCTGTCATCATGCACTTTAGTTGTCTTCTGTGGTCTTTGGGGCCTTTTTGAGTCGCTGAGCTGGTCAGTGCACTCATTCTTTTTTTAGAACAAGCGAGATTGTAGATTTGGCCACTCGCCTCAGATTTAAAATCTATTACAGCAAAAAGCTATAAAATACAAATTCAACATTATCATTCAACTTCAGATATTATGTCTATTGTATTTGTTATAAAATAACAAGGGAGCAGGCCTCAGCTGGCCATGATCTGATTGTCAGTCAATTGTCCCATTAATTAATGGTGGTGTACAGAGGCAAAAATACAAAAATTGTGCCTTTTTCTCAACTTTTTCCCAAACATTATATTGGAGACTGTAGCCGCATAGATGTATAGGACCAGATTTATTAACAGCAGTTCCACAACTCTGACTCTGTCCTCTACTTCTTCACTAAAACCTCATCCCCAGTGTTTAGAGCCTTGTTGAGTTAGGGAGGCTAGTGTGCCTCCCAGAGAGCCATATCAATGGGGCCTTGAGCCCCTGGTATCTCTGTTCAGACAGGCAGGTCAGATCCCCTCATTGAATTTCCATGCTCCGTGTCTTCAGAGAACAGCACATGCATAAAACCTATGTTTACATTGTATTATTTTAGGTAGTTGTTTACTTACTCCCTCATCAGGTCTGTTTGTTGTTAATTGCTAGTATAAGCTGCTTTTGCTGGATTGTTTAGTGTTGGGTCGTAATTTTAGGGGCTCCAGGGTTTCCCTCTGGCCAAAATGGGGTGGATTCAATCCTTTATGAAACTCAATTAAAACCAAAGTTTCCACAAAAAAATCAGAGCAGGATTCAATGCAGGCCGTTTATTAGACATACCGGTTTTAAAAAAAAAACAGAGAAGCAAAGAGACAGGAGAGAGAGCTTAATCACACACCTCATTATAGAGAAACTGAGGATGCTAACTCTGCCCACTTGCCTTTGACCCTTGTCCATTTGTCTGTTCCCTTTTGAAACCAGATCATGACCGACCCATTACACATTTGTCCTCAAAGTGAACTTTATAACAAATCTGACATGCATAGTAAATAATTTGATCCTCCACAAGTTAAAGACATTAGACACCCCCCCCCCCAATCAAATTTATCCCTCTAATATTTTATATTATCCAAACAGGGTCACTCTGCTGAATCATATCTCAAAAGGTAAACAGACATAGAGCGAGATATAACATAATATAATATGATATGATGTTATATATATATATATATATATATATATATATACACACAAAACCTCATACCATAACAATAAAAAATCCCCAACAATAGGCCCACTGAACTTTGTACTCTCATCTGTGGATCTATATGAATGCATGTAAATTGACCCACTTTGTAAGTCTGAATCAGCATGGAAACAGATGCTGTTTGCCATCACCACAGTTCAGACCTCAGTCATGTGCACACTGGTAATATCAGTCAGTTTGAATCTTTTGTGTATTTCAGTTTATAAACAGAGTTGAGTCAAGAAGCAAACCTGGATTGCTGCAGAACCTGTGAGACATATGGTTTGATTGGTTCGCTTCACCATGTTTTTGAATACGAGGTCATTGTAGTCAAATCTGCTTCCATACACAATAGAGGAGATAATGTTGGATGTTGCATAATTTATTGGAAGTGCTGTATCAAATGGTTTCTCTGTGAATCGACAGTGAGGAAAAGATTAAGGCATGAATAACTCAGTCTTATGGCAATTAAAATCAATAAAACTCAACATAACTTACGTTTGCTACTAAAAAAACTGATGAGTTTAACGTAGCTTATCATTCTCTGTAGAAAGCAGATGTGCTAGTTTGGAACATCCTTTTTTGTTTACGTCCTGATCATTTGATCAAGACTGCAACAATGTTACCACTTACGTATACATGCTAGCACCATACCTTTGTGCTCTTCAATCACTTGAATCAGATAGCCACACTCCTCCAAGATTTTATCCTGGGAAAGTCTCTTCCCCATCCCAAAGTCCTTGAGGGTGGTGAGGGCAAAACGTCTCAGCTCTTTCCATGATTCTCCATTTGTAAACAGAATTCCTACAAAAGATAACATTTTAGAATAAAAGATCATCTAATTACAGCTGAATATAGCACATAAGCTCAACAAAGCTAAAAATAAGTAAGTAAGGGTTTGAATGAACAGTATCAGAGTGCATGCCACCTAAGGTTTTAAGCCACCAGTAAGGAAAGACTGAAAATAGACACTTCAGAAATTACAGTGGGAATGTGGAGAACAACACTAGAGGCCAACTTCAAGCCAAGTGCACAAGTCACCATCAAGCAATTACACTGGAATGTCATTCGGACTAGGGAAGAGTTGTTGGATGGCAACAAAGAGAGGGAAGGTAGCCAGAACTGAAGGCAACATTGCAGAAATTGAGGACAGCTACAAGTACCTTGGAATCCCACAGGCAAATGGGAACAATGAAGAAACCACTAGAAAAGCTGCAACCTCCAGATACCCTTAGAGAGTAAGGCAAGTCCTCAAGAGTCAGCTGAATGGAAAGAACAAGATCTGGGCAATCAAAAACTGCGCCCTGCCAGTTGTCAGATACCCTGCTGGGATAATAAGCTGGCCAAAGGAGGAGATAGAAGCCTTTGACATCAAGACAAAAGAGCTACTTAACAAGCATGGAGGGTTTCACCCCAAATCCAGAACCCCGTATGGAAGGAAGGAAGGAGGCCAAGGACTAGTGAGTGTCAGAGCCACTATCCTGGATGAAACAACAAAGATCCACAAATACATCAGGAAGATGGCCACAAAAGATCATGTGCTTAGTGAGTACCTCAGGCAGCAGAAACCTGAGAAAGACCGCCCACAGGGTGAGTGGGGAATTTTTTTTTCTTTTAATGGAATTAGTTTCCTCCCACAGTCCAAAAACATGCATTACTGGGGTCAGGTTAATTGGCTAATCTAAATTGCCCATAGGTGTGAATGAGCGTATGAATGTGAGTGTGAATGCTTGTCTGTCTCTCTGTGTTAGCCCTGCGACAGACTGGCGGCCTGTCCAGGGTGTACCCTGCCTTCGCCCTATGTCAGCTGGGATAGGCTCCAGCCCCCCCGCGACCCTAAACAGGACAAGCGGAAGCGAATGGATGGATGGATGGATGGAATTATTTTTAAATTCTGAATAGAAAGGAAATCTGGATTTCATGATATTTGTCAGCTGTTGCATGACATCAGAGAATACACTGTTAATTTCTGAGAAGCTAGGTATCACAGATTGAACTGGACTATTTGTGATAACAAAACAAAACAGAAGAGATCGTATTGTAAAGGAATATCATACCATGACCTCGGTTCAGATCATTAAATATCGGGGAGATGCCCCGCTCTCCAAACTCCTCTGCATAGTTGACCAGCGCCTCTTTGACTGCCTCATACCCAGCCAGGACGACGACTTTGTTGGTTCCGAAATGAACCGTAAATACAGACCCGTACTTCTTTGAAAGCTGACGAATAAAAAATTAAGCAAATCCAAATGAAATAGCATTAAATATATTTGCAATTTGTTATAAAGTAGCTTCCTTTGACCTAGGAGATTGGCCAATTTACCTCACAAAGAGTTCTGTAGGGTCTCTTGAGATCAATTTGCAACAGATTGCCAAGCAGAGGCAGAGGTCTCGGTCCTGGGGGTTCCTTCCCCGTTTCCTTAGAGATGTAATTGACAGAGACAAGATAAAAAACAAACAGGAAAACAGCAGCTCCCAGCACGGTCGTGGAACTGAAGAAGAGAAAATCTACAAAAAGCGCCATTTGCTCTGGTGTCGATGGTAAATCCCTGTGTTGTCCTTGCAGGCAAATACCTGTTAGTTATTACCACAGAGCTTCCTTGCAGGGACTGGTACGATAGGCCTAATAATCATCTCCCCCGCCCCTCCGGGTCAGTAAGACATTTGAGATGCACATCTCAAGGGAGCAATATAATTACAAAAAAAAAAACTTGTTTTGCCAGTGTAAGCGAAAGATGTCTCACCTCACTTTATATTTTTTCTGAGGGTAGGGCAGTCGGTAATGTCTCAATTATTTGTTTATTTGTGACAAATAAAAGTAAAATAGTTTGTGTTTCTTGGTGCTGGTAAGGCTAATAAGCTTTGATTGGCAGGTGTCCCCTACACACAGACCTGTAGATTGGTGTCTGCTAGAAATCACCTCTGCCAACTGGGCCTCCACTTTGATTGTGCTTATTTTGGGTTTTGGAATATTTTAACACAGTTATCTGACAGAATTTATGGCTTGATATGTGGGGCAGATCATCCATTAAGTTTGAGTGGAATTCTTAATTAGTCCGTCATTTAGCAGTAACAAGCAGGTATGAGTGTTTGTGCATTGCACCCATTCAGTTTATGGATGGTAGGTTGTTAACCAAGCTTGCATTTCACTGTCTCATACAAATATATGAACACTTTTGGCACCAGAAAATGAAAATGCAGGTTAAAATGCTGACCTTGGGGCTTCAAAATGCAGAATTCAGTAAAGTACTTGATCAAATGTACTTAGTTACATTCGTACCCGTCCTATCTATGCATGCATGCAGTGATGTTAGGTATTGTAAGATTAATAGTACTGTAGTTCAGAGGCATTGCCCATGCCCCCCCTGTAGGCACACCCCTGTAGCAGGGTACACTAACTCATATCTACATTGGCTGGGCTTGATTTTGCTTCCACTCTAGTCTACCTGTGCTGCACACTGCTGTCAGATTTTCTTGTTTCTCTGTACACGTATGTTGTCACATTTTTCACATTCCTTTGTGCAGGCCCGGGCCTATTTCGGGCTACAGCCTAAAGGCAGAGTTGGCTTGCTGGGGATGATGTGATTGCCCATACTCTATCATGGAGTGGCTGGGAGAAGGGGGGGCTGACCACCTTTACTATGAAAAGAAACATTTTTTAGCAAAAGAAAATGAGCATTTATAATAAAAGTGTCACAACCTAGTAACTTTAAATAAGCTTAACATTTCTAATAGGTGTAAATAAAATGTTTCATCTCATGACTGCTCTGCAGTGGGATACTTGTGATTATTTGGTACTTTGTGCATTTTTATTACACTAACACCATATTTATGATCAACTATGAATTTACAGAACTAACATAATTAATTGCTTACTCATTTTTCTTAAAACTGTATCGTGTGTGTGTGTGTGTGTGTGTGTGGTGGTGGTGGTGGGGTAGCATGTATAGACCTATTTTGAAACACATCAGCTGTAAAGCGCTGCAGGCCATTTTGAGTCCTGCACATTTGTGCAAATGAATCACATTAAAAGTTGCCTAGCAGTAGGTCAAAAATCACGATAAAAAAATGAACTCAAAACCTTTTTCCACTTACGTCTGATTGCATATCTCTGCATGCAAACACCTTCAGGAAAAAATGCTGAGTAAAAAAGATGCAACACTGGACTTTGCAACGTCTTGCATAGAGCATTATTTAATTTAAAAAGAGTAGCGATACATATAGAGTTGACAAGGACCGTACTGTACCACGGTACAGTAGGGTACGCAATTACAATGATGTAAATTCCCTTTTTTAAAATTTGATACACCACATTTCAGCGTTACACATTCTTCGATATCAGCAGCGCAAACCTTTCAAATTTTTCTACTTGTCTAACAATGCAGTTATTTCAAGTCACACACGTAATGAGAGATGATTTGTGCAAAAACACCAAAATAAAAAAGTAAAAATCGCTGAAAACCTCTAAACAACATATCAGTGTTTTTTTTTTAGGAATGTCAGTCTTTTGTTTAACATAAAGAAAGCACTGTGAATCACATGAGGCTGCTATTAAAACTGACAGAATGCTTTTTGTGTAAGACAGTATACATTCATCTCACTTCTGTGGAGTGCTTCTCTGAGAACAGAAATGTCAAACAATTGAGTTAATGCGATTATCCCAGATTATAAAAGCATAAGAATATGTTTCTCATCAATGAGCAGGAATTAAATTCTGGAGACATTGAAAGTCGTCAGTGTCTTGGTTTCCAACATTTCGTGCTGCCGTGCTATCTGTTTCTATCAGTCACTGCTCACACATACATACACAGGTGTAGCGTGTGAAATGCATAGCTGCAGGAAAACAACAACAATACATACACCAAAACTTAATGTTCTAGGTCAATTTGAATTTAAAGACTGAGTTTCGCTGCAACAATAGCAACAGCAAAATCTCCCTTGTCACAGAGTGGGGCTTTTAATGGCTGATATCCACATAGCAACGCACTGTTCCTGTACTTTGTTTGATGGCTAAAACAGGAACAGAAAACTGAGATGTACTAAAGGCGCTAAGAACACACTAATTGTACTCTGTGGATTAATCCTCAGGACGGCCTTCTATTGTTTGCTAGCAGCTCTCTGCTCTCCCAGCATCGTGCATTTTGTAAGTTGTATTTTACGCATGCATTCATAAATTATTCCAAAACAGTCTTTACATGAGTAAATGGTTTCAGTACCATGAACACATCACATTATGTACATCTGGCAACAACATTAAGAGGCTCTTATGGATAACCAGTCTTTCTTAATAAGGGCAATGTAAAGAAACAGGAACCCTCACTTGCTGGATAAGGCTCAAAGGTGTGCAACAACTAAATGATCGAATCAGCTGGAATGATCCACTCTCCTGCAATGATTGACAATCACCAAAATAAAGCACACACTTTTGCACACGCAAAAGGTAATAAAAGTCATAAATAACAAAAAGACAGTCTGTACACACACACACAAATAAACCCTGTCACACACACCGTAGTAGTGGTATTATCGAATGAGTGACGCCGTTTTCTTTGACCTCACACACACACACACAAAAAAAGCTGGAGAGTCAGTTTAATCACATCATAGTCAGAATTGTTTTTTCTAATTTTGCACAACATGACGACAAATGGCATGAGGGACAATCAGGGTGGTACAGTAAAAGAAATGCTGAAGTCGGTTTTTGCCACTGGCCCACTGAGTGCGTGTTCGTGTTCAAGGTAAACACGGAGCTGGAGATGAAGCCCGTCCTCCTCCAGCCTGTGTCCACACCTGGCGGTGTAACCGAGGCAAGTCCATGTGCACGGGGGCCGTGTGCACGTAGTGTAAAAAAATGAGCAATGGGATGGACAGATTCTTCACTCCACCTACTTCCTCTCACTCTGTGTGCAGTGCTGAAACTGGGCAAAGCTAAGGAACACCTGCTCCAGTGAGATCTGACTCACGCAGTAGTCTTCAATGCGGTATTTCTCTTTGGCTGCCTCCAAAGTACCAAACACCTAGATGAGAACAGGGAAAGAGAGGACATGGAAAAAAACGTGTTGGTAACACATCTCTGGTGCTACTGAAGATCACAATTGATAAAAATCTGCATCAATTTAACAGAGAAAAAAGAAACACACCTTTTTTTAATGCATATTCAGATACTGTGTAGCTTTCACATACACATTTCTTAACAGTGTTTTAGTTTTTCAGTATTTTTGAGGCCTTTTATGCAATACTTCGATACCATTGCTTTCTGCACTTCAAATTATGTATTACAAACAATGGCCAAAAGCTTAACTATTGCTGAAATGTCATAAATTAAAGTTATGATGTGAATGCTGCCTTTAAAATTAAAACACACCCATTAAGATGAAAACTGTATCAAATCAAACTATAAGGGGATTAGAAAAACTTCTGACCTAAACAGTGTAGTTACCCTTTTGTCCAATAGAGGGAGATCTAACAGCACAAGTGCAGGGATGCATTTTTCAACGCTTCACTTTTGAGCAATCTAATCTACAATTTATGCATGTTAGTGCAATTCAAAGTGCTTCACAGATAACTAAAATGCCAAAAATGAACAAACAAGTTACTGTACCTGTGCCCAAGTTAGTGTTTTGTCAGTCAAATGATAATGCACCATCCCCTGGTGTTCATCCTTAAGTTGACTTCCTGTTGTGGGAGAAAATGGATTTCCTTTGTTATTCTTTTACTGTGAAAGATCTACTGAAAAATCTGATGAGGTTATCAGCCCACTCGAGTGTATCAATACTGTAAATGAACTGCTTGTGCTTTGTTGTTTTGCAATATAAAAGCACTGTGACAGGAAAAAATAATATTTTTTGACACGTTCACCAAGTGGCAGCAGACAGCTACAACAGGTATAGGTTATGTCCACTAATTTCAAAATTTTTTGATGAGTACTCTTTATAGTTATAATTAGACATATTAAAAGAAATCAAGTGGGTCTGACCTGGGAAGGTGCTTTCAATGAAGTCTTTAAATAGCAGCAGGTCACTGTCCTCAAATTTAGCTTCTACATGCACTTTAGCCAGCAGTGTGTAGCCACTGCCAAACTTGCTCTTCAGATGTTGGGGACTCCCGAGGCACTTGAACTGACCATTGACCATCACTGCCAGCCTGGTGCACAGGGCTTCACACTCCTCCATACTGATGAGTGAACATATCAGGGGGAGAGGTAGAGGTGTGAGTATAATGAGACTGAGAAAACCAACTTCTTGCAGCTGATATCTACCATATTCTATAAGGCATACCTATGAGAAGTGATGATAATGGCCTTGCCAGACTCCCGTGTGCGTGTAACAGCATCCCACAGCAGCCTCCTGGCAACAGGGTCCATCCCGGTCGAAGGTTCATCCAGGAAGATGACAGGAGGTCCACCAATCAGAGCCATCCCTGCACTCAGCTTCCGCTTGTTGCCACCACTGCATATGTGCATTGTGCCATGTTATTACACTTGCTCAACAAACTACAGCATTCTTCAGGATATGTCTACGCTCGCTCCAAAGATCTGCCTACCTGTAGCTACGGACCAGTTTATCAGCATGAGGCTCCAACAGCAGGGAGCGCAGGACATTCTCCACACAGCCAGACACATACTTCTCTGGGATTCCTCTGAGCCTGGCATACATACTCAGAGTTTCTCTTCCTGTCATGTGGTCCAATACAGCATCAAACTGGGGACAGTATCCTATGCGCTGCTGCACCTGCAATCCAGAGATAAATGGTTCTGTGTATTGAAAGCAGTGTGATTCAACACTGAAGACTTTGTGGATTTCCATCAAACCACTTCTCTCATCTCCTTCCCATTTACCTTCTTAATGTCTGTCCGGATGCTGTATCCATCAATGAAGGCATCTCCAGACGTAACGCTCTCATCGCCTGTCAGCATCTTAAAAGTTGTGGTCTTCCCTGCTCCATTGAAGCCCAGGAGGCCAAAACACTCCCCTTTTCCAACAGCGAGAGACAGCCTGTCCACAGCCAGGAGACTCTCCCCGCTGCTGTACACCTGTGAAGAGGAGATAACAGCGTCACATACATTTCAACACTGGGACACTCTTAGTATTCAAACACATTAAGACCTTTGCCAATAAGCAAAAAGTAGCTGAGCCACTTACTTTGCTGAGCTCCTGCAGTATGAGGGGGCTACCAACCATAGATTCTACTATCGGCTGGCATTCCAGAACCCGCTTCCTCTCATCGGCCACATCTCTGTCCTCTGGAAGTAGCGCTGCATCTTCTATTACAGGCAACTAACAAACACACCCAAACATGTGAGCTAAAAATGTATCAACCAAAAAGTGCATTACGCTGTCGTCACCTGACAGTAAAAGGGGTCGTGCAGTACATATAACAAATCAAACTTAGGGTTTGGTAAATAGCTGCTTTAAGAAACACCGTGTAACTGTCTCTGCAATGTGAACCACTGACATGAGTGGTCTGTGTGAAACACAACAAAACAATCATTTTAGAGCTGGGCCTGCACAACAACATGGCCGCTAATTAAATATTGGCATTAAAATGTAACAATATTAATAATATAACCATGTGATTATAATTCAGTTGGAATAACATAAATATATGGATAATATAATGTATAAATATGTACCAGTAGCCAAATAGTAGGAGTGACAGGCACCTCATTAGCCAAACAGTCATCATTACCGCGGTCACAATAATCCTTTCTCACCCTATATTGGGCCTTAGTTCCCGTTAGTTCATCCTCTGTCTGAAACAAGCAATTTTAGCTCCGCCCTGCTTCTGTTTAAGCAAACTTTCCTCTGACTGGCTGCCCATGACAAACAGAAGGTTTAAACAGCAGGTGGGTGGGGCTGCTGTGCTCACAGTCACAGCCGAGTGTATGACATGAATATATTAGGACTTTCCCCTCAAACAGAAATCATAGAAACCAGAAAGTCAATCTGGGTCCTTATGACAAAATGTCCAAAGTGACCGTGACCTTGACTTTGAGCACAATCTGAGTGAAGGTGATCACTGTGTGCAAGTTTCAAACAAATCTGACCAACACTCTTGGAGGAGTAGCAATTATTGTGAACTGCAGACAGACATAATGATGGGACGCCTCGCTACGGCATAATCTCATCAGAACTTAGGCATCAGACTTAAATGCTCAGTTTCAGATGCCTGAGATTGTGGCTCACAGAGATTACTTGCAAATACACTGATCTTATTTGAAAATCTGGCCGTAGGCATTCACTGTTGTAACAGTCTATATACGACAGAAAATATGTAAACCCATAGTTATCAGTGAGCGACATAACAATACTATCTCGATGGTGCGCCACAATAGGCACGCACACTGCCGCAATGCACCTGATTTTCTCAGGAAGCTGAGAAAATCAGCACGTGTGTCAGAGAGCAACTGAACAAAATGACACGACTGTGTCATAACTCTGACCTGAACCCTGAAAAGGCCTTTTGTGTCTGACCGGCTGCCTAATACCAGAGTATCCAGCCTTTCACGGCAGACAAAGAAAAATCAGCAAATCTTCAACACAAAGTATGCAATGTCTCCTTTAAAAAATCACTGAGATTATTCAACTTGTAGAAGAGCTACAGAGAACTTTTTCAATTAACTAATGCTTAATTTGCTTCTGGTTTTAGCTTTCTTAAATTAGCAGCACAAATGATAATTTGTTATGCAGTTTTTCAGTGTCAAATAATCCCTGAATGCAGAGGTGATAATCAATTTTTGAACTACCTCAAGGGTATCTATTCTGGTGAAGCAGATTAATATATTTATCAAAATTTAATTCAAGTTACAAACTGTTCCCTTGGGGGGTAAAATTAAAAAATTACAAAAACTTAACTTTCAGGCTGCGCTTCATTTCAAATTAAACAGGCTGGCATGGCTGAGTTACTTAAGCTGACGTTCATGGAGTGTTAGACACTGTTTTTCTATCGCCTACACACCAGCAAATTCACTCATTTCACAGTGTTTTTAACAGGATTCAATTTGAAAAACACTGAAATGTGCTTTCCCACACAGGAATATTCCTTCATGGAAATAAACCCTAAAGAAATGTCTCAGCCTTCTTAAGCACCCTTACAATTCACCTACCTTTTTGCGTCTCCTGCACAGGGAGGTGAGAAGTCTCCAGAGGGTGCGGATGCACTGCAGCTCGATGACGAACAGCAGAATGATGAAGACCACACCCTGTACGGACAAGGCCACGAGAAAGCGTCCCACGCCGGGCTCTGCCATAGAGAAGTAGTTTTGCTGGTATGTGATGTCTACAGATAGAAAAACACCACGTTATGTTAAGTAGGCAGATTTTACACAAGAAAATCAGAGAAATTAATGTTTAGTTTAAAAATAAAATCAATAAGATAAAAAAGCTGAATTTTTTTCTCTTTATTTCCTTTAGTTACTTTTCTTTACCATAAATTAGCATTAATTCCCCCAATGTAAACTTTTATTTTTACATAACGTTTGAATGTAAAAATCATGTTATAAATCAGTCTTGTAAGCAGTACTTACTATATTCCTTGCAGATTAAGTCAGTGATAAAACTGGAGGTGCAAAACGAGATGAATTCATAGTTCTGGTAGAACTGGCTGAAGGACATGCCCAGGCAGTAGTTTGGGAAGATCAAGAACACCTTATCCAGCAAGTGTGACAGGTGCTCCAACTCCAACTCTGAAGAGGAAATATTATAAAAAGGCATTTTAAAGGATGGATTTTTTTTTATCCTTTTTTTCCCACGCCGACCTAGTGTGTGGAGATCCAGGGTTCTCGTCTCAAAAAAGTTTCACCAAACCCACTCCTTTCCGCAAAGTTGATCAAGTTAACCAGTAGGAGGTAATAAAACATAATTCCTCACTGCCTTCCCACACACGTGCATATACTGCCTACTGTAGATGGGCCCTAATGCCAAACAGAAGGACTAAGTCTGACTGGTCTGAGCATATAAAAATACAGCTGTAAAAGCTCTGGTCATATACACTCATCTGACACTTTATTAGATACATCTTGCTAGAAGCAACCATCAGAAGATGGGTGTACTGTGAGATGGACATCTTCAACAACAATACTCAGATAGGCTGTGGTGCTTAAACAATGCTCAATTGATGGGGCTGAAAGTGTGCCAATAAAATATCCCCCACACCCCTACACCACCTCCACCAGTCTTAACCGCTGATACAAGGCAGGATGGGTCCATGCTTTCATGTTGTTGGCACTTGTGGAACCCGATGTGGGCTCCTGCTGCTGTAGCCCATCTGCTTCAGGCTTTGATGTGCTCAGAGATTCAGAGACGCTCTTCTGCATACATTGGTTGTAACAAGTGGTTATTTGAGTTACTGTTGCCCTCCTATCAGTTTGAAGCAGTCTGGCCATTTTCCACTGAACTCTGGCATCAACAAGACATTTTCACCCAGAGAACTGCCACTAGCTGGATATTTGTCTTTTTTGGACCAGTCTCTATAAACTCTAGAGATGGCTGTGTGGGAAAATCCCAGCAGACCAGCAGGTTCTGAAGTACTCGGACCAGCCTGTCCGGCAACAAAAACCACGGCACATTTAAAGTCACTTAAATCACCTTTCTTCCCCATTCTGATGTTCACTTTAATCTTCAGCAGGTCGTCTGAATGTCTTCAACATTCAGTATTCTTAAAAAATAAATAAATCAAGCTGCATGAAAAGGAGGGGTTGTGTAATTTGACCACTGACCATCTGTAACCTCTCTCACCTGGGATTGTCAAGATGGTGACAGCCAAAAAGGTAGCAGTGCCTGAGATCATGTTGAAGATGGTGAGGCGCGTGTACGCACTAGCAGCAGTGGAGAACAGGAAGCTGAGCAGGTACATAAGAGGCACAACAGCCCAGCCGTACAGCAGAAGTAACAACAAAACATCTATAAGGTGGCTGTTCTCTACAAACGCGTCGATTCCAAAAGCCTGGAACACCACCTGAGAGAAAGAAAGATGCATACAACAGATTCACAAACCGATATATTTAAAACAAGCAGTCAGTCTCATTAGCCCAGCTGAGAATTACCGTAATACCAGATGTCATACTGACCAGCATGAGGAGACAAGGCAGCAGGAAGTTGACCAGATCCCACAGCAGGGCTGAAAACCAGAAGTTTGACAGGTAGACGCCGCTGACCTGCTGCACATGCTTGGACTTGATAGAGGACTCAGTTACGAGCAGCAGGGCAAAAGTGCTTGAAAGGGAGGCCATCCCGTACATTAGGTTGATGGCGATGGCAAACCCTGTCTTGCCCCTACGGTCAGAGAAAAGAGTGAGATAGTTAGACCACAAGATGGAAAGAGGTGGGGAAAAAGTTGCCGACAGGGGGACATTTAAGGGAATGTGGGTGTCTTTCCATGTCTAAAGTCTTAATGCTATAACTCAGCTTGCATACAAGATAAATAAGTAATTTATATTTCATAGATCAGACACATTAATCCTGTTATCACTCCTCTTTGTGTTTACACATCCAGTCATTGCAGAGCAACATCATATTTCATGTGGCGCTCATGTTCTAGATATCTGACAAGCGGTGTTGGTCTCTCCACACCTCAGAGCTAAAACTCAGCTGGTTAATGTTCCACTATCTGTCTCTGCCCCATTTGCTGTAGGCAGGCAGGCAGTACGGTGATCTTTTTGCTGTGTCCACAGTGAGAGAAACAAAGTGTTTAGCTATGCATCGGTTTTACAGCTCCAAATGTTATGCACTGAGTTTGTTTCCTTTCTTTTAGGGCAACTAATGTCTGCTTCATGTAACAGTGATGTGTCACTCCTTTCTCTACTCACTCTGTGAGCTGGCTCTGGGCAGTCTCAGAAAGGTTGCGTGGCATGGGATAATTGGCCGTCTGGATGGAAGCGTTCGACCCTGCTATAAACTTGAACAGAGCATTGTCCACCATCATTAGTGCCGTGGCAGGTGTGTGGTAGCCCTCGTTGTTAAAGTAGGCCGTTGCTTCTGCAAAGCTGCTGCTGCTACCTTGGAAAGCAGCGCCCACCACACAGCGCTCGTTAAAGCTTCCGCCTTCTTCGTCTGCCTGAGTTAGGATGTAATCATTGATGTCTACAGAGAGAACGAAGGCTTATGATCAGTAAATGCTAAAAGCAAGCAGCACCGCCAAGCATTTGTCTTTCTTGTTAAGCCTACCAGTAGCATTGATGAGGTCGCCTAGCTGGGCAGAGAGCTGGGAACTGTATGCGTGTGCCAAGGCAGAAGCCTTGGATCCTGCCCCGGGTTGCAGAGAGACGGGGACCCTGGTGGGACCATAGCGACTGAGTTCCAGACTCAGCTTCAGGGCGTCCTTATGACTGGGAAAGGTGCGTGCCACAACTAAAGCTATAACAGTGAAGACCAGAGGGACCAGGAACTGAGCCACCATCACCTTCCAGTTTCTCCAGCTGTACAGCGCCCTCTTTAGGAACATGGCATAGAACTGTTGTAGATGTAGTCTGACCTGTTACAGGAAAAAAGGAAAACTTTAATTAGCAGTGTGATTTTTGCTAGAAATATGACGAGCATCACTTTTCTTCCTCCGTCTTACCCCGGTGTTCAGCTTAATGTTGGAGCAGTCTTCTGAGATGAGCGTGCCGCTGTCTGTGAAGTCCGTGACATCAGTCAAACCGCTGATGCTACTGGCGTCATCCATGGTCCAGTCATGAGAGCGTCTCTCGTGTTGGTACTGTAGGGCCGGCAGCTGGATAGCCTGGATATCCAAACTAGAGTCCACCAGCTTTCCAACTCTGGAAATAGAAATCAATCTCATATTATTCACTGACGTATTAAAACTGCTTCACCAGGTCTCTTTAAAAAAAACAAAAAAAAAACTGTGTTGATAGCTGCCGTAAAATTAGCTAAAATAATAAAAGTTAAATTAAGATACATCGTTATTTGCTAGCGTAAAATCAAATAGTAAACTGTTATAAAAGATACATGTGTGAGGAGAGAAGAATCTATCCAATCCGTCCAATTTTCATTCATTGTCACTGCAGCAGCTCAGTATGGTGAAGACACCCACAGGCTGCTTGCAAATAAAGCCATTTCTGGGCCTCCTTACAATTCAATTATCAATGACAGGCTCATAGATTGCCACTGTGAGCGTACAGTGTAGTTTCATATTCTTAACACACCACTTATATGTGGAAGTTAATTTAAAAAATATGAAGAAAATAATAAATAAAGAAGTAACATTTTAAAGCTTTTGAGCTCTACATGAGCATAACTCCTACATAATGAGCTTTAATACTTTATATCTCAGGAAATGACCGTTAAAGGGTATTTTATTTGTTGTTAAAAAAATAAAACTAAACAGCTTTAACCAGAGCTGCAATGTGTGATGAGTAAAACACTGAATGCAAGAAGGAAGCTAAAGGACCAAATGCTCCAACAGCAGCTCTTCTTGGTCATGTCTGGCGTAATGTGGAAGTGACCAGAACACAATGCTGCACTTGCAATGTGACTCATAAATAATGGGGCCTGAGCAGCAGCAAACACAAATGTTAAACTCGTGCTGAGGAAGTAGCACACAGTGCAAGCCTTCTGCAATGGATGCGGTCTTGTGATCGTTGCCACAGATACACATTAAGTCCACAGGGAAGCAGAAATAACTGAATAAGCTGTGGGCAGCTGGGACTACGCGGTATCAGAAAAGAAACAGTCAGGCAGCTGCAGGTTGCAAGTAAACTAAATTTTGAAATTTTTGAAATATAGCAAAAGGTGGGGTTCAAAGTTCTACAAATTCCAAAACAGATGTTCAGTAAAACGCAAAAGATTCAGGCACTAAACACCTCATACCTACTATTAAATCATTTTATTTATTTAGAATGTTAATATTGCTTTATATGCTAGAAGACATATCATTGAACATTTCTGCCTTTTACAGTAGAGATAAAATTCAGAGACCTTCACTGCTCAGAATTCAAAGAAAACTCAGCGATGGGTGGAGCACTGTTCTCCCGATATTTTATGCAAAAGAAGGAGGAAAGGTCTGCACACTGTTTAACCTCATTGATTTATACAAAAGTAACAT
This sequence comes from Cichlasoma orientale, assembly GCA_034780415.1. Classification (NCBI taxonomy): domain Eukaryota; kingdom Metazoa; phylum Chordata; class Actinopteri; order Cichliformes; family Cichlidae; genus Cichlasoma; species Cichlasoma orientale. The sequence continues at coordinate 710,247 of JAVDPK010002573.1, forward strand.
TTCAGTTTTAGCTGTTTACATGCAGATGGAGAACAGAGCATTTTGAAAATGCCACCGGATGCTGCTGAGGCTGTAAGGGACTGCTTTAAAAGCACGGATTGGAATGTGCTGCTGGAAACAGATGAGAACAGCATGGACGTTGACACACAGGTTGTTTTACCGAGCATCAACTTCTGTGGAGACACAGTCATAACTACGTAAACTGTTTCCACAATAACAAACCCGGGACCACGAGTGACATAAACGCAGTCCTCAACCACAAAAGGGCAGCTTTCAGAGACGGTGACAAAGAACGCCTCAAACAGGTGCAACATGAGCTGAAGACAAGACTGAAAAGGCAAAAGTGGAACACAAAAATAAGATAGAAAGGAATCTATAATACAAAAACATTTGGGAGGTGTGGAGTGGAGTGGAATCAATACCATCTCTAGTTACAACAAAAAGAAACGACAGCCACTTATGGGTGATGTGGAACGAGCTGATGAGCTTAATCAGTTCTTCAATAGATTTGCCTCTGCGGTCACACCCACTTCCACGGCTGCACTTCAGTCTTCTTCTACGTATTCTCCTCAACATGTGGGCATCTTCATTATTACTCAGTATTCTCCTCCACAGCTACCCCATCTCCTTGCATCTCTAATGTGGCAGCTACTCCCCCCGCCCCTCACATCTGTTCCTCCACCCTTGTCTGACACAGAGACAGGGGGTGATTTTGGAGCTAGGAAGTCCTTTGTTTCCTGGATCACAAACTACTTGACAGAAAGGCCACAGTTTCTCAGGTTGAGGAACTGTGTTTCTGGGACATTAATGAGCAGCATGGGGGCTCCACGGGAGACTGTCCTGGCTCCATTTCTTTTCACATTGTATGCAGCAGACTTCAGATACAATTCCTGCCACATCCAGAAATACTTGGATGACACTGCCATTGTGGCGTGTATCAGGAACAGACAGGAATCTGAATATAGGGATCTTGTTAAAGCCTTTAGCGATTGGAGTCACAAAAACCCCCTCATATTGAACCCCTCACCGCTTGGGGGGGGGGGGGCGGGCGGCGG
>JAVDPK010002573.1:712797-723734 GCA_034780415.1 Cichlasoma orientale
CACTTGGGCAATGTGGGTTAAGTGTCTTGCCCAGGGACACAATGACAGCATGCGCTCAGATGGGGACTCGAACCAGCGACCCTCCAGTTGCAAGGTGAGCACCTACCCACTGCGCCACCGCCACCCCCAATTTATTGTTTAGATGAATTTATTATTCATCTAATAATAACAACTGGCACTTTCGTTTTATAACCTCCCCACTGAACACGTGACAGCAGAGCAATCACCTGTATAACTACACTTTATAGCACATATTGTGTTAAAACAGTACAGTCTATTACAGTTTCTATTGTATGAATCTTTTGTTTTTCATTTGCTGTTTTTCTATATACCCCTTAGTGAAAGAGCCCTGAGCAAATGGAAAAGCAAGTCTTTCAGTTTTTAGATGTTCATCTCAGCAGGTGTGATTTCTGGTCTGTTGTCTTTCTAACTAATAAGCCAGTCCACACGCTATGTTTTTGTGAGTATAATCAAAGACCTGACTCACTCACCTGCTGGTGCTTTCTTTGGGAAGAATATAAGAGAGCTCAGCTCCAGCGCTGCTCTCCAGAGTGGCATTGGGAACATACATGTGAACAAGGCGGGTGATCTCGGACACGTTACAAAGAGCATCCTTAACGATCACCATGTGGTAGCCGGCACCTGGTTAAATATATTGTATATGACAGTTATTACAGTAATTGTCCCAAAAATAGTGAAATTGCATATGAACCAAAGAGCAAAATTTCAGTGCACGCTCTTCACTTACCATATTTATTCTTGAGAAAGAGTGATGAGCCACAGCATTGCAGCTCTCCTCCTGCCATGATGGCAATCCGATCACCGAGCAGGTCAGCCTCATCCATAAAGTGTGTGGTGAGCAGGATGGTACGGCCGCGTTTCTCCCCTTGCAGAAGGTCCCAGGTGGCACGCCGTGCTGATGGATCCATACCCGATGTGGGCTCATCTAACATGACAATCTGGAGATGGGCAGAGAGGAAAAGATGAGGAGAATAAACCAGAAGAAGGTTTGCAGTCGTCCATCCTTTACATACACATTTTACACAGATGACTCTAAATAATGTTTGTGAAATTCCAGACCTTGGAGTCTCCAATGAGGGCAATCCCAATAGAAAGTTTCCTCTTCATGCCACCAGAGAGGGTCTTGGAACGAGCATGCCGCTTATCCTCAAGGTTTAGGATACGGATTATCCGATCCACCTCATCTGGAATCTTGTCTTTGGAGTAGCCTTTCAGCTGGATGTAAGGCAGATAACACAAAGAGATCAGATGCTTTTCTATTTTGCCAGCACCTAATTTACTCCCATACAGACTGAGTGCGTGGAAGTGCAGAAAATGGAAAGACTGTTCAAGGAAAACCAAGAAAAAGAAAACTGCCAAGGCGACCAAGCAAAGTTTAAACAAAGTAAAGGTCCATTTATGGGTAAAGGAAATTTACAATTAAAGAACATGAAATCTAAAAAAAAGAAAACACCTAAACTAATTAAACACAATTTAACGGAATCAGTGTGAACACCTCACACATATAACTGATATCACATTTAACAAGAGGAGCTGAAAAAAAACTGTATAGCAGCAAGTGGAAACATGATGAGGATGTGTGCATAGACATTTGTTTTTGTATTTAAGTGCATAACTGTGTAAATACCTGTGCATAGAACAGCAGGTGCTCTCTTACTGTAAGGTTATCAAACAATACGTCATGCTGGGGACAAAGTCCCAGGCTGCGTCGGATCAGAGCCATGTCCTGACAGATGTCGTACCCGTTAATATAGGCCCTGCCACTGGTGGGGGGGAACAGACCTGAAACATGAAGGCAGGTGGGTTAATATTTATTTAGCAGACATGTTTAAAGTATGTGTGTGAAGCTAGTGCTTGTTTGCACGTGTCTTTAGGCTCAAACCTGTTAGCATGGACAGTGTTGTGGTCTTCCCGGCACCGTTGTGTCCTAGCAGGACTGTGATCTGTCCTTCGAACATGTTCACTGTGAGGTCTCGTACAGCCTGTCGTGTCTTGTTGCCCACTTTGAATTCCTGTCAAAACATTTATATGCGTGACATGAGCAAAAATGGAATGACGAAGAGTAACCTTTCTGTCCATTTACCTCTTAGTAGTAACACCAAGTACTACAGTGGAGTCATTAGTGACCTGTTTTTTGCTGGGGCATCTGCAGCGTGCACAAAAGTGGTCATGATTACTCTCTGGATCACAGTGTTTTGCAGCTCACCTTAGCGAGGTGTTTAATCTTTATCCCGGAGACAAGTCCAGCAGGTTCTTCTTCTATAAACTCTCCTTTCATGGCCTTTTCTGCATCCTCTTCTTTCTCCTCCTCATTTACCAAAGCCATGCGAGGGCTGCTGCACCAGTATGAAGGCTGCAGAGGAAGACAGTCAGGGAAGTGAAGGGCAGTGAGTTTTACCTCTAAGTTTTTCACTATTCATTTCCATTATATCTAAGTGCATAACTTTACTCATTGAACATCAAAAATGGCACCATATTACACACACACACTGTGTTCTGACTTGTGACTGAACCGAGGTAATCATGCGATGCAATAAGGGAGGAAGAGGAACATAATAATTCATTGAAACACAAGAAAGAGAAGGTGGGCCAACATTATTATTGTTCATGTACACCCTGCATGAGGGGATTGTTTCCCAGCCAAACCACCTCCTGATACACTTCCTAAGGACCAATGTCAAACCTCCCCTTTCCACGCAGCAGAAACACCATCTGACACCCACCCACACAATGGACAAGGAGCAAAGTGCGTCAACATCTAATCCACACCCTGCTGGCAGTCCCTTTAATTCCTGACAACTGGGAAAAGGGCTAGCATGAGTTTATTTTTGTGTACACGCGCATGTGCGTAAAGGCACGCTATTCCGTGATCACTCATAGTTGTTATATAGATAAACTTTATTTGTTCTGGCTCTAGATACTCAGACATTTCCTGTTATTCTAACTAGCTGAACCCCAAGGCTTCCTCTGGTCAACATTTTGCAACCTCTGGTTTGCAAACTCCTCTGCTCCCAGTATATGACAACCACTTTCACTGACAGCAACTACAATTTATAAGACAAAAATTGTCTTGGATATAAGAGACCTTAACAGTGACAGCTGACACTAACCAATGCTGCCAAACACCACCCACCTGCAGAATTTAATACCATGAAAATACTTCTTTGGCAGAGCTCACAGGAAGGAAGAGGTGAATGAATAGGTGTTAATGTGGATGGTGTGAAATCTAATAAATTAGACAAATTATGCTGAATTTGAAATAATAAAAAAGGAAGTATTAAATTTAATAGAATGAGAATTAGGGGACACTGTGTTTGCAGTGGACCACCCTTTATTAATATATTTCTTTCAAGTTCAAAATACTATTTGGTATTAATGTTGGCAATAAAGGCAGAGGAGGGACAGAATAATGCAATAATTCGGGCTTGAAATTAGCCATCCATACTTAAATCCACTAATTTATTTATCATTTATTGTCACATCCTCAGTAATGGCTTTTTAAAGCATACCAGTAAAAAGAAGTATGATGGTAAAGGCACGCCATACTCCCCAGGAAAAACTGCCTCCATGTACCAGGCCACCATCCCGTACAGCACAGCATCAAACAGCAGCAAGCACAGAACCTGAGCCAGGGAGAAATCATCATCCACGGTGACAGAGTCAAACAAGTTTGACCACTGGATTCCCGTACCTGAGGAGCAAAACACGGATAAAATTAACTTAATTTTATATTTTTTTTTAATTCATGTTTTCAGTGACATTTGCAAAGTAACAATTAATAAGCCCAAAATTTTGGGAATGCAGAGTCTCACCTTTGCCTTCAAACATTCCTATAAGCTGTGCTCCCATGGCCATGGCCACATTGGAGATAAGGCAGGCCGACACCTTCTGGGAATGGCTCAGTAAGTCGTAGCGTGGCCACAGGAACAAATAAGGCAGATAGCTGAGAAAATAGATGAAGCCCCCCGCTGCTGCTGCCACATTGGCTAAATTCACACAGAAGAGAAAGAAGCAGACTCAACACTCATGTAGCCTTAAAAAAAACACAGTTTGACCAGGAAAAAACAAGTTGCACCGTGCAGTCATAGCTCTTGCGACAGTTATAGAAAAGGTACATTGCAAACTCCAACCTGATTAACTCAAACGCACACGCACACACACACGAGCTGACAGAGAAAATGACTGAGAACTACTTTGGCTGTCTGAGTGCTGTTAAGATGAAACGTTAAGGAGAGACGAGCAAAATGGGGAAGAAAGCAGAAAGTAATGTGAATGATGAGACTGAAAGACTTTCACGCCTTTTTTTTTGCTTCCATTTCCAGGCAGCTTGACAAGACCTCTTCAAAAACCACTTGTTGCAGACAATGTGACATTTTGAGCCTGCTTGGAACATGCATTTATAAAAGTACCATTATCTGATCGTTAAAAAAAAAAGACACATCACTGGGTGTCACAGCTGCACATACAAAGACAGCGAGGGGAGAAAAATAACCCATCTTCGGGTTTGTTTTTCTTGCAACTTTTCTGTAAAAGCCTCGTCTCCTCCTCCAACATCTCCAAATCATCACTTATAACCAAAACCCTTGAACCCAGCTGGGGTTCAATATATAATGATTTTATTGGCCAAGGTCAGAAGCAAAACAACATGACAGAGTTATTTTAGGGGTTTTTTTTTAAGTTCACTGAGATTAGTTTTAATGATTTTAATCAAGCTGTCAAATATTACAGTTGGACCACTGTTCATGGAGTAAAGACAGGCCGCAGATGAAATTCATAAAACAACACTTTGTTATGTCAGGGGCAGGTAACTGAGCACATCATATTCATTACTCAGAACATTTGAATGTAAGAGAAAGTCAAAACATCGGTGTAAACAACTAAATGGAGGCTTTTAAAGTATTTGCTTCTATTCAAGGCATAATTGTTCCCTTCATATCGAGTTAATGTTTCATATGACTGCGGGTGGAAAAAAAAAAGCCAAGCAAAAACAAGCAGCATGGCTGGCAAATAAGTGGTCTTGCAAAACACTACGTGACGCTGAGGCTGAGAAGCATTTGCAGCCCAATCTACTTTACTGTAGAAAGCTGGAAGAGGAGGCTCCCAGTCTGAATGAGAGGCTTTGAATGAGGAAGGGAGAAAAGAGGGTGGAGGAAGGGGAACATGGGAAAGGAGAGATTTAAAGAGTTCCCTTTATTGGGGAGGTTGTCCAGGCCAGCCAGGGGAGCTTGAATTTCGCACGACTGAAGATGGAAAGAACACTCATTCTTTTCTCATCACGTTTCTCATCACCAAGAAACGGCAAAAAAAAACAAACCAAACTAGAAATCCTTAAATATTCACAGTGCTGTAACTCAACCAATGAACACATTCAATTGTTCTGTACAACAAAACACGACTCTCTTTCTGAAGTACAAAAGCTGCTTTGCCTTTTATTGCTGTGTGTATTCTGCAAACAAACTGAGAGGAACAAAGCAGAAAGTTTGGCCTGCATCTCAGAGACATCCTGCGATCTTCAGCACAAGAGCGTGTAGAGTGGAAATTATTTGCCCACACATACATTACAAAGCAAGACATCTGGCAGCCAACAAGAGACATTATTATCATTCAGAAACCAGTGGACTGACGGAAACACGCACCTCGTGAGAAGAAGGCACTAATCATGAAGCTGAAATTGATTGTGGCCACAGTGAAGGCGAGCAGGAAGACGAAAACCAACGTGGGGTCACTGCTGGTCAGCACTGCTCCGTTAGGGCTCAGCTAAAATATGAGATGCGGTTTGAGTGATCAGCACATTTATAATCTTTAAACCAAGGGTGTCAAACACAGCCTAAGAAGGCATCACTTATGGCCTTTTCAATGTATTTTCTACCAGGAAGTAGTGTGTTCTATTTAAGCATAGATTAGCTGCGTCACTGACCCTTTTACAGCCTTTTACAACCTTCCTACTTTCTGTACTGGCTTTAGTTGTGCAGCCCACTTGCGATTAAGGGCCAGATTTACTAAATAGGGCAAAATTCTATGTGAGTGCAATCCACAAATAGCGCACATGGGTGCGGTTAGTTTTACGAGTGATTTACAAAAGTTGCTCTGTTTTTTTTAACACAGGCACAGTCAGTTTATTTCAATAACAAGCACAAAAAAAAAGAAATGTTCTTTTTCAGTATTAAATACTGGCGCAATTAGCAGTAAATCACGCTGATAAATGGGTCTGATCCTTTCTGCATAATCAACTCAATGCTCAACTTGAAAATGTGACACTGCTTTCGTTTAATTTTTTGTATTTTTTACCATTTTCCTTTACATCAAACACTGACTTTTTTTACTCTCCTTTTGTGCCCTGTTACTGCTCTGAGGTATAAAGTAAGTTTACAATGAATATTACTGAAGATATGTGGGAATGGCATTACAGGCTGAAATGTGGAGTAGGCAAAGAGAGTTTGTAACGCTGGCTCACCTGGATACAGAGGAGCAGAGTAACAAAAAACACTGAAATGGAGAGGAAGAGAAAGAACATGAGGAACCAAGCGCTCCAGTGGAGCCAGTTGCTGAGACCCATCATCCTCATGTACTCCTAGAATGCATAAGGAAAAAAAGCAGAGGTTAAAACAAGAGCCTGACAGTTTTATTCCTCCTTTTAGCACAGCTCACACAGAGGATCACAAACACACCTTGAGCTTCCTTTCCTTTTCCTGTACCACAGCCCGTACTATGTTGAGGGAGGTGTAGGTGAAGCTGAGCACCAGTAGTAAGGGCAGCTGGTTCTGAATAGCCAGGATGAAGACGTCATATTTAAAAGCAGGGTAGGGGAACCGTGACATCACCACTCTGATAGCGCGCAGCAGCTGGACGGCAGCAGTTCTGTTGTAAGAGTACATAATGGCTCGGTCCACTGCGTGCTGCACTGCCAGAAAGCCTTCTCTGAAATAACCTTAAAATAAGAAAAGAAATGGCAACACTTAATAGAATATGTTAATACCCCCATTAAACCATCAGTAATCAGAGTCCATGAAATGACTCGTGACCATTTTCCGCAAGGTAAAAGCCTTCTAACCTCCTTCCAGGAGTTAACATGAGAATGGACAAGCAGCCTTGAGTAAAAAAAAACTGGAGCTTCAATCCTGAGCTATTATGCACATGGAGTTTGGAAATCCATATTCATGTGACTCTAAAAGCATGTCAGTTCTATTATGCTGTCAGGAGGACTTTGGAGTATACCTCTTCTTCCCATTGTAGTTGCAGTTTTATAAAGAAAAAAAAAGACCCGGGGCTGCTAGGATACACTGGAGTCTTTCTGCCATTGTTATTGCGTCATTTAAACAAGTTGAGGGGCAAATATAAAATAAGGTTAACGGCATCTGATGCATCCTTGAAAATGCCACAGAAATGATGGGACGGCACACTGTACCCCGCTAAAAACTAGATAACGCCGATTATGCCGAAGATGTGCAGGGGTATGGTTGCCATGGAAACGCAGGCTGAAGAGGCAGGGCTGTCAACTCCAGGCGAAGTCGAAGAATTAAGAGCTTTTCAGTAATCATAATATCCTAGTTTCAGAACTTAAATTTTTTGTTTTATTGATTTATTCATTTGAAATGATACGCAACATTTTTTTTTTTGGACAAATATAAGTTCTCACCAGGTGTCCCCCCCTCCTTGTCATAGCGCTCTCTTGGTCCGGGCAGTTGAAAAAGGGGGAACAGGCTGTGTGTGTGCCAGTCCAAGTCGTTGTTGGGATTCAGCTCCGACTCTTCCGAGATCGGGGCGTTGCGTGGCGAGAAGGTGAAGCGCAAGTGGTAGCTCACCTGTCAGAGAGCGAAAAGGGGAACAGAAGTGAATGAGGAGCAGAGTGAAATGCAGTCCAGGCTCTTTCACTAAGAAAGAGCGTGCACTGAACTTAACAACTGTAGCATCTTTTGACATAAACGATAACAACTGACTGTTTTGGGGTTTTCTAGTAAAAATTTAAAGATGTTATTCTTGTCAGTTTGGACAAAATAATAAATATTTTTATTTTAGGGTGCTTAGTAAAGTGTATATGCAGCTTATTGTTTCAGTACAGAAAGAAACTTTTTTTGAATTAACTTTTAGGGAAGGCAAAGCTATGACAGAGGTGTGTTCACCATGTAAGTGTGTGTCTGTTTGTAAAGCAGATTAAGCAAAAACCAATTTCATGAAACTTTGTGGAATACGTGCAAGGAAGAAGCCAGCCCCAAGTTCCCATCTATCCATCTGTCCGTGTGTTAGGTTACGTCCACATGTACACAAGGATTTTACAAAATAGGGAAACGGGTTGCCAAAGCAACAGGTGGCAATATAACTCTGACCGTGAAGAAATGTTGGCCAATCCAAATTTCACAAACAATAACATGGCTAGGGCTGCAACGATTCATCAACAACTTGAATAACTTGATTATAAAAAAAAAAATCCTCCACACAAATGTTAATCCACAGCTCTGTAGCGCTCAGGTTTTACCATGTAAGCGCCAGTGTTTTACCCACAGTTGCAACCAAAAACAGACCTGCAACAGAAATGCATTTATGCATGTGTGTGAATAAAAGGTCTTAGAGCACTGAGCGCATGCAGCCTCCAGTTTGTCATCAAACAGACTGATAACACAGCAGCAGCCGGTACTGAGACGCAGAGCTCAGGTGGAGTGAAAGAAAACGTTTTCCTAGCGTCCAAAACAGCAGCGTTTGTTCCTGTAATCACCATTAAAACCTTTACTGGGAAACAGCTGGAGAAAAAGCACAACTTTGGAGCTGCTCCCATCCACCGTTGTTTGATCAGAACGTCTGTTTTCGGCAACGTTTGCTGTTGCCGAAAACAGACGGTGCACTGGGAAAACCCCAGGCCTGAGAATGTTGATGTGTTCGCTTTTCTTCACTGCAGCCACCACGTGCTCCTCTAAAGGCTTAAAACTACACATACTCATTCACTCACTAGTACACTTAAAACATGCAGACACACAAACACATGCACAAAAACATATACACGTGAACACACACCAAATCTACCTCATCCAGGAAATACAACACTGTCATAAACACTGTAATTCCTAAAAGGGAAACCAATTAGCAGGTCATATTAAAAGGCCTGTGTTTTTTCTCTTTTGAACATTTATTATAGCTCATTAATCAGAGTATTTCTTATCCGATTACTCGATTAATTGATGGAATAAATCGACAGAATACTCGATCACTAAAACAATGCATAGCTGCAGTCCTAAACACAGGTCTTTACAAAAAAAAAAGGAGATAAAGGGGCACCCTTTTGATGCTGCAAGACAAAATCTCAAGGTTTTTTTTGTCCACATGTAAATGCAGAAACAGTTTTAGAAAATCTTTTCAAAAGCTCAGTTTTCAGTGATCCAAAATGCCGTTTAGTTGTGGACGAAAGACTACGTTTACCAAAATACCTGTGTTAGTTGAAATTAGCAAACAGGCGACATGTACAAGACTCTTTCTTTGGCTTAACACTTCACTGCTTTGATTATGAATCACACAAAGAAAGAGAAAAGAGCGAGAAAAGGGTGAGGATTAAATGTGCATGTCTCACGCTTCCTTTTATCACCTGTATTTTTTTAAAAGGTTTAATCTGGCAGGCTGTACTGAACTGACGTGAATGACACGCAGGAAGACAGGCACACGGGAAGGATAATCCGATAAGGCTGAAGAGACATTTTGTTCTAAATGATTCACCCTAAAATGTAGGAGTGCATCTCTTGAAGGCTTCACAGTGAGCGATGTGAAGCCTACAAGCCTTTTAAGCCTGTCAGGCCTTTTCATCACACTCAGCTAAAGCTTCTCCTACAGGGGATCAGACTGCATGGACCTGTGAATGCATCTTTCCTCTGTCAGGTTTTTCCTGCTGCACAGGAGATTGGGTTTCATTTCAAAACTAGAGCTCGTTTGGTCAGATTTTTTCCTTCTATTCCAACTACCACCTGTAAACAGGTAAGGCAATGGAAATTCAGGAAGAAGACAAAAGTGCCTTAACCTGTACTACAGATAAATCTCTGGAAATATAAAGTAATCTTCTAGAATTGTGTGACGGTGTATAACCTTCATTTTACCTGTTGGGGCAGAGGTTCATCATCATGCGTGAAGTGGTGCTCAAAAACCACAGCAGCCAGCACATTTCTTGACAGTGGGTTATTCCTCACAAAGTTCTCAAAATGCTCCTCCGTCTCAAAGCCATGCACTAGAAGAGGAACAAACACAAATACACACAAGAACATTAGATTAGTTGCGTGTTGGTATTCATCTCATGCGCACAGGTGTTTTCACGCCTGTCTCACTGCTTGACCTTGCGGTTTGCGCCTTTCTTACTGACAGGCAGGAAATTGTTCAGGATGCTGTAAGCATACCAAATTCTGTCACAAATATTATTAATAGAACAGGTCAGTTCCCCAGAAGACAAGCGTGCACTTTTGGACACAGATGACAGATTATTTAATAAAAGTGAAGAACTACCTGTGTACCTGTGAGGCCAAAGAAAAAAAAAAAAGATGTCACGAAACTATCAGTAAGATGGCTTAAAAAAAATGGAGAAACAATAATTTCCCAAAACAAACAAATAAGTTTGTTTTTTTTAAAAATATTTCCATGTTGATTAAATCTATTTTCTTCCGTAACACTTTACTGTACTTATCGAGCAAACATGAAGGTATTCTGAGCCTGGCAAAGAGCGTCAGGATTACACACAGGTCCCAGGGTCAGATCTGGTTCAGGCTCATAAAATAAATACTTGCACAGAGATAAACAGATGACAGAGGAGATAGGGCATACAGCCAAAAGACACAAGTTCAAATATTCACTTGAAATCCTACACACTACTCAAATGGCTAGTTTAACTCAGTAATTCCTAATTAGCAGGATTAACAGGTAAAGATTGTGGATAAGCTCAGCTATTGTTG
>JAVDPK010002573.1:723744-740024 GCA_034780415.1 Cichlasoma orientale
GGGGGGGGGGGGGGCGGGGCCGCCCCACAGACAAAAAAATATCCATGTTTTGGAACACAATTTCATGTGAAATTATTAACATGCTAACTAATAAACAAGCAATACTGAGTCAGCTGCCATGCGCTGAGCGATAGTGGAAAACACATGTTTAGGAGCAAGTAGGGATGCAGTTTAAAGAATAAGACTTAGTTCAAATTTAGATGTGGTCATTTCGAATAATGAATAAATAATTAGCCATGTAATAGACACACTGGTTGGCTAACCTATGCCCAAACAGCTACCACAAATAGCTGAAAGTAATGGTTAAAGTTGGGAAATAAACTGAGCACAAAAAGTTAGGAAATCTGTGTTTGGTTGATTATTTCTTTGTTGTAACAATGCTTCTTGGCAAGAAAAAAAAATGTCACTGTTGGAAAGCCTGTTCATTTATGCTTAAATGGTGTCACATTTGTAAGGAAAATGCATTTTGTGGGTTGAGCAGCAGAGCTGAGTATGAAAAACTAGCCAAATCTTCTCATATATATATGCACAAAACACACCCTCTCAAGGTTTACTGTGTTCATGTGTGCAGATCTCACTTATTCATGGACTTAGAAAATACAAGACTTCTATTACAGGCTTCCTTCTATAATTTCTGTATTTTTTATATATTTATAATTTCTTCTATAATTTATCCGTTTTATGATTCACCATCTAGTTAAATTATTACAAGTTCCCTTATTTTTTCTTGTTATGATCTGTTATATTGGAACTACAGCACACAGTTGCAGAACAGTGAGCTGTTCTTTTACTCCTAGTAACTTAAGCTAACCTGAGTATTTAAAAGCCTCCTCTTGATACACTGACAGAACTGACCGACTGTCTTTAAACCACTTTGAAAAGCTTATTTTCATTCTGCCATGTTGGACGTGAACATTCTACCATTTTGTCACTGTTAAAATGAACATTCCACCACGTTTCCACTTTAGACCTGAACATTCTACAATGTTGCCATGGTGGACATGAACATTTTTATCCTTCTCCCTCTTTCCATTTTTTCCATCTTAGCTATATATATTTTTTTTTTAATTAAATATATAAATAAAATTCATACACTGAATTTCAGACATCATAACTTTCAAAATGCTGACAGCATTCAAGCCACATTTAAGTCACTTTAAGTAAATTTAGTTCAGTTTTCAAGTATCAAAATCATCTTCACTCAAATTATAACATCATCTCCAAGATCCACATTTTTCCCTGTCAGTGTGACCTTTTACAACATGGCAAATGATTGATCATTAATCCGTGTGTTATGCATCTGAAGCTTTATACAGATCAGTTTAATTTAAAAAATGATGCAACATTAATGTACAGTAAACATTTCAAAGGAACTGACAGTCTGACAGCTGCATTACTGCGCACTGTCACACAGTCGGATGAGACTATAGATTTTATTCTGAGCTGATTATAAATCTGTGATGTAATCGCTGTCTCTGTCTTTATAGCCTATTGACGAGTGAACACTGCAAAAGCACTCACGTTAAGTACAAAAAAATAAACCTCTAACTGGGATCTCAGTGCTTGTAAAAACAAACATTTGCAAATTAATTCACTCCCCTATGAGCTTTGATGGCAACTTTATGAATGAGGTAATGAATCGCAGTGTCAGACAGGTGATTCAGGTGCAGCAGGAGGGGAGGAGGCAGAGGGAAACTGTTGAAGAAAACTTGCCAGCAAGCAGGTTTAGTTCACAGAGTCTGTTATCCTGGTAACTGACTCAGGGTTGAAGTTAACACTCTTTCTGGGAGAGAAAACCCAGAATTTCTCTCATCTCAGTTAACCATCTCAGAGTTGTTAGCTAAGCCTGCTTCCAGGAATACGGCCCAGATTTTCAGACTTTACTGCCAGAAAGACCAGTTTCTTCTTCTTACAGGAGGGTGTGGATGCGAGACAACCCAGATAACCCTGATAACAAGCAATAAAGAATATAGTGATGTTGGGGTTACATTAAAAAAAAAAAACTTGGGAACTTTTGGTTTAACTGATAAAATAAGATTATTTATAATTTATTGCCTTGAGTGAAGCGAGTCGCGTTTGTGGTTAAAGCTTTAAAAGAAACAGATTAATTGCAAACATAAAAAATTATGCTTTATTCTTAAATGATAATAAGGATACGTTATTTTGCAACACACCATTTCAATTAGAGAAGTAGAAACAACTGTCAGTGATTCAGCCTTGATCGTCCACCTTCCCCTCTGAGTGCTAAGACTAGTTAAATTATTTATTACTACCTGAGCTTGAATCTCAGCTGCGTTCTCTGCAAACTGCAGTTACACACACAGAGCTGTCTACCTGCATATCTCTCTGACCTCACCTCACACAGCACAGCAGCCGTTTGCCCGTTTTGCCGATTGTCAGTCACTGTGAATACAAATATGCAAACGGCCTGTTTTGCACACCTGTCAGTCACACTATCTCCATGTTTATCTGAAAAACTGGTCACACAAGGAAGCTGTGGGCTAGTGTGTGGCGTGTGAATTTAAAAAGAGATGGAGTGTATGTGCCCTGGAAAAAAATGTGCTACAGTGTGTGCCATTCCTTTTGATTCCCTGGCTAAGCTCTGAGCTAACACAGTCTGGCAAAGAATAGGGTGTGGCCTCTTTGCCCTCCTCAAGGTGGTTTCTGGAAGAACAAGTATTACCAGATCTGTCCTGAACTCCAAACTGTGTCAAGGCTGGTTATGTTCCAGCAAATATTTGTTTTATTGTCATCTAACAAGTTAGCTCAGCTTAGTATGAAGACTGGGATTGTGGAAAAGACACCAGCACATAAGTAACCCCATGCAAAGCCATTAATGTTAGTGACGATTATTCAGCTTTAGGTGTGAGGTGAAGGCAAAAAAAAAAAAAAAAAGAAAGCCTGTTTTTACTTGCAAAGATATGCAAAGCCAAACTACCGTGCTGCATTGTGTAACCTCATGTTTACCAGACAGACAGTGGAGCTGATATTGATCTAACCCTCTGAAAGGGAGCAGGCACAAAACATGTCCCAAAATGTCAAACTATCCCCTTGATGAAGCATGCAGGCTATTGGATGAATATATTCAGAAAGATGCACAAGTTCAAGTTCACATGCCCCTGACTCATCTTTGGTGCCAATCAATCTTAGTTGTTTGACTGATCAATGGCAGATTAAATGTATTTTCAAATCTGGCCCTGCCCTACTTTTCACAGATTTACAGTTGTATTAAATCTGCTTCCTAAAAACAAGTTGTTCCATGTTACACAATAACCATTACTCACCTGAGGAGAGGGACAGTCTGCCTCGCACAGTCTCCGCCACCTGACGCACCACGCTGGAGTTACTGGGCACATATGCCAGCTGTAAGTCTGCAGGTTTCAAATGTTTTGGTAGTCTTTCAACTGAGTAGCTCTCATAGACTGTAGCATTTGGGAAGTCCTTGAAAGGCACCTTCTGACGCAGTACAATGAGGATGCAGGAGAAGAGCAGGGGAAGGAGAATCTCCACCAGAGTTACCAGGATTTGTCGTTTCTGGAGAGCAGACGGGGGGGGGGGGGGTGTATTAACAAGGATATTAAATGCGTACACTCAGTAGGTTGACAGAGTATTGATCATTTTTAATAAAGTCAACACCTCTAGGGAAATAGATGAACTCTCATTTAGGTCATCCAAAATGGGAAAATACGGGGATTTTAAAAAGTACAAATGCTTTTCAAAAACCTTCTCTACTGTACTAATTATTTTAATCAGGATGCGGTTCAGGGCATCAATTTATTCCCATTAGACCATTCAGAACTGAAACGAGACAATTTGACAGACAGTTAAAATAAAGCATAATTTATGTGATGGACTCTTCCTGCTGAGTGATTGAAGTACAAAGTGCCTTGGACAGTTTCAGGACATTATGGAGTCAATCTCAACATCACACCCTCCCCTTTCAGCAATTATTCAGCACTTTGGCAGAATAAATGCAAACACAGAGTATATATATAGTCATGTGAAAAATTAAGTGCACCCTTTACTAATTCCATTGGAATTAAGTGTAAGTAGCAGCCAGATGCCACTAATCAAATGCACCGAATCAACAGCAGAAGTTTTGGCAGTTTGCCGGTCTGGAAAATTCAGGTGTGTGTTAACATAATAACAATAGTAATAATAATTTCCCCCAAGGTCAGACCATGCAAAAACCTCAGAGAAATTGCCAAAAAAAAAAAAAAAAAACAGATCTACATCTCAGACTAGAGTTCATGACAGCACAAATACAGGAAGACTGAACAAGTGTGGTTTGGAAGGGTTGCCAGGAGAAAGCCTCTTCTCTCTAAAAAGAACATGGCAGCCTGGCTTAGGCTTGTAAAACTGTATCTGAACAAACCACAAGACTTCTGGAACAATGGCCCTTGCACAGATGAGACTAAAGTGGAGATGTCTGGCTATAATGCACAGCAGCGCATTTGGTGAAAACCAAACAGAACACATCAGCACAAACACTTCATACTAAGCATGGCAGTCATGATTTTTTGGGCCACGGGACATGGGCACCCTGCAGTCATTCACCAGGAACAGGAAGGTATTTTAGAGTGAAATGTGAGGCCATCTCTCCGACAGCTAAAGCTTGACTGAAACTGGGTCGTGTAATTGGAAAATGACCCCAAGCACAGCAGAATGGAAAAGAATCAAGATGTTGCAACGACCCAGTCAAAGTCCAAACCGCACCCTGATTAAAATCCTGAGGCGGGACCTTTGAGAGAGCTGTGCATAAAAGAATGCCCGCAAACCAAAAAAAAAAAACACTATAAAGACGAGTGGGCCAGAATTCCTCCACGACGATGTGAGAGACTAATAAAGTCATACAGAAAACAGTTACTTCAGGTTATTGCTGCTAAACGTGGTTCTAAAAGCTACTGAATCATGGGGTGTACTTAATTTTTCACAGGACTACATAGTCACATGAAAAAATTAGATTGTACACGCCTGTTTTTTCAAATCTGATACTAAATTTTGTCTAATGCCGACATCTGAACAGTGTCTCACTGTATGGCTGTATGCTAACCCTTCACACTTCTTGGTATTTTTTAGCACTTATTTGGAAGTGACTGCTTGCTTGGTGTGCTTTACTTTGATCAGCTATTACCTGTATTAAATAACTGAAGTGGAAAATAATGTCAAAATGCCCTGAAGTTTTCAAAGTATATCAACGTAGAAGAATAACACCAAAAAATAAAATAGAGTAGAAACAGATGGGCTTCGCTGTGGGCTTTAATAGGCCTAAACTACAGTGTCTGGAGTTTAGTTGTAAAAGTAAAATATGAACACGTGGCATTTTGTAAAACATTAAATTCTATTCTGCATCAGTGTTCTGCAGATGGAATCAAGGCAACAACAGCAGCAGGAAAAAGACAAATAGGTGGTGGAGCAACAACCTCACAGCACGCACGCTACGCAGCGGACGGCAAATTCCATGTCTCAGTATCTACAGGATTGTGAAATCATCAGCTAATATTAATGTTCAAAAGTGTGCAAGCAGGTACTCGAAGCAATATACAAACAGAAATGTACCAATAGTCCGTGCCTGCATAAATCAAACACTGTAGCATAAAATGATTTCCAGTCTTCTGTAAACTGACAGGTTTCGAATTTAATCACATGCTATTCCCATAAGCAAAAAAAAAAAAAAAAATTCCAGTCATAATGATTCTTGTCTCATGATCTATCTTGCAACATTACCCAAAAAAAATGAAATAACTAAATGTGTAAACAGTGACTTCTTCTGAAGACAGCCATATAAGGCGAACAAAAAGCATGTGATAGCCACCAACAAGGTGACCAAGCTAGAAACTGTGACACGAGTACAAACATGTATTTCTGAGCTTAAGCAGGTTTCAAGGCGCTGGGTAACATCTTAAGTTCCCAAAACTAAACGTTAGTCAGCTTACTGTATTTATGATCCCTCATAAAGCTATCAATTCAGTGCTGTAACACAGGCTGTTCCTCTGTAAACACGGCCTCTTCTGACAATACACAAAGGTGCTGCAAAGAATGTCAACACCTAAAAAGGACATACAAGCAGGGTGGTGGTGGTGCACCTTCTTTAAACTCACCTGCTGAAGATAATTCTTCCACAGCAGAAGTCCAAATTGTTGTAAAATGGCCATTTTGAAGAGTACATATGACACAGTCCAGGCTGCCTTCTGTTGTGGCTGGAGACAGAAAGAGAGAGACAGGTTTTATTGTAATGACTGCTGGAACACTTCTTTCTGAGTTTCTATTTAACAGTAAATGGAGAAAATGAAAAAACAGAAGTGAAATTGAGCAATCATCAATAGCTCAGCGTTTTAGTTATTTTTAAGAACCTTAAACAAAACAAAAACAAAGACTGTAAGAGGAAATCCCACAAGCTGTGGTGGATAATAAATGTTAACAGCTACAATAAATGTAAAATGATGATAACAGACTAGAAATTTGTTCAGACAAGATTCAGCAGAGGCACATGGGCAATAACAAAAAAAAATGGTAATTTACATTTACATAAATAGTCTATGGAAATACCCCAATAGGCTATTATAGGCTTATAATGATCACAGACAGACAGCTATTTGTGACAGCCCCTAAACACACATGAGAATGTGAACATCTGCAATGCTACATGTCCAAACACACAAATAAACACAGTCCGCATATCTTGATCGTGATCAATAAGCATGAACTGCTAAACCAGCACGCGTTTGTCCCATTGGAGTCCTATTTCACAGCACAACACAATAAAACAGAGTAAAACTAGCCCTGCTGGGAAACTGGTTTCATTCACTATGATTAATCAGGGCTCAGTTTATGCATTATCCGTCTAACTGAGTTAAGAGGACTATATTTAGAACAACTATTTCCTTCCTTAATATGTTCCAGTAAATAATAAGCACACACAGGGAGTTAAAGACGTGGACCTTTTCGACATTAACCGAAGCCAGACTTTCTTGTCTCTGATTGGCCCATCACCACCTTCTCGCTCTCCTGCTTGGTCAATCAACCTGCTCGTCAATCCCTAAAGGGATCTGATGAATGCGAATAATGCAGCTGAGGAAAAAAGAGGATTTTCCCATATTTGAGGCGTTGACTCGCCGACACAGTTGCATTTTACACTATTCACTAATCTCCTGTACCCACTGAGGTGCATCTGTGATGCTTTTATTTTATATAAATACGTTCAGTTACCTCAAAAATAAAGGTTTCGGCACATCAACTCCAAGAGCTGTGGTGTCCCTTCCTGTCGAGGTGAAAACAGTTCCTCCGTATCGTCTTAAACCGATAACAAAAGCATCGCCGCAGCTCTCTTTCCTTCACCAGCGCTGTCGATACTCGGTTGCATTAATGAAGGTATCAGTTCGCCGGCAGCCCGGTCCAGGTTTGTACCCTCCAGAGTTTGCTGCCTGCTAGCGAGGCGATGACATTGCACCAGCTGCTGGATAAGCCCGTGGATACATTGTCTGTGAAATGCAGCGACAAACGTCAACAAAACTTGTCACGTGACCGCTTTGGGACGTCACATGATCCCAACAACTGGGCTCTATAGTCACAGCTGCACATATCACAAAAACTATAGCGCAAGTTATTACCAAGCTGTGTAATGCCCTTGTTTCGTAGCTATTTTCTTCTTATTTATTTATTCTGCTCTTTTACTATCAAGACAACTTAACTTTTTTGTTTGTTTGTGTTGTTAGAAGTAATCTTTGATGAGATAATCTTCTGTCTCTAAACACAAACACACTGCAAAATATATCTCAGGCTAAAGAGGTGCTGGTCCACTGTTTTCTTCTTTTCTCAGACTTTCAGTTAGAAAAAACTCACATATACTAAAAAGATATATCTGAAAATGTCTGGGGATCCTTTATAAACTTTGCAAAAGATTTTGATCTAACAGAAAGTTGAGTTGTTATTGACTATACAGTAGATACTGTCAACTTACCATTTGTTTTGCTGTTGTCTTTACTGTTTGTTCTTTTATTTGGCTTTGCGTTTGTATGTTTAACATTCAAAATAACTAAAGACGCTGGTGAGAAAAGCATCTAAAATATTCTGGAGTTCCCCAACTCAGCTCTTATCAGGAGTTGTGAACCTTTCTTTGGATGCCCCTCTAGTTTGCGCCTTTCAAGCACGGCATTTATGAGCTCTTGTAAACAACTAAGATAAATACAAGCAAATAATTGACTCATTATCACAAGAAAACAGCTGTGCACATGGGCATTCATTTCCAGTAATAAGTGCATGCCACCAAAGTTATTTCCTTCTTTCAGATCTACAGAAGACTTTTTTACAATGTTATCTCCTATCTTTTGCAGGCTGCAGATTACCATAGCTGTAATACCAGTAACTGAAGCTGTCCTCTCCATTTTTCTAGGAAATCTGGAGGTTTTAGCAACCTGGTATGAGTTTTTCACTCCAGCTCCCTGAATCCCAAATTAAACTGGCTGTGGTTCCTAAAAAAAGGATAAATACGATTTGCTAAAGAAATTTTCAGACACTGTAGGATGGCCTAGAGCAGAAACTCGAACTAGTTAAAGACACTGACATTGCTCCCAAATTACAGAAATCCTGGATTTGATCATTTTTCTATGCCAATTGCTTTGCTATAACATTTAGTTACAGAACTAGATCTGGCCCAAATTATTAGCAAAAGTTGTACAAATGAAGTGATTGACTGATTTCCACTGGACTTTCTGCTCAAATTAAAATGAAAGTTGTAGAAAAAAAAAAGTGCCCAGAAATAAAATGTCACTGTGCAGTTGTGCAGTGCCGAAGGATTCGAAAGAGACACTGAAAACATTGCATGGCATGTTTTATTTGTAAATATAAAAAAAAAATAAAAATGTAAAAGTAAAAAAAAAACCCAAAAAACAAACAAAAAAATCTGTAGAAAAAGTACATATTCACATCATGCGTTAACTTTAAAAAAAAAACAAAAAACTTTCACAAAGAAAACTGCCCTTTTTGGAATAAAGTAAATACAATTTCAAGTAGTAGTGGCATTTTCTTTGTTTTTACTTATTTATACATAAAGGACTATGTACATTTAATAAAAAAAAACAACAACACAGCAACAACCAGTCTGGAGTAACAGTTGAAACTATATTTCCAGTCCAGACACAATCCTTTCAACATTATGTACTGGTTTCTGAATAAGGGATGAAATTCAGTGAAAAACCCAACAAGTGAAAATGCTCGTTTAGTGTCTGAACTTCCATTTGTATCAACTGAAACACAAAAGCATTGAAAACACGATAGTACTGATTGTTCGAGCGTGGAAGTCGTTACATCGGATTGAACCACCCTCCTGTGATAATTAAAGTGCTAGACCTTATGCAGATGGAAAGGAAAGTGAGTAAAGCACAATTATCAGCATGTTAGAGTTGTGTGTTGCACTGATTGCTTCATTATGCCTGCAGAAAATAAGTTATGATCATGCAAAAAACCAAACATTTGCACACAATACTTGTGCATCTGGTGGTTCTTGGTTCTCAGTTCCATTATCAGCAAAACTTCAAGAATATATAGTGCACGGACACCTCAACAGTTACCACCTGATGTTCCTGATGTGATTACAGGTCTTAACACTGATCAAAAACATAAGACTTCAGGAGGTGGAATTCACTAAATGAGTGATTTCACAGCTCTGCTTCTTTGAAGGTAGATGCCCCTAAAACAAACAAAACAGACACCACCACAGTACCTTTGGCAAAGAACAAAACCGAACTAGAAGGAAATCATTAATGATCCATTAAGTAGATGACAGCAGTCACCTATGTATGAAATTCACCAAATAAAAGCTAGGTACTTGTACAGACAGTGCATATCAGTGACTATGATAACCAAAACAAACATTTTTTTCTCCCCAAAAACATGAGGTTTCACTTCTTTTACAACTATCTAAAGTGATCTGAGATAGGTTGTTGTAGAAGACTGTAAAACAGATGAAATGGCAACAATTGTACCAGGATCCTGAGGAAATGCACGTTATTTTCCAGTGGTTTCAGAGCTGACTGTGAGCCTTGGTTTATGGGAGGTATTTAACTGCTCCAGGCCTGTAAACATGTAAATGAAATGTAGCACAATAGAAGGCATGTTTCTATTTAAATCAAATACATAGATTTGTCTTTCCCTTACTTCTCTTTGAGCCAAGTCTCTTGATCTTGTAGCGATTCACAAACCAGTGGCAGACTGACAAGAGTGAGAAACAATACTGAAAAGTGCTGGAGATAAAAAAAAAAATAATAATAATAAAAAGAAAATAAAAACCCTAAGCAGGCCATGTGTGAAAAGCCTGAGGCCATTCAAATGATGGTCTATAGACTCAGAAACCCAGCACTGGCAGAATACTCTTCCTCCTCCTCCTCTTTGCCATTCGCCTCGCCTCCACTATGAGCTGCTGTGTTCTTCCTCTTCACTTGCTTGCTGGAGGTGCCCCGGGGCCTCTGCATGGGAACTAAGAGGCGGAAGCCTGGCTGGGCATTGGCAGACGCTGTGCCCATTGAAGTGGTAAAGGTCTGGAATGTGCAAGGCCTGAGAGAGGAGGAGGAGGAGCAGGTAGATGAGGGGCTTACGCTCTGGACAGAAGAATATCCCGAACTATGAACATCTCCAGAGCAGGAAAGAGGTTCTTGGCCCTGGAAATCCTTGTTCACCTCCCTCCCTGCTTCACAGAAGCTGTCCTCATCACTGGACATAGCTCGGCAGTGCTCCTGTCTTTCGCCTGCATCATTAAGCGGATCCAGCTTGATGGATATCATGGAACCTATTGGAAACAGCAAAGTGCTGTTTATTATGCTGCTTAGTCATCTGCATTTACATTATGCCTTACCGAAGATGCATTATTCTCCTTCACATGTAGATAAGCTCATTTAAATGCATTAAAGAATTTGAGCCTGCTAGCAATCAGCAGCACAATAAATGTACCCTTCCCCTTCCCAGTCTCTTCCTCATACTCACAATCATCATCTTTCTCTCCCTCGCTTTCTCCCTCTCTGTCGCCTTCATAGCCGGAACGGGAAGTGTCCAGACTCAGGTCTAGGATATCGTCCAGCAGCTTCTCCTCCTGATTGGACAGTTCCGCAGTGGGCGTGGCCACAAAGGTGCCTCGGTGGGCCTGCATGCTCTCATCGCGTCTCCTTTGGAAAGAGTGGACAAGAAGAGGGTTACTGTGAGTCACAGGAGCTTCTCACAGATGGCACAAAAACAAACACCTTCTGGTCAAGATGGTTCACGAGTCAGTTGGCCGTGGCACACAGGTGACTCAGCCGCAATAAAAGCTGCTAAATGAGCAAGAAAAGAGGCAGGGGCATGACTGAATTCACCGCATGTGCTAAATCCCATCCCACAGGCACTCTAAGGTTCTATTGATTTTCTCTACACATCCTGTATATGTTGCAAAACTGGGTGATTCACGTGCCAATGTCATGTTATGTATTGTAGCTTTAACAGAGTACTTTCTGGTCTCCGCTGCTGCACTCAATACGCTTATCTGAAATCATTTGACTGCTCATACAGGGTACAATGTGCAGTGAACTTATTTGCCGATTAGTACTGATTAATAGAGTCACAGAAACAGAAAATAAATGCCACATTACTCACAATTTTATTTTGGCAAACTAAAATGGTCCATTCCAGGGGTGGAATAAAAAACATTTTGCACAGTTCCACAGTAATCAAGTACATTAACCCCACAATGAAAAAAAAATGCTAATGATGTTTAATAGCCCAGCTACAGTACGTCCTAATGCTTACCTCTTGCTGTCGCTTGATGGAGAAGCTAGGAAGGTGTGGATGTCTGCTGGCTGACCAGTGGGACTGGGAGGCTCCATGTGAGGCTCCACCTCAGGAACCTCCAAGATCTGACAGAGCTCTTTAAAATCCATCACCTTGTTGAAAACATGGGAGGAAAAAAAAATAAATAAAAATAATAATAATAATAATAATAATAATAATAATAATAATAATAATAATAATAATAATAATAAAATAGTGAAAGATATGCTATAACAATGCTCAAACATTTGTATACAATTAAGAGAATGAATAATAATAAAGTACCTCATCTTTGCTGATTTGGTGATAGGCCTCGTCTTCAAACCGTTGCTTGACACCAGTGAGAGAGACGTGTCTGTAATCTTTGGGAACATCTTGACTGAAACTGAAGCGACACAGATGGGGAGGGGGAAGCAGAGGAAAGAAAGTGAGTATGATCCGCTTGCAGCAACACTTTAATCATCTCTTGGGGACAAATCTTGTTACTGGTCCATTTGAGAATTACAGCTTGTTGATACGACGCTCACCTATCACAGTGACTCACAACGAGGCACGTTTCCGTGACTCACTTGGTGATTCATTGGTCACCCACACACACCCCCACACCCATCCACCTCCACATCTAGTCCAAATGCTTCCGTCTGCTTCCAGGACTCTGCTGCTCTATTTTGCCTTTGTTTTAAACCCCTTACGGCCAATCGTTTTCTTGGCCGGAGTTGTCAATCGGTTCTTGTTATCTTTCCATGGAGGAAAGCACAGTGAGGTAGCGGTCACCGAATAGTAAGTAATGAGGCAATGAGAAAATTAATTTGTGGTTCGTCTTCTACAATGTAGGTTCTGTAAAGCTGCTGTGCTGTAAATAAACACCTCAATAAGTTAAACAAGTTACCAATTTTAAAAATGTATTGCTGGTCGCAGACGCATATTAACAGCAATTTTAAACTCTGAGGTCTATTGACCAATCATGTTTGAGCAGACTTTGGGTGCAGGTAACCCTGTCCATCGTCACTGGTGACAAATTAGCTTTTTAAAATTGTATGTGCATTAATAAAGAATAAAACAAAAACAGGAAGTTTTGGCTTGGCTAAGTCAGCACATTAGCCCACTGCTTCCCAGGCTGCTTTTGTATAGATGCTGATTGGGGACTTTTTTTCCTCGCCGTTTTCTTAAATCAGCAGTGGCTCTTATTTTACAATAACAGCCACTTAAGTTCAGAAACAGTTATAAGTCCCTCAGCTGAACAGCCTGTAATTAACAGTAAGCAAGAGGCAGCCTCCAGGGCTGAAAAATGAAGCCGGCACATAAATGCCAAAAACTCCAATTCTTTTAATTGCCACTTAAGACCGACTCCAAAAACAGAGTCAGTCCCCATAGTCCCCTTATTAAAATATCCAATTTTAGAGCATTAAAAAGCAGATTTAGAGCCTGGTACAAAAAACACTTTTGGCCTCAATGGATAGTTACCTCCTCCATAACAGCCCTACAGTGTAGTGTAGGGTTTCT
Source organism: Cichlasoma orientale (assembly GCA_034780415.1). Lineage (NCBI taxonomy): Eukaryota > Metazoa > Chordata > Actinopteri > Cichliformes > Cichlidae > Cichlasoma > Cichlasoma orientale. The sequence continues at coordinate 737,041 of JAVDPK010002573.1, forward strand.
TTTTTAAACCCATCTACCTAGATGGGGAGTTAATGGCACCGCAGCTTTGACCGACAGTTAGGCAGCTGTCGCCAATCGCTGTTTTACTAGGCCTCACCTCCATTAACTGGAGCCATTATCTGGACCTCTGGACTGTGTTTGTGCTACCGGTGCCTTTTAGAGCACTTTAATAGGATTTTCTGGCTAATAATATGGCTCACTGTTTGACACCGGCCATCAGAGAAGTTTGCGCTTCAGTTTGGGTGAGTTAGACTGAAGTACAGCCCCAATTCCAAGAAAGCTGGGATGCTGTGTAAAATGTAAATAAACACTGAATGCAATGATTTGCAAATCTCATTAACCTCACAGTATTCACAGTAGAACATTGAAAACATATCAAATATTTAAACTGAGAAAATACAACCTTTGCAGAAAAATATTAGCTTGTTTTGAATTTGATGGCAGCAACATGTCTCCAAACAGCTGCGACACAGCCGTGTTTACCACTGTGTAGCATCCCCTCACCTTGTAATAACAGTGAGTAAACTTCTAGGAACTGAGGGCATCAGCTTCTGGACTTTTGGGAAAGGAATGTTGCCCATTCTTATCTCCGATATAGGATTCTGGCTGCTCAACAGTCCTGGGTCTTCTTTGTCATATTTTTCATTTCATGAGGCACAAAATGTTTTCAGGCGGTGAAAGGTCTGGACTGAAAGCAGGCCAGTTCAGCACCTGGACTCTTCTCTGAAGTCATGTTGTAATAGATGCAGTATAGCGTCGTCTTGCTGAAATATGCAAAACCTTCCCTGAAAGAGACTTTTCAGCACGATGGTGCCTTTTCAGATGTGCAAGCGGCCAATTCCAGAGGCACTTATGCACCCCCATATCATCGGACATGCAAGCTTTTAAACTGATAACAAGCCAGATGGTCCCTTGTCACTTCAGTCCATGTTTTCCAAAAAGAATTTCGAATGTAGATTTGCCTGACCACAGAACAGTTTTCCACTTTGCCTCAGAGCCAGCCCTTTGCTACCCCAGTCCCAACATTTTGTGAGAAGTGTTGCTGCCACCAAATTCAAAATGACCTTATTTTTCTTAAAATGATACATTTTCTCAGTTTAAACATTTGACATATCATAGATGTGAATAAAATACAGGTTTATGAGATTTGCAAATTATTGCATTCTGTTTTTTTTCCTCCACATTTTAATTCCAGTTTGAGGTTGTTTTTTTTATTAGTCACTTTCTTCACACTAAAGCCTTGATTATACTCTGCTGCAGACACAGATAACTGGAGCAAAGACAGTATAAAACGTGAATGTCGCTGAAGTCCTATTTTGAAGCCTCAAGGTGAACGTTTCTGCCGTCGCCATCTTGGTTGCAAAAAATAACAGCTGTGCTGATGAAGAGCAGCTTTGACTGTGAAACTGCTCAGTGGCTAAAGAATTGTGATTGACAACTTGTTAGCCAATGAGTGTGCCGTTTCATACCACAGAGAATCCTCCATTATGAAACATGGTGTGACCAAGATTTACAAAACAGACTCAACTTTTAATTCAGTGTAACCCAAAATGAGTGACTGAGCCCATAAACTCATCAACAAAGCATTTACAGAGGTCAAGTCAGAATGCCGTTCTCCCATAGACTTCTATAGGACTAGAAGTCTTTCTGCAACGACAGGTATCGCCATCTGGTGGCCTTCAGATAGAATGCAGGTTTAATTTTTCCAACCCAGAAGCTGTGCCCATATTTTTACCCTGTCTATGAGCTAGAGACACGACCGCTGAGTAGTCATTTGTTATACTTCTTTGAACCTGACTAATCGAATACAGGAGGGCAGGACAAGAGGGGGTCAAGCAAACAGCATGAAATAGATATATGACCACTTCATCTTTTAACTTATTACACTGGTCGCTTGTTATCTGAAGTATTTAAGATGTGCAAGTCACGACTGCACTGATGTAATTTTTTTATTTTTTTTAAAGAGGTGGCTCATGGCTGATAATTTGAGGAGAACCAATAAAAAGGTTTTGAGAGCTCACTGTGTGGATACATGCATGCTGTGTGAATCTAACATGGCAGACTGGGTGACTGTACTAGAGGAGGGATGTGAGAGTGTTTAACTGTGCACACACACACACACACACACACACACACACACACACACACACACACACACACAGAAACATACCATTTGACATAGAGCAGCACTGAAAGGGCAACGAGGTCTTCCTTGGAAAAGCCTGTGTAATCCTCCAACAGGGTGGGCCAGAGAGGAGCTGCAGAGTGAGAGAACACAGATATCATTTAAGGTGAACATAAACTCAACACTGAACTAAACCTGTAAATTCTGCTTGTTTGAAAAGACTGCGTTACACTGTGGTGTTAAAAGGGTGAAACATGAGTGTGTGAGTATGGGTGAGTGTTTACCATAGTGATGTAATGCCCGCGTAAGCAGCAGTACGGCACAGGCTAGTTTGGCAGGTGGCGGTGTGGCGAGAGCGGAATAGAGCAGCGACAGCTCACAGATGTAGCTGAATAGGTCAGTGGTTCGCTTCTCCAGAGGGAGCAGAGAGAGCAGCACATCGCCGTAGTCCAGCAGTGTGGGGCTCTATAGGAAAGGAAGGAAGCATTCGTTTTTGCATTAAATAGAAATGACTCATTGGCACTAAATATTTTACACTAAACAAAGCATATTTGTTGTATTCACCCTGATCCTTCCCTCCAGCACAGAGATAACCTCTCCCATCATTCGAACCAGGTCCTCATATTTGTAGGTGTTGTCTGTGAGCCACACGGCCTCTCGGATGGTCAGGATCTCTCTGCTGAGGTAGCTGAGGGGTCAGAGAGAGGTCAGAGGTATCTGAGTGGGTTTGCTTAGGGCTGAAGTGTACAGTGTTGTGAAGGATAATACCTTGTAACTGTAGCTGTAGCCTTCAGGTGTGAGTGTTTTATGTATTTTTGACAGCTTTTTGGGCCACATTTCAGCCAAAGTTCAAGAAACT
>JAVDPK010002573.1:740124-763955 GCA_034780415.1 Cichlasoma orientale
TTGAAGGGCAAAAAGACCGCCCGTAGGGGCGAGCTGGGATTTTTTTTTTTTTTTTTTTATATATATATATATATTCGCCTTTAAAAATAAAACAAACAATAAAAGATTAGCTGGTACTGAAAGTGAACTATACATTGTTTTAAACCTAGCCAAAACCCCTTAAAAACAGGTAATGCTTTGAGGATTTTAGCACAAAATGAGAGTTGTAGAACAACATTCCTTTTAAGAAACTAAAGACTGTGGCATATGTGCATCCTCACCGTGTGCAGATGACCATGCAGGCGATTCCTAATAACTGGAGACGAGCTTTGGGGACAGATCGCAAAGCCAAGTATCGGTCCACGCAGCCCACAGTCACGTGCAACGTCTGGCTGGAGAAGTCCTTCATAGTGGTCACCTCCACAAGCCAGTCCACCAGGATGTACCTAGAGACATACAGACAATGAGGCAGAGAAGAAGATATTTAAAAATCAGGTGCATTTGAGAAGCCAGCAACACCACCCTGAGAATGAGACTGAAACAGGAGATATTATTTCATTGTCAACAATTACCAAAAACATAAAAGCAACATAAATGATTTAAATTAACATAAAGGTGGTGCATTACACTGAAATGAGATCCTCAGACTCTGCGTGCTAACTTGTACCACTGTTCTGTTTTATCTCCTCTCTAGCAATGTCATTAAAGTATGCTAGGATAATCAACACACAGTGAGTCATCACAGTGACTCTAGAGACAGTAAAATCATGAGGTCGTTTCTGCTCCATCTACCTCATGGTGTCCTTGATGCCTTTTCTCAGAATGGCCTGAGAAGAGCGCTGTGATGCTGGATTGCGGGAACTGAAGATCTGAGCCACCAAGTCTGAGCAGGCCTTCGACTCCAAACCCAGTGGATTGCTACTGCTGCACACTTTGGCCAAGGACAACTAGGGGAAAAAGACAGAGCACTAAAATAAACATTTTAGAATTACATAAGAGGGCTCGACATCTTGCTGCTTTGTAACACTAGCAAGACAACAATAAGGTTTAGTCCTGTATTAGTTCACCGCTGTAATTACAGTGTTTGGGATTTAGTTGAGTCATACTTTTGTGATTTGGTGGGGTGATAGAAAAAAAAAAAATACATCAACATCTGTCAAGCCCTCTTGACTTTGTCATTTCAATAAGCAACTCCAATTGTGGAGAAATGGAGGCCTGGTTAATGGAAAACAAGAAATGACACAAGAACATGACAGATGAAAGGCTGTCAAACAAAAATCTTTTTGTGTCACCACAGCGGAGGACAAAGGGAGAACAAAGCAGCGGATTGACAAAGAAAACCATCACAAAAAAATCAACTGTCAGCAAATTGTCCTCAGTCACTCACCTGTGCCTCCCAGCATCCTTTGACAGCATAGTCCCTGAGGGTCCGTACACACTGCAGGTACCTTCCCGGATCTGTGATCTGAAATACACACACGGAAAAAACAATTATCACATGTTAGGACTTTGTTATACTTTAATATACCTATAAAACCCTTTTCTAGGCCCAGTAAAACACTTGCTGAATTAGTTGGTCAAGTTTAACACATATTTTAAATATTATATTGTGTGTGCATGACTTTGTAAATAAGAAAAAAAGAAAAGCACAGCTGTCTCAACCAATAACTGCGTGTTTCCGAGAATCCGACTCACAGCTGTTTTTCGACTGTTCTGCCACAACAGGTACGAGCTCTGCAGGCAGCCCGCCTGTGAAGACTCCTCCAGCATGGATATGGCATCTGAATGTCTTTCATCCTCCTGCAAAAATGTGACACAGATCCTCGATGTTAATGACAGCAATAAAGGTAAACCGTCTGCCGCACACTGTCTCTGCAACATATGAAGGCTCCTGTCATGGCTCTGATTTGTCACATTGGTAAACAACAAAGCACGATGCTATGAGCAAGAAGGAACAACAAGGTCTGCAAGACAACAGAAGTTGCATGAAAGGGACTTATTCCATCTGTGGTGCTAATGACTGGTCCAACAGCTCCTGTGACATCAGCTCACTGCTTTAGGTTTTGGTGAGAGGCTAATAGAAACTGGGTTGACCACACCCGGACTGAGATTCAGCCCTCACAGTCTCACTCACCTCGAACAGCTGCAAAACTCTGGCCAAACAGTGCAGCAAGGGACCCCTCTTCTCCTGCAGGGAAATCACAAAAGCAGATTGGTGAAAAGTTTTGCACATGCACTGCACTGCACTGCAAATCGTAGCCACGGCACTGAGAAGAAAAGGAGCGGTGCTCCAAACTAAAGGAATACAAATATGTGTTACTTGTGTTCATGAGTATTTATGATCAAATTAGAGATGAACACAGATTAAATTTACATCCCAGCTGGTCAAAGGAACTGCAAGCTGTGGCAGAACCTACCATGTTGTTATCACACTCAGCCTTGAGGTGATCGAACACCACGGCCTTGCAGCAGCTGCCGGTGGGCGACCACGGTGGACGGATGAACACCCAGATGAAGGGATCCGCTGCAGGGGAGCGCAGACTCTCTGCGAGGCTAAAGAAGTGGGAGGCCTTTCGGCCACATACATCCGCTCGGCCCTCGTCACTTAACAGTGCTGCAGGTGAGAGGAAGAATCAGTAACGGCATTTATTAAAGGGGTTTTACATTCCCCATGTTTATACACGACTCCCTATTTAACAACAACTTACGTCCTTCATTGTATAAATATGCGATCCCAAGCTTCACAGCCGCTTCAAAATTTCCTTTCTCAGCAGCTCTGTAGGAAGACAAAATTTAATGTAAAGATTCATATTTATTTATTTATTTAAATTTGACAGAAGGAAGTGTACCTTTCAAAAAGCCATAAGGTGTTCGGGGATGGCCACGTGTCTCTGAAACTGACCTTGGCCCAAACACTAGAGTGGTTATCAACAATGTCCCGCAGCTGAGAGTGAACCTGAAAGAGATGTAAAAAAAACAATCAGAACCTCAGCAGAAGAGAAATATCAGGTGATATCCACCTTGGAGAGACAAGGTAGAGTTTACGCAGTTGTGTGGATGTGCAGGGTGCGGCCTTTACTCACTGCTCGGACAGACAGAAGATCCTCTGCAGACAGACACTGCAGCACACAGAGGAGAATCTCCTCTGGGAGAGACAGCAAGGTTATCCCAGGAGATCGCTTACGGACCCTCTTCCGTGCTGGAACCGAATAGCATTTTGAACAACGGCAGTGAACGACTGAAAGACAAAAAGAATTGCATATATTATACCTCTGCAACACATCAAATGCCTCGGATATTTGAGCGTCTTCCTCATAATCACTCTGCAAGCAACCGCACTGGAAGGCACGTTTTAAGTGTAGACAATCAAATCACTCAAAATTTCACAACTTGGTGAAAGGCCGGCACACTAATTCTCACATTAATGCCAAACTAATATTTGCCTTTCATTTGCTGCAGGCCAAGTTAGTTTAAACACAGTGAGGCGCTCCAAGGTGCTAGTCTGTATGGCTCCACATTCAAATCTTCTAACGTAAAGGCAACTCCGAGTGGTCTACTCAAACCCTCTGAGTGAGTGCGAAAATGTTTAAATTAATGGAGAGATGATCACCTCAAACATATTAAAACACATACAAAACTAATGATGAATTGTTCCTGATTTTAAGAATCTAGTGGCAGTGAACTGAGTAGCTGAATGAGAAAAGTCAAACTCAGTGAGCGCCCAAATTTCCCTCCTGTGGTTCCACGGCAGTAACGCTGAGTTTCAATTAGTTTTCAATTAAGTCTAACGCTAGTATTTAGTTTCTAATGAACACAAACGCTCACATTCCCAACAGGATAGGAGTTTTACCTCCATTATATATTGCCAACATGCTTTACTGTAACTTCCAGGAGGAATCCACGGACACACCAGTTCATGTTTGCGATGAGCAGCAGCTAATCACCGATGCTAACTGTGTCAAACTGTAGTGCTCTAATTTAAGATCATTACGGTAATTCCCACATATATGTATTAGTAAGAAAAAGTAGAGGAAAAAAAAAGTTCTTACCGCCTGCTTTCATTGCAAGTGCAGGGATCTCTCCTCAAACAGCTATGTCTTACTGCGGATACGGCTCTGAGCAGCGATTTAAACGAGCGGCGAAAAGTTGCACACATACAAGCATACACACTAGGCACTAGAAAACGAAAATACGCTGTGTTACAATCTTGTTTCCTTGTGTCGTTTTGCTGTGCTGGTTGACTAATGTCTCAGTAAGTTGTAAACTATTGCCTTAATTCAAATCCATGCACGCGTCCTCACTTATTGGACCCGCCCCCAAAAGATGCTCTAGGACCGCCCGCGCTCACCGTTTAAACTAAATCTTTAATCTGATTGGTGGAGAGTGATGACGCCCTTAATCAACAAAATAGCCTTTTGATTGGTCAGCGTGAAGAACGCTGGCAAAGATTGGTCAGAAGTTATAAACTGGAAAATATCAGAAGCTCATTGGAGAACGTAACGAGATTTCGAAGTACGCGCTCGCCAATGAACGTATATGATTGGCTGACCTGATTACGAAGAATACCCACAGAGCCGTCTTTTAACAGTGAACTGTGGGAAATGTAGTTACACAGAAAAGGATGTTTAAAGGTACCGCGTTTAAAGGGACAGGTGCACAGCGTCAATTCTGGAGTTGATGTCAGTACCTCCTCCTAAATATGTTGTATAATATTAATGCTATTTATACTTAGAGGTCTTTATCTGTATCGTAAAATTTCGCTGACCTATACATCCCCTTTCTGTATTCTTAGTTTTTTGCATATTTTTCACACTTAAATGTTTCACATCATCAAACAAATTTTAAGAATAGACAAAGATAACCCGAGTAAATACAAAATGCAGTTTTTAAATGATGATTTCATTTATTAATGGAGAAAAGCTACGTGGAACCAACCCCCCGCCCCCCCCCGCCCCCCACACACACACACACAAACACCACCACCACCACCCACTGAATCATGAATTAACTCTGATCAGCCACATTAAGCAACACTGAGGCCTGATTACTGCCAGACCTGCTGAATCAAGAAAATAGAACCTTTCTGACAAAGTGAAGTAGACTAAAAGATCGCACACATCATGCCACAATCTAAAGAATCTATCAGTCTGGAAAGGGTTACCAAGCCATTTCTAAAGATTTCGAATCCAGTGAACCACAATGGGAGCCATTAACTACAAATGGAGAAAACTCGGATCAGTGAAAATCTTCGCAGGAGTGGCCAGCCTTCGAAAAATTATTCCAAGACAATGACTAATCAAGGAGGTCACAAAAAAGCCCAGAACAACATCCAAAGAGCTGCAGGGTTCACTTGTCTCAGTTAAGGTCAGTGTTCATGATTCAACAATAAGAGAATGGGCAAAAGTGGCATCCATGGGAGAATTCCAAGGTGAAAACTGCTGCTGACCAAAAAGAACACAAAGGTTCATCTCACATTTGGCGAAAAAAACTGAAGTTCAAGGGCACTTGGGTTATGATCCAAAAAAAAAATCCACCTCTGAATGGCTAAAATAAAAAAAACAAAATGAAGGTTCCGGAGTGGCCTTGTCAAAGTCAGCACTGAAATGCGATAGAGAAGCTTTGGCATGACCTTAAACAGGCCGTTCATGCTCAAAAACCTTCCAGTGTTGCTGGAAAACAATTCTGCAGAGTGGGCCAAAATTCCTCCACAGAGATGTGAAAGACTCATTGGCAGATATCACAAATGCTTGATGGCAGTTCTTACTGCCAAAGGTGGCACAACCAATTATTAGGTTTAGGGGGCAATTACTTTTTCACATAGGGCCGGGTAGGTTTGGATAACTTTTTCCCCTTAATAAATAAAACCACAATGTACTATGTATCTTATCTTTGTCTAATATTAAATTAGTATTTAATATTATTTTTGATGATCTGAAACACAATGGAGGGGTTAAATGGTTATTCAGAAAAGTCCAAAGTAAATTTAAAGCTAGGTATGTAGCACAAAAGAAAAATGCTAGTTGCTAATACAGTCATTGTAAAAAAAATAAAAATAATAAACATACACCCCATTTAAATTCTGGGGTTTTACTTATCAAGACATAATAAAAAATAACCTGTTCCTCAGCAGCAGCAGCAGTATTTAACAGGCAGTACTGTATTTTGTATATATTCATTTTCTTTTCTGTTTTTTTTATACATACTTTAAGAAGTTTGTAGCGCAGTAGAAATCAGATAAGGGCAGCACATGTTTACTTTGTTTACACGAACATTATGTAGGAGTAGGTGATGGATAATAGGCATCAATTTGTGAATAACTGTACATGAATAACTTGAGCTTATTATATAATATTATACTGCAGTATATTTCCAGCTAACCAGGCAGCTCATTCTCTTTCTCTTGTCAACACTTTCTTTAAAGATAAAACACATTTGGGGGTCAACTTGAAAGAAAGGCAGAAGTGAAATGTTAAAGTGAGGTCAGAGGTCAAATGTGCCATGATATTTGGATGCAAACTATAATGTCATATTTAGAATCCCCACGTACCAGCATCATTTCCTAAATGTTGCCAGTACAAATAAAGGCAATGGAAAGTTTGACCTTATTTGACCCTGAACAAAAGGTCAGAATTTATGTAATCTTGTGTAGCATCTTCTCACCATGACCATATGTTTTTTTAAAAAAAAAATCATTTAATTAGTTGCCTTGTCCTTTTGCACATCACACATGCACACACACACACACACATGCACACACACACGCACACACACATATATATGCAGAGTTCATTTTTTGATCAATATTTGTTTGCTTCAGCAGAGATGTAACTGAACCAAATGACTGATTGGTTCGGCTTCTAAAGCAGCTGCCTTTGAGGAAATGACACCGTGATTATGACCATTGTGTCTGATCCCCATTGTTATAGCCTACACTCTCTCAGCTCAATAGTGTCCTCTTGATTGCTGGTCTTTTTAAAAAGGGTCATAAGGGAGCAGCGTAACCTCCCAGGAGTAATCATGTGCTCCTTTCAGGCTCTCTATTGATCTGCACATCACCTGTTCATCCAATCTAATCATCACTAACAAGAGCCAGTGCTCAGCATTGCCTCTACCACTTAGTAGTTTCCTTTAAGAAAAACGGAAAATGCTTCAATAAGTTTACAGCAAAGTTTTATGTAATTTACAAAAGCATTACGATAATACCTCTTTGCATTCTTCTTCTATGATCATGGGCTATTTAAAACTGGAGGTGCAGTATGATCAAATTATCTTGTAGGAACGTGACCTCAGAGAGGGCAGGGGCTGTAGCATCCTCAACTAGACGCACAGTTTCCATAGAAACTCAGAGTAATCATTTTCTCAGTAAAACACAAAGTAACCGGGAATAGCGAGGGAAAGGAAATCGGTGGTGCTTTTAACCTTAACGAAAAGAATTAAAGCTACACGACCGTGCTCGGAAAACCGTGAGGCCTGTCATTTTTGTTTCATGGGTAGCAGCAAATTAGTTTATATATGAAAACTAAATGGGAGAGTGATGGCTTTACATGTCAGTGGTTTCATTTGTAGGATTTATTCATTAGAAAAACATTGCCACTACCTGTCTGCGTCGCTGATGCCCGTTCAGAAATACCTTAAACTGAGAGCCAGCGTTTAGTCTGTGTGTCAGTGTCAGGTTATTAAACTATTCTCAAGTTTCTGAGCGATTAAGTCCAATGCCTTCTCATCACATTTGTTTCTTTTGCAATAACTACACGCAGACTGCAGTGTAACGTTATTTTGCTTGTGATTTAATTTGTCCGTCTGGCCAGGAATGTCTAATTTCATCTACAACTGTCTCCAAAACAGCTCTCATAATATCTGGAGAAGAATTGAAATGTGACTCCGTCCTGCTACAAAGGTATCCTGTGGAACCGGCTGTAGTCGGTGGCTAATTAAATACACCCAGATTTGTCTTATGAACAGATGGTGTTGATCAGAAATTTGAATAAAGTATAAATAAAGTCATCAGACACCAGATGGCTCCAGTCCAGACTTTGTGTCACATTGGGCTGCCTGTTGCATTTCTCCGTTTTGTGCGTATTAAACCGATGTGACTTTTGTATCATTCAAAGTTTGATAAAGAGCCAAATAGTGCTGAATGTTTTGGTTTGAGGCCAAGTTCTGGATATAGAGAGGCGGATGAGTTGTTTCCATCTGGTTTCCTCTAATCCATGCTGACCCTGACCCTAACAATCCAGCTGACCACTTCCACCCAATCTGCACTTTGCCCCCTGCTGGCCTACCCACCCTTTATCAAGACCTAAACACTGTTCCCTCCACACCCACCATTTCCCAGCTGTTACCCAACTATGACGAGATATGTTTATACCTAGAATATGAAAATTAACTCAAGCTGAACTGAGACTTACTTAATAAGTGGGAGTACTTGACCTATTTTATTCTAGTGCCAGTAGGGGGTGTCATTTATTCTGATTGATAGAGGCCAGTCTGTTTTCTTAACAACCAGATTCCTCATCCCGGGTATCTGAACAAGTCATCCTAGCTGGCAGGGCAGCACATGGCAGCGTGTCTAAATACAGCGTGGAAAATTCTAGCAAAGGCTGTCAACCAGAGACAGGTTTTTGTGTTTTAGGAAAAAGTAGAGCGATAATTATATTTATTGTGCACGGTGTTCAAAACAGAGGCGAAACAATGTTGGTCTACTGTGTATTCACTGTCCACTCTCCACTTGTCTTCTGTATTTTTAGCCCTGTCGGAGATTCTTCCAGATTTACCGGGACAGAGTTGAATGCCGCAGCCGTCCAGACTATTTTGAATAATTTTCCAAAGCAAACAAAGATATATTCAATAAATGCATATGGGGTTTTTTGTCTTTAACTTTTAGTACTATAACAAACAAGGTTTTTCATGTGACATTTATTTAATACAGTACATACATAAACAATTCAAATTTACGTATGAGTAGAAATATACAGTACAAATAAAAAAATAATTGTATATACAGCACCAAATATTAGTGGGCACACAAACCAACATATTTTGTGTCACTCGGCGGAGTGACAAACAGCATAGGCCGACAGCGTGGCTGTCTTCTGGGAGAGGGACATATTTCCCCGCAGCAGAGAGAGGTAGGTTTTCCCTTTAATCTATCAGAAGGCAGAAGGGAAATCACGTCTCCGAGAAACAATTTCTGGTCACCTTCCATCAATTTTTTTTTTTTTTTTTTTTTTTTGTGTGTCAACATACTGGCACGATATAGCTTTAAAGTCAACAAATACAACAATGCAACTAAAGTGTACTACATACATAATGTGCACTATACATGTGAGATTCTGCATTCATACACAAGGGATTCCTTTTTTTTAAAGGTCTGTTTCCCCACAATAAAATCCTCTGTAACCCCCCCTTGTGCCACCAAACATCTTTCTCTTAAAATTCTGTGACGGGTCCGGCAGAAGCAACATCAACAAAAGGCAAGAAGTGAGTCTCCTCCACAGATCTTGTCTATCGCCCCTATAATACCGCCCATAAACGCCACCTGCACATCATTATTAGAGAAACCCCTAATCCAAGTGAACAGTTCTGATAGCAAGGCGGGGCAGCCCGTGTAATGTGATTCCTCACCTGTCTTATTCTGAGGATACTTAAAATAAAATAAAAAAAGGGCCCACCCATGAATATTTTATGAGGTTTGTACATTTGATATTCACCTCTAAAAATTGTAAAGGCTGATGATGTGCTCTTGCAATATTCAGGCGTTCACAAACACATCGATCTGCTAGTCCTTGTTTTTTGTCAGTAGGTTAAGGTTCAGCGAGGACTTACTCCTCTTCTATTTGATTTCAATTTGGACTGCTTATTCTAGTAATGCATCATAACCCTCAGCAATAACGCTGCCTTGTTCAGGATGGATGATCCTGATGTAACTGCTGGGGCAGCTAACCACCGCAACATAATAATGAAAGGAATGACTTCCCAGGTTCCTTGTATTTCTCCATTACTTCCTCGTGGTATTTCCCTTCCTTCATCAGCATGCAAGACATCACCTAAATGCACACTGAGCAGCAAAACATGTTTAAAAAACTAAAAGGACTGATCCCTTGCATGTCTATTGAAGCAGGTTGATAAATGCAGCCTTGAATTTGACAAGCTGGCCTTCAAAAGGTCTTCTATGGCACTGGCATTCGATGTTAACTGCTACCCCTGGTTATATAGACGCACTTTCCTCAGCAAGCTTAACTAAACCGGTGGACATAATCAATGCAACAGTGATCTACAGTAGCTCTCAGGGGTAAAGAAGTGCCACTAGAGTCCTTTGTGTGGAGACAAACGTCTCCTCTCAAATTTCTACACATTCTATACATTGCACTCGCTCCCTCTGGGAGCTGAATTTCTAAACCTCATGTTGCATTCAGTCGCACAAAAGAGAATGATTAAGACAGAGTAAAATGCCATTGTTTATCTCATCCTGTGAGAGAGCACCTATTCACAGATGTGGTGCCGAGCAGAGCTACATTCACTCACTTTCGAAAAAGAAAAATGCGAAGGAAAGGTAAACCCCAGAGCCACTTAGAGCCTGAACATTACTCAGTTTTCACCGGAGAACAGCCTTGTATCCTATTTTCAGCTTCACAAAGGATCTTGCGACTCACTTTTAATCAATATGCTTTACACAGTGGGGGGAAAAATAATCCAGTTTCTTTGGCACAGAGAGTTAAATACTCTGCGGACTGTGAGGCTCTTGTGATCGCATGTGTGTGTGTGTCTTAATTTGTGTGTAACGAGGCTGTACACACACCTCCTGGGCTATACAACAATGGGAAAATGAGTGTGATTAAGTAGGAAACAGAGAACGCAGAATGAAAAACAGATTTGAAGAGTCCTGTTCTGTAAAGAGAGAGAGAGAGAGATAGAGAGCAAGGGGGGTAATTCAGTTGTAAACAGGGGAATGTGGCAGAGCTTTTTTCCATGAGTGGTTGCTCAAGGCACCAAACGGGAGGGGCCCTAGGGGAGCAGGATCAGTCAAAGTGTCCCTGCAGTGGCATGTCCCCTCAGGCAGTGTCCTTCAATAATCCTGGACTGCTTTGTGTGGAGTTGACGTGTCTCACAAAGACAGTAGGGCTTGGCGTAAATGCTCACTTATTGAAGAGAAAGGCAATCAAGTCAGTCATAAAATCAGTCTTTTGTACTGTGAAGTTGAAGCTACAAAAGACCTTTCAGCGTATGCTGCTTTACCAAAATCGTGCTTGCCTTGGACATGGTCTTATGTGCAAATCTCCTGCTCCTCAGTAGCGAAGACCAAGTTCCAAAAGTCTCTCGGTTGACCTGAATCTTAATTTGAGCGCACACAAACACTTCGCACTCCTCCATCAGGTCCTCTACCCTCTCCAACTGATCGTTCGCACAGATGCCAGTAAGATCCAGCTGGACTCAAGTTCCACTTTCCCGTTGCGTAAAAAAAGCCCCCAACACATTGCTGTAGTGTCACAGGACAAGTGAATGACGCTGGCCGCTGACGTGCGTGCGCTGCTTTTTCGGCTGGGTATCGGGTTGCCGTCTTTGGCCTGTTTGTGGCCTCTTGGAGAGTCACCTGTCCTGATGCGAGGAATGCTGTGACTGACGTGCCTAGTGACGCCAGCGTTGACTCCAACAGCAGCTCTGCATAGCGTGTTAGGTGTCTGTGCGAGCTCCCGCTGTAACTGCTCGTGCGCAAGTCATCAAGGCCTGTTAGTGTGTGTAAATATGCATGTAGTGTCCAATGCATATTTTTGCATGTCTCCTCAGAGGTTGTTTTGACACCGGACACCTGCTGTCTGATGATAAAAGAGCGTGTGAGGCACTGGTGATCTCTCCTTGCCGATCCAAAAAAAAATCTGGCCCAGACCTCACAGATTGAACAGATCTTCAGTGTCCTGCCTATCTGTCCCTTGACTCTGATTTCTTGGCCCAAGCCATCTCCAATATGATCTGAGCTCAACTTTGTGACTTTGGAGAATGGAGGGATATGGCATTGGGAGATGAGGTGGAGAATTTTTGGCCAAACCTTGAGCTCCCAGCTCTAGGCATGTCTCTACTTTCAAGTTCCTCTGTTTTCCCCCCGTATTCACTCACAGGGGACACTGCTCAGACGTGAATGAGCCTCCCTCTTTCTTTTTCCTTCTCTTCTTCTTGTGAACAGTCCAGCAAGCGGTTGCCATCATTAACAGCAAAATACCCATGACAAGTAGCACAACTGATACCACTTTAGTCTGCGGCAGGTCATTATAAGTGTAGGTCACTCCCGTTCCTGCTACACCGATAACCAAAGAGATGATTCCAAATGGAAAGATGCAGCGGTACCAGGACTTCTCCATTCCTCCAGTAGCCTGGGATAGACGCTCCAGAGAGGAGAGCACCTCAGGCACTTTGCCACCACCAGCCTCTAGGGACTGACCCTCCTGCCCGGAGTTAGTCTGCGACTGTGGTTGGCAAGCCAAATGGCCTGTTGTACAGCCCATCCTGACTGTGTGGGCTGGTGTATCCTGACAGGATCAGCAGCGTTGGCTTCTGGGATTCCTACTTGTAGGTAGCTCCGGCCTGGAGAGATAGAAAGAGACAAACAGAGGCAGAAAAAGGGAGAGAAAGGAGAAGGAGGTCTGTATGAGACCAAAGAAATGACTTGAGCAGGAATGGCTCGAGCATGTCAGATGAAGGCTTCTAAATCAGCACTAAAATCCACTCACACTTTCCCCTTCTCTGCCTCCCTCTCTGGCTGTTTCTCTGTACACTGCCTGCTGGCTCTCTGGTAGCACATTGTACACTCTGCAGAACATAGTGAGGGGGGGATATATATATAAAGGCTTAAGGAAAGAGGAGGAGCTAGGGAGGAAAAACTGGGAAGTCCAAGGGCTATGATTCGTTAGCTTATTGGTGACATCAAACACTGAAGTAAGGAGAACAGGGTTTGACGAAACACAGGAAGGGGGAGGGGAGGAGAGTTAACCGCTCTCCCTATTCTTCACGTTTCCATCACTGCCTCTCAAATGCAGCATCTTTGTTTTTCTACAATATAAAACACTTCCCATGGGAACACAGACGCCTGGTGCTTGCTTAAAATTAGAGAAAGGGAAGCCCTTGTTTATCTCTATCTTCACGGCAGTTACACAGTCGTGGTGATTCCATTGCACCCCATCAATGGGGTGGACGTCAATATCAAAGAAACTGTTCAAATACTCTCACTGGCTTCTCTTTATTTGAATGCAAAACAGTTATTTTTAGGACATCAAATATATAGCGCCTCTATTACAGTGTAAATCCAACAATGAGCACGTCAACTTGTGACAGAAGCACAGAAAAACAAAACAAAGAAAAACAAAAATAAATAAATAAAATAATACAGGCAGCCCCCTTCCTTCCCTCTCACCCACACACACACACGGCTGGAGCCAGTTCTTTCTGAATGGAAAGCAGCCTAGTAGTGGTTAATCCCCTTGTATGCTTAGCTCGCTCTTCCGCAAAAATAAAAATCAATCCAGACACCTTTCATGTCCAACGCTTGCTAATTTTCCTCCTCCACATCTATAAAACTACGTTTGTGAAGGACGGAGGAATCTGATTGCTTTATCTCCAGGAATTACTGGGTTTCCTATTACAGCATCTTTTCCTTTTTATGCTTCCGAGACTTCTGTTTGTTTTTTATTCAGCTTATTCTTGATTATTTGATAATCAGTGATCTTACCAGAATAGAAAATACTTCATGCTTCATGCTAAACTTGGTGCAAAAGCCTCAAGACCGGCTGATCAGTGGGAGAAATTGAATAATAAACCTTAATCCAGCCTAACCGATGACTACATTGACTTAACAATCTCTGCTGTAGCTCAATCAGCAGCAGCCATTTAGTATAGCCAAAGAGAAGTAAAAGAGGGGAAGTGAGGAATGTGTTTGTGAGGAGCGGGGGCGCAGGAGAAAAGAGACATTCGAGAGCAATGGGCATTTGAAGGAGAGAAGTGGATTCTTGGTAGCACTGTTGGGTTTCTGTGGATTTGTGCTTGGACTCCAGCAAGTAATTACAAATGAGGAGGGGGAAAGTAGTGAGTGGCATCTGTACAGTATCTGAACCCTTCCCCTCTGCGTGTGTGGCATATGGCAGTAATTTCCATGAGGTTTCACCCACGGAGAGTAAAACTGTCTTGGATCATCCATTATGTGTCACAAAGAGGCGTGAGAAAAGCGGGACAAAGGCGTGAGACATGCGTAACCTGGGCAGGACCGGGCCATGCTGGTGGGAATGGAGGAGCTCTGCAAAGTTGTGTAGCAGTTGATGTATGCAGGTCGCAGGAGGGCTGGGTTGCATATGTGCCATTCCCACTGGAACCTGTGTGTGGTGCTGACCCAGGAAAATTTCCGTGCCTCCTCTTTTACTCCCTTCACACACGCAGGCAAACACAGATCTAAGACCATGTGCAGGCCATAAACCAGCAGCGCACTGCTACAGTGCCCTGCAGATGACATGGCTGCAATCCAAAAATAGTTGGAGCCTTCTGTGTGAAGAGGTCTTGTAAACATGTGAACGTATTCCACTTTGAACTCAGGAACAGATGCCTGCATCATTGGGCTCTTGTTGTTTTTGACTCATCCAGCCATCTGAGACTGAAATGCTCCTCTCTTTTTCATAACCTTATTTTGTCCCTCTCCTCAGGGAAACATGCCATTTCCAGCTTGCAGCATACTGCAACGCCAGGCACTCCCAAGCACATCATCTTTGTGACTCAGCCGGCTCTGGGTGTGCATGTCTCTGCGTTTGTGTGTGTGTGTGTGCGCGCGCGCATGAGGGCTGGTGCAGCAGGGCTCCAACACCCACGTCCTGCTGCGTGAACCCAGCGCCACCTGTCGCTCAGTCTGGCACAGCCCCTGCCATCCACACGTCATCTGTGGGCACGAGCCTTTTAGGCTCCTCCAGGCGCTCCTGTATCTCACGCACGCCCTCACAGCACATTTGAAACCGGCGAGACCGTGAATACCAAATCACAGAAACACAGTAATGGCCCCATTTATGCTATCTAGCAGATGTATGTATGAAAGATTATGCTGGCTCAATATGGGGATCAAAAACATCATATGGAAAAACAGTATGGAAGAGTGTGTGGGGGGGGGGGGTGCAATCATTTCTCTTTTTTTTTTTAACACTGAAAATAAACGAAATGGAGTGAAACACACTGGAAAAGTTGCACGGCCATCTTTGAATAAAATAAGATGGGAACATATCTCCTATGGTTCCATCACACCATGCAAATCCAGAGACCACACTTTACACCCATTACTTGTTAAAGAAAACTGCTCTTATAGCCTCATGTAATCCTCCTCTGTGAATTGAGTGCCACCTGCTGGCAAAAATCATTGAGTGCCTATTAGACTTCTGTAACATTATTGAACGTATTAGTTATGGTGTATCAGAATTTAGCCCAAAAAAAAGAGAAACAATTCAAGCATATAATTTAAGCCACAGAAATATAAATTACATTACATATACGCAGAACTATTTGATGTCACTGTAATATTATGCTGATTAATGGTGTACCTAAAACTGTACCTGCAGCATTTATTCAGACGCAGTGTTGGAGAGGATTGATGAGCACAACTTTTTAAAGCCGTGGCATCACATGAAGACACTGAAATAAATCAGTGATGCCGCGATTAAAAACAGATTCTTCAAAATAATCACCAAGATTCACGATTCAGTTACCATTTCATTAGGTACGCCTGTTCATCCATCCACTGATCATTCAATGATACCTGCTTGATCTTTAGGGTTGTGAGGTGTGACACTGAACATGGTATTTGGTGAACCACCTGCTGAACCTCCTGAGCCACAGCTGCACTCTGCAGCTGTTCAGTCACTTCAATTATTATTTTGTTTTGTTTTATTATGTCCTTGTTTTGACCACGTCAGAGGGGTTTGATTTCAGTATACCAAGAGGCTTTTAATGTATTCACACCTGTTTCTAATCCTCACATGCTCACTAGTCAGGAAGGCTCAGAGTCGAGGACTATGGCAGGGAAACGTTCCCCTCCTTCACCCAGCAGGGAGTACATGTCTCTCAGTACACTGGGGTTCGGACGTCCAGGCCCAGGCCCTATAGACGACAACTGAGGGGACAGGGCGTCCAACAGAACCTGCGGCACAGCAGAAGAGACTGTCAGCAAATTATCTCTTAATTATTGGCTGCTACTACACAGAACACACAGGTATGCGAAACTCTCAAGACGCTTTCAGAACACATCTCCTACCTGTTCAAGATCAACCTCTTGTTGCAGCAGCGCCACCCTCATCCGCAGCTCCTCCAGCTCTTGCAGCTCCGCCTCTGTTGTATACATTATAGTCAGGGGCAGGGGTGAGGTTATCCCATCTCTCTGCACCACACCATTTGCCCCAGTGGGGCAAAAACAACCTCCCTCTGGCTTCCATCGATCCCATGCTTTCCACTCTGACGGAAAAAAAGGGTTATTTTTAGAGCGTGAGCAACCATACCCCTAAAACTTTTTTTTTCTGCTCTGTTGCCTCAGCTTTAAATAGCTAGGCCCTTGCTTAGCCGCGTCAGGACAGACAGCTTTAAAACCCCTCCGTCACGGGGACGGGGGGGGGGGGATCTGTTGCGGCCAAGGAAAGTACGGAGCTGACACTGACTTTTCACAGCAGCTCTGCTTTCATTTTCCATACGCCACGATGGAGAGGCTCCATTATCTCGTTAGCACGCTGCATTCATCATAATCATTTTTCAAATGCTGTTAAAAAGCAATAAAAGATAATTCCCTGTCTGGAGATTAAAATATAGTGAAATAAAAATACTAACTGATACTTAAATGCGAGATGCTAGATTGCGTGACAGCAGACGTGCAGACCTATTAATTACTGGGAACCTCTCGCACACGCTGGATTTAGTTGCTGCTCGTGCTGCACTGGTGCTTTCACTGGTAAACATCAACAAATCTTCCTTTCTGAAGTCGAGAGGGTGTTTGAACGGTGCAAATGGAAAATCTCTCGCCATTCGCGTTCTTTATAACTGTATCAGTGGAGGGAATGGAAATTGTGCTGTGTTGCATATTGTAGGTACTGACTCATACTGTGATACCTATACATGACGACCCACATGAAAAACGAATAGAAAAAAAAACACTTTCCTATTTACCCATTCGCTTCAATCCTCCTAAAAACTATGTGTCATACTATGATTTACTCCCCTTTCCTGTTTTTGCTTTTACAACATGTGTACTTAATAAATGCCCTGAGACACTACAGGCTTGAAAGACACACATAAATAATGCTTACACTAACAGGGCACTTCATTAGGTACACGAGGTTTGATGTATTGTGCATTCAGAGTTGCTCTTCTGCATACCTTGGTTCTTACGAGTCTTTATTGAGTTACTGTTGTTACTTTCTAG
Organism: Cichlasoma orientale; assembly: GCA_034780415.1. Taxonomy (NCBI): domain Eukaryota; kingdom Metazoa; phylum Chordata; class Actinopteri; order Cichliformes; family Cichlidae; genus Cichlasoma; species Cichlasoma orientale. The sequence goes on from JAVDPK010002573.1 coordinate 757,526, forward strand.
CACCTCGAAGCAGTCTGCCTATTCTCCTCTGACCTCTGGTATCAACAAGCCATTTTTGCCCATAAAACTGCTGCTCACTGGATGTTCTCTCATTTTCAGACCGTTTTCTGTAAACCCTCGAGGTGGTTGTGTGGGAAAATCACTTAAATTGCCTTTCTTTCCCATTCTGATGCTCGGTTTGAACTTCAGCAGGTCATCTTGACCATTTCTACATGCCTAAATGCAACGAGTTGTTGCCATTTGATTGGCTGATTAGATATTTGCCTTAACACACAGGCGTACTAGTAAAGTAGCTGGTAAATGTATGTGACTCTGGGTAAACAGAGTGAAAAACCACCTGTGTGTTTTTTTAGGAACGTCAGTGCTGAGTAGTAAATAATATTGATAAGGTGTCTTCCCACTAATGACCTTCTGCCTACTAACAAAGTCAGGTTGATTGATGCGCAATTAATGCTGGAGGAACCAATTCTTTTGAAAAAGGTTGATTTTGTTTGATTATACTATAATACAAACAGGATTCCTACCTTGTTTCACTCGATCTGCAAAGTCCTGGAGCTCAGCTGCTGTGAGCTGCAAGCTTTCCGGTGACATGCAGGAATCATACTTGTCTTCTGTACTAACTGTAGGCAAGTATATATATAAAAAAAAGAATTATAATTCAAAGTTATTGAGAAGCAAGTTGAGTTGCATAAAGCATTGTGTTTACAGTCACTTTATAGTCTATAAAAGTTGTTACAATTACAGAAAAATGTCAACTGCCTGATGCTTCCTGGCAGAGGAAAGACTTGACATATGTGTGTGTGTGAGAGCTGTTTCGACTGATGCATGGAGTATATATATATACAGCTCACACAGTCACTTCCTGCCAACTCTGTGCAGTTTCTTCCCACATTATAATTTTGTCACCCACATATTTGTGCCATCAGTCCATTTAATTTCTCACTTTTTTACATATATACTTCTGTTTGGACTTTTTACCCAGCTCTATTGTTGTCATCTGTTTGGCTAGAAGCTCCCTGCAGAGCAGTGTGAGGTCTTGACCTTGGTGAATCAGCCTGTCCACTAGAGCCCTGGTCTCATATGGGCTGCCGAACGGCCAATTTCTGGGAAACTAAACGGATCAAAAGAGGGTAAACAATGAAACACAGGCTAAAGGTTTGTTTGGAGAAATGAAAGTCTATTAATAAAAATTCTTCAGAAATACACTTGGCTATTTTTCAAAATGAAGGCATAAATTCAAGTTTAACATGATGTAACGTGGAAAACACGGCTGACGACTCGAGACCCGTTTTTTTCCCCTGACTCCTCTGCAAAAAGGAAGAATACCGAAGCTCTCATTCTCTCCATGAAGTGACTCCTCCCAGGCCCGGGGTTCATTTGTAGGGCAATGATTTTATCCCACAGTCTGAAGATAATGTACAGAGGGAAACTTAGAAATTAAAGGAAAATGTAAAAGCAGAAATATTTATATATTTTTTGCATTTCAGTGTATTGTAGTCACCTGTTCTGTTTGCTCCTCAAAGATTTCCATTTTACTGTTTGCTCAGAAGGTATCCTGTTATGATGCAAAGTCAAACAGAATGATTATAATAACACAGACTTTTTTTTTTTTTGGGTGGACAAAGCAGTTATTTTCATAGTGTAAATCTATAAAACATACCCCTTCTGTTGAGGCAAACTGCTCGCTCCGGGCTCATTTGTGTGCGAAGAGGGCACTGTTTTATTGGAAGAAGGTGCGGAGACAGGCGCAGCTTTCCTCAGGTCATCACCGCTCGCCACATTGCTTCTGACAGTCTTGTTTTTAGAGAGCAAGCTTGTGATGTGATCAGGGGAGACAGACGGTGGGACAACCTGCTGCAGTTTCCTAGAAGCCTGCTGATACACAGCGCCAGCTGATGAGGCAGGATTGGTTTGGACTGTGTTTCTATTATCTGTTGTTTTGGTCTGTCCAGGGTTGGAGCTAGCTAAAGGTCTCGAGCCTAGTGAGGGGCATACTGATAATGCAGGCTTTCTGTACCCTTTCCTGTCAAGGCTGGCAGATTTAGAGGATGACCTCGTTGTTCTTTTGCTTCCTCTAGATGCTGCAGATGAATGTGTGACATCCATGGAACTGACACCTAAAATCCCTGTTTCCTTTCGAGGTTCAGGTAGCTTAGAGTCTTTTTTAGAAGGTTCTGAGCCAGTGCGGACCCGGAGGGCTTTCTCCAGAGCCTTCTCAAGCAGTCCTATATCTTCCTTCTCGCATGGGGAGATATCTGAATATGAAGAGAGCAACATGCAAACATGTGGTTACAGTATCAAATATGATACACTTGGCATGCGTCATCTATTTATCATTATTCTAGACATTTCATTTAATATTTAGCAAGAGACAACAAAAGAAAATAACCATAGAGGCTATTTTGAACAACAAATAAAAGCTATTTTTTTAATTACCTTTAGCAGCAGCATCATCATCTGCCAGTTCTGTCTCCTCTGAGCTAACCTTGGGTTGTGGTGTTCTGTGGGAAAATATTTCATGTGAATACATACTAAAATTAAAATAAAAGTTTTTAGGTCTTTGAACATTTAGCCAGCACAACACAAGCAAACAAAACTGATGCGACACAACAGACGAGCATCAGCCACTGCCAGAAAGGCCGCCGGCAGTCAGAGGCTTATTGTTCCACTCATATATTACAGTTGTGATCTCTGGTGGACATAACTGCTTAATGATGAAACACACAGTTGAAAACTGTAATTGCTCAGTCAAAATCAATCGAAATAGTGTACAAAGTTCAAGACTTCTTATGTCAAAAATCACTATCACAAGATTAGGGATGGCATGATACCACTTTTTTATGTCCGATACCGATATTTTACATTTGGATATCTGCCGATACAAATACGATCTTTTTTTAAAAAAAAAAACAAAAAAATTGTTTTTAAATGCCTGGATACAAGTCAACAGTCTCTCACACAACAAAATAAAAATCTTTCACTTGCCCCACGTACAAGACTAAGGACCAGGGGTGACAGAGCTTTTCAGGCAGTGGTGCCAAAGCTCTGGAACTTTTTACCACTCCAGCTCCGTTTAGCTGACTCTGTGGCATCTTTTAAAAAACAGTTTTCTGTTTAACCAGGCTTTCTGTTTACTTTTTTTTAATTCTATTTCTTTTAATATGGTAATGTTAATATGTTTTTAACATGATGTTTTATATGTTTTGGGGATTTTTTGATATTGTGTTTTAATTATTGTACAGCACTTTGTCACTTTTGTCTGTGAAAAGCGCTATATAAATAAACTTTACTTACTTATTTACAACAATCGCTCTATCACCTGAATCCTGCTGCTCCTATGTGAGAAGGTGATGCATTGGCTTATGGTATGTTTCAAATTTCATTAGGGCTGCAACTATGGATTATTTTAGTAATCGAGGGGGCTAATCGGATCGGATTGGTTATTCCTTTCCGCTATCCGATCCAGTAATTTAGGTCAGGATCGGACCGATACTGAATATCAGATCGGCGCATCCCTAGTTAGGACTAGGAAGAAATCTCATTGTCAACTTTGGAACTGTTGTCCTGATAATTTAAATAGTGCAGCACACTGAAATTGTTAAAAAAAAAAAAAAGTACAAACATAACATAATTATCTATTATTGTGATAAAGGTTTATTGTGATGATGCTTTAGATGCTGAGAATTCATCTGTAGCTGAAGTCGACATGAATGGTTTATTTTTTCTTACGTTTTCTTCTTTTTTTGTAATTTTGTATCTAAATCTGAGGTTAAAGATGTAGCTGATTCTTGTATCGGGGTTAAGTGTTACGAGCTTCATCTTCAGCCTACACCCTTTTGGCTTGATTTCTTGTGATGTAAATAAACTGAATAAAAATACTACTACAGCAAAATTAAATATATAACTTTGACAACTAACAATGTGCTTACTTTATAGTAAAATCAATATTTGGGGGTTTTGGTCTTAGAACAGAAAACATCTGATTAATTTATTTGTCATGTTCTTGGATAGTGCAACAAAATGACTGACAAAAGAAAATGACTAGCAGATTTTTTTAACACGCATTTTGACCTACCGTAGCACAGTTATTGATAACACAAACCTTATAAACCAAAAGGCACTGCTGGGATTCGAACCCAGGATCTCCTGTTTACTAGACAGGCGCTTTAACCAACTAAGCCACAGCGCCAGATGCTAGCTCCGAGATGTACATATTCCACTTATAGAAAACGGAAACACAAAAGTTCCAAAGGGCGCATTCTAACACCATTGTACTTTGATTTTCTGTAATTTAGGGGAATGTTTTAATGAATGTTGAAAAGGGAATAAGAATTCCGGGATAACAACTTCATACATCACAGACAAACATAAAAACGTAAGCACCGAAACAGCGTAGAAAACAACTCAAGCAGGTACTTACAAGCTCTTTAACAAATCTCTGTAGACTTGAATACGGTCATTCAGCTTAGCTTGTTCCACTTTGCATGATCTGATAGCTTGCTCGACTGCGCACAGCAGCGACATGGTTGCGTCTGGATGTGTGACTGTGGTGACCTTATCTGCTATAACGACACGAAAAAAAAAACGTTCAAGTACTGGTTTAAAGCTGATCCGTAACTTTTTCGAGACAAGTACACTAAGTACGACTCAATCATAAGGTGCAGAATACACGCGGGTCATCTTTAAAAGCTCGTTTGTGTTGACCCGCGAAACTCTCAAACCTGACGGATGCGGAAGTCACATTTCCTCCAGTCTGGCTGAAGAAGGTACCATTGAGTAAATGTTCAGTAGCTAATCAACGCCATAACACTTTTGAGTAAATAGCTACTATTCGTTATAAACTAGCCAGGCATAAACGCAAACTTTGAGGGTTTGTATAAACAACGCATTCACTACTTCTCGCGAGATGTGCCATGGTTACCAGGGACACTACCGCATACAACACCGCCAGGACTCAAAGGGCCAGAATAGCCTGTTGTAATATACATTACCACATACATTACAAGAAGCCGTAATGTATATTACATTACGGCCTGTTGTGATATACTGTACTATTTTTTTAGCCATGTTTCCATTTAGCAGCACTCATTTAGTCTTAATTTCTCATTTCCCACTCATACACTTGACTCATAAATGTGTCATAATATCTGAAATGCTAGTTGCAGATAATAAGAAGAGCACTGCTAATTATTTTTGATAACCAGAACCATTAAATGTTGCAGTGATATTCCCAAGTAACCTGTTTACATTTATAGCCTTGCATGCTGCTGTCAGTGTGAGTGAGCATTATTAGAAATTTCTGGAAGCTGGGTGTAAACAGATACTGGTTATGAGTAACTCTTGGATAATTTCCTGTTGAACTGCTGCTTATGAAACAGAAATAAACATAGGAGCCCTCAACACTGAGACTTTCAGCGCACACAGGCGTTGTGGAGCCAATGACTTTTCCCATGAAACCCTTATCAAGCTGAGGTGAATTTAATAACAATGGTTTTATTTTGTTTATATTTTCCAGGTTCATGGTGTTGTGCATGCTGCTATAAGGGCATACTGAATATATACTTCTGTACTTTATATACATATAATCCTGTCAGTGACATACAATCTTTCATCTCTTTATTAGGTAGCCTACACCTGCTCTACTGCTCGTTGTATCAGTGTAGGCTGGTGGTGCTGTAATGCTGTGGGGGATATTTTCTTGGCACACTGCTGACATTCAGTACAGGCAAATGAACACAAACATCCAACTCATATGCAATAACGTTACAGGAGCAACATCAAATGCAGTGGACTTAAAATCCCCCATTGTAACCCCTTCTGACAATTTCGTGTATTTGTGTAGATTATTCCAGCCTTTTTTCTAATTCTGTTCTGACTCTGGGGACAAACTATTGTGAGAGCGTATGCCGTACTAGTGCTAGTGTGCTAGTTTTTACATATATAAAATTAGGAAGTACCCTGAGCGGAGCTTTATATACAAAAAAACAAAAACCAAACAACCAGTGAGAAAGTCTCCAGACATGCAGAGACAGCCACTTAGCAGCAGCATACAGAGAATAGTGATGTACACGATTTCAGTGGCCAGTAATAAAAAGTAAGCCACAGCCTACCTGAGTACTGTTGCTGACCAAGTCCATCCATCTATGATCACAGTGTGCCCATCACAGATGGGCAGCCAATCAATCTGCAGCAACTGAATGATGTTATCATGTCAATATGGACAAAAATCTCTGAGGAATCTACGCCATGAAGAAGTGAGGCAGTTCTGAAGGCAAATGGGGGCCAACCTTGAACTAGCAAGGTGTACTTAATGAAGGGGCTGGTAAGTGTATGCTCCAACAGTGCAATGCCCCTGTAGTGTCTGAAACGCCTATATGAAACTGTATGCATGTAGGTTGTTTGTTAACACATAGGAAATTCCAGCAAGAGG
>JAVDPK010002573.1:767009-780268 GCA_034780415.1 Cichlasoma orientale
CTATCTATCTATCTATCTATCTATCTATCTATCTATCTATCTATCTATCTATCTATCTATCTATCTATCTATCATGCCAAAGAAGTGCACTAAAATACTCCTGATGGGTTAAAAATTTTCATTATTGAGCTACATTTTTTTATTATAGCAAAATGTAATATTTTTATGAGCTTTAATAATTTTATTCAGCTTTATTTCTGTTGCTTAAAAGAATGACAATTAAAACGAAGCCGTATAGTAGTTGTACTGCGTAACAGCAGTGGTAGTAGTATGTTACTAGCAAAAGTTATCGCATCCTTGTAGTCCTGCGTGAGAACTACAAATCTTGGCGCTTCCGGTAGAATATCACGTGACTGCCGAGGGGGCGGAGTCGGACGTAGTTTCTCTTTTCACCTCCGCAGGCTGGAGGTCTGCTTATTACGGTGCAGCGAAGGTTTGTTGCTTACGGCTTTGTAATTCAGCAATATTTAATAATTGAATTTTACGAGCGAACAAACACGCCGACCCCTGATGTGTAGTAACTGGCTGGTTGTCAACGTGTTAAACGTGTTTGTTGAAATGTTACGTTAGCTAGCTTATAGCTAACTTGACTAGCGTTATTCATTAAAGTTAGCCGTGGCTGTCAGAGTGATGCTCCCAAAGGACGAACCCTTTAGTGTAACATTCGTATAACGATAAAAGGTGGCTTGGCATTATGATTTCTGATTCGAGTGGTTAGCTTAGCTGAATTAAATCACTTTGAATGGCTGTCCTCGTTGTTCGAGTTATTCTTGGACACTCCTGGTAAACGCCAGAAGGCCTGTGCTGTGCTGTTTGAGCTGCTTTGATGTTTGGCTGCCTTCATTTAGGTCAGACCTGCCTGGATGTTGCCTTATCTCTGTAAACCAAACCAGCACTTGTCCATCTGTACTGTATTAGGTTTCACTCTGACCTTGTCTTATCATCCTTTTTCTTTTCTCTCTTTTTTTTTTACACAGTAAATCAGGTCAGAGGCTTAAAGCTGCTCAATTTAACTGGCAGAAGGCTTTATTTCTTTGACCACCCTCATCATCATCAACTCAGGGAGGACAGCCACTGTAAAGAAGATAGGGGTGTTTAGTGATTAGCCTCTGTGTGGTAAGAATTTATTTTACTGTAATTGAATGTACATTCAAATATCCAAGTGATGTTTAAAATGGCTCTAGTGTTGCTAGTGCTTCAAAGTAAATCAAACAATGTAAGCAGGCTTAGTTTAATGATTTTTATATCAGTATCTGGTATGGTTGTAACGATCATTTTATTGTGTTTGGCCTTTTTTGTTTTGTAGCCTCTTTACTAATTTGGGTAAATTGTATTTAATAATGTACTGTACTGGTGTCATTTCATGTCAACTGACCAAATGCTTCCGGACTGACATTCTCTGATGTCCTTGAAAGAATTCCAGGGTGATGATACACTTCTTAATAGGAAAACTGTCAAATTTTAACTCTGTACTGTTATTAGTGAAGCTGTGTCATTCAATTTTTTTAGGCCAGGTATCTACTACTACTACTGCTACTACTACTGTGACTTCAAGGATATTTATCTGTTATAAATTCATTTTGGGAAGGTGATGCAGAAAACCATCACAAAGTTTTGATATGTTACTACAGTACCAGACACTAAATCTTTATATAAAAGCAAAATTTAGGTTATACTTTTTCTTTTTCCATTTTCAAGCTCTAATATCTTTAAGAGCATTCGTCTGATTTTAGTAGTTTAGTAGTTTCATGGTATTAGAGTACACCACATATGTGTGAGTCTGTTTTATAAATTGCAACCTCTTATCTTTGAAATTGTTCTTTTACAGGCCTTCAAATATGGTAGTGCGGGCCGTACTATCAAGTTTTCAAGCAAATTCAAGCTCTCAGAATTTTATGTTGAACTTCAGCATCACTTTTGAAATTCCGTATTCCTGAAGTCATAGTAGCAGATATTTGGCCTAAAAATTTGGAAAAACACAGCTTATGTAGTTCTTTAGCTATAGTTATTTGACAGTGGCTTTGATTGTTCTTGTGATGTGATGGTGCTTTTTAATGTGAATACACTCCTACTTAAATGCTTTGTACTGATTTTTAGGGTTAAGTAGGTGACAAGGAAACATTACCTCACTAAGTCAGTGGAGAAGATGGAGACAGCAGCGGATGTGTCCAATGGAGCAGGGTCTGCGTATGAGCAGAAAAAAGAGACCCTCAGGTAAAGCTGCTTCCAGTATTGTAGCATGTTTTTATATAAGGTCATGAATGAATAATGCTGTTTTAGTTTTATCACATACTCTAAGATATCACACTTCTTTTCTTTTTTGCAGACCAGGGGATCTGTCTGAGATGCTGGCAGCAGGGACCAAGGAGATTCACGAAAAGGCTGAGAACACTCAGTTTGTGAAAGATTTCCTCAAGGGGCGCATCCGCAAAGAGCTTTTCAAGGTGAGTGTGAAGAAAAGGAAGCAGATAATTTCCTTTTTAAAAAAAATTCAAAGACTACAAAGCAAATAAGACAAATAATTAAATAAATATTTTATTAAAAAAGAGGCAAAGAAATCTGTGTGTGGGCGGGGGGGGGGGGACAAAAGAGGAAAACAAAAGTGGTTCTTAGACTAACTTTTCATGCTTGTTTCCTCAGCTTGGCGCTGTGGCACTTTACTACACTTACACAGCCCTGGAGGAGGAGATTGAAAGAAACAAGGACCACCCCCACTTTGCTCCTCTTTATTTTCCCACAGAGCTGCACCGCCACGAAGCCCTGGCCCGTGACCTCGAGTACTTTTATGGTCCAGAATGGAAGAGCCACACAAGCTGCTCAAAGGCTACCCAAAATTATGTGGACCGCATCCACCAAGTAGGGCAGGAGGATCCAGTGCTGCTGGTTGCACACGCCTACACCCGCTACATGGGGGACCTATCTGGAGGTCAGGTGCTGAAGAAGGTGGCGCAGAGAGCCTTGAAGCTGCCGGCCACAGGAGAGGGCTTGGAGTTCTACCAGTTTGATGCCATCCATAGTGCCAAAGCATTCAAGCAGCTGTACCGAAGTCGGATGAATGAGCTGGAACTGGACATGGAAACAAAGAAGAGACTGGTGGATGAGGCTGTTAAGGCTTTCCTGTTCAACATTGAGGTGAGAGGCCAAGCAGAAGGAATTTGAGTGGGGGAGGCATAGAAAAGAAGAAATGGCAGCTGTGTGGTTGGCAGGCCGGTCGCTGGTGACAGTGGAGTCTTGTTTTACTTAGTGGTGCTTTCTGATAGACATCACTATCTAAAGAGTGATGTTTAAGTTCAGTAGTTTTACAAGTCTCCGGTTCACCAATTTAAGCACACTCGCACACCATTGGCGGTGGAGGTGCGAGGCGTTCTTCTGGTTCAATGTTGTGATTGAATCAAATCATCAACCTGATGATTTTTCTTCTTCTTTTTAAGTGTTTCATTTGCTCATAGACATTCCGTCTGCCTGTGTCGTCAGTAATTTGTAGACTTTATATTTAACCTCACGTGTTTCATGTTTGCTCTGGCAGGTATTTGAGGAGTTAGAAGAGATCGGAAAAACCATCCAGGAAGATGTTTTAGATGCTGGCATGCCTGTTCACGGCGCAATGGGTGGAGACATCAGTAAATGTCCCTACTATGCTGCCAAAATGGGTAAGTATAGTGGTATTGTAAATATATGGAAGTGATACTGTTGTGAGTCTTTTATTGTTGTCTAAGCTTGTGTCCGGACCTCCTTTGTGTCACAGCGACATCAGGCGGAACAGCATACATCTGTCAGCTGGCCATGGCTGCTCTCAGACACCCAACAGGACAGGTCCTGTTTGCTACTTGGTTTGCTGCCTTGGCTGGATTGGCTGCGTGGTATCTGATGTGATCCATCCCTCTGTCTGACACTGCTGCTGTGAGAGAGGAAAGAGGAATGTAATCGGAAGGACAGTAAAGAGACCATGTGAACCATTTCACAGTCTGTGGTCCAAATTTATTTATTGTTACATATTGCATAATAATAGAAGCTGACAGAAACAAATTCAAACAGAATGATCGACAGGACCAATATAATTCCATCCATCACGCTAGTTTTTTTAAAAAAAATTTTTATTATAATTTCTCTACCTCCTCTGCACTATCCCTCCAATTTGTGTCCATCCAGCGTGTGCTTGGTCGTATCTCAAGACCTCCTGTAGCTCCTATTTTGTAATAGAAGTGACATTTTGTTCCCCAAACTGTAATTGGCTGTATAGTGATTAATTAGTTAATGATAAATTGAATCTAGAAATTAATTCATTGTGAGATTAGTAAAATATGCTGTGCACAGTAGATTTTTGCTTTGTTGATTTTGACTGAAGCTGTTAGCGAGGAGATTATTTGGACCTGTAAACTTACACTGTAAAATTGCAAAGTTAATGAAAACAACCTCAAATGTTTCCAAAGAGTTTGCTCTTTGAGACGGGTGATAACAGTCAAGAACTTGATTTATAATCAGCTTTCACATACTAGTGATATATAGAGAATATTTTAATCTCTCCTTGTGCATGTTCATTTATATTACCTCTCTTTTCATAATGATGTGATAGTGCACCTCGTAAAAAGAAAAGAAAAAACTGCCTGTTGATTTAATTGCACAGCTTAACTATCCAATTTGAGTAATTCACTGCTGATTGAGTTTTACCTGCGACAGGAGCCTATATTAGGTGTTAACAGAGGTGAGTGCAGCTGTTTTAAGAGAAAATAGTATTTTTGTAATAATGATGCTTCATCCACATTCTTTTATGTGCTCATCAACATGAAGGGTAAATATGTGTGAGCTTTGTGATTCATTATGAATTACCTTCAGCAGCTCAGCACTTATTTCTGTATCCATTTGTTATGGATACATCAGTGTGCATTGTGACTGTACAGTGCGATCATCACCTATACTGTTTGAAAACAAGTCAGAGACCTGAGTTGTTGTTTTTTTTTAAGCACAGGTAAGTGTGTACTGTATGTACTTTGTGGTTGAAGTATAATTTTTATCCTAACACAGTAACAGTATTTTATTAACGTCAAGAAGTTTAGACACAGTACCAAAAAAACCTTGCTGATAACAAAGATTGTCCAGCATCACCCGTGCAGTATATTTGCACAGCACATTCATGCACAAGTGGATGTGCAGTATTTCTTTCTTAATAAAAGTGCATTCAAGATAACAACTGTTACAGATATGACAATATAAATGATGACGAGTTTTCTAACTGAGAGTCTCAGGTTCAAGTTGATGACATGGTTATAATGCATCGTATATGGAGGACAAATACAGGGACTGCCTGATATGCTCCTGTAGTTTCCATGTAATTCACTTTTATAATGCAAGTGTCAAAATGATTCAGTAGTTTTGGAGATATTGCCATAGATGAAACTTAAAGTGCGTGGCGTGATCGCCTAACTCTTGTTTATTTTGAATTTCTTGCATTTTCATTGACTCTGCTCTTAGTCCTTATCTGTATCTAACTGGAGCTTTAGTAGTGACTGGCTAGAGCACTCTGTTTGTTTGAGAGTGGAAAATACTGTATGTTATGCTTCTAGGAATGAAAAATGTTTTCCTGTTCATGCTTAAATAAAACGAATTCTTTTGGACTCATATTCGATTCTTTGTATCTTTTTCTATCATAAAGCTACCATAAATGTGCCGTGCTTTTGGGCGGAATATGAGTGCGAACGACTATTAGATGGATTATCGTGCAGTTTGGTGCAAACATTTACGTTCAACCCAGGATCTATTGATAGCTTTGATAATCCTGAGTTTTCATATTGCGTCAACAGATCAAAACTGGCACTTTTACTCAGACTTTATTGGAGGCATTTGTGTTCAGTTTTCTACAAATTCAAGAAAACTTTTATGAACTTTCATTACTCATGTTGGTCATAATTACAACCAAATGCGTTCTGACTAATCCAAAGTGCACCCATGGTTGTGCTTTTCATGCCTTTGTTGAGCACGCTGAGTAATCACATCACTGGCGGGGGAAAAAGGAAGTTAATGACTTCTCCAAAGGCTTCTTGACATCACATGTTCTAGCTGACGAGATGAAAATAGAAGTGCCAGGTTATGTTTGGTGTTATCTTGTCCTCCATCAAACCAACTTTCAAATGACCTTAGAAGAAGCACAGGTAGGTGGATGAGACAAAAATTGAGCTGAAATAAAGAGCTGGCTGTCCATCAGTCCACAATAAGACGAGCAAATGAAGGAGGAACTGAGTGTTGCTGCTATTCTCCCTATTCTGCACTTTTTGACAAAAATGCACCACTGTGTTTGGAAGGGGAAAAAGACAAAAACCTCATTGCGGCTGTGAAGCGTGGTGGTTTGAGAGCGCTTTGCTACCTCAAGGTGGCGATGCCTTGCAATGATAAAGGGAACAATTACTTCATAAAAGCAGAAAGAAATTTTAATGTGAATGGTCAGGGAGCTGTGCATGACCTGAAGTTTAAGAGACAGTAGCTTCTACAGCAAGACAATAGCCAACTAGGTGTGTACTGATAGAAAGTGGGATGGACTACAGTCATAGTGATTGCAAAGAGCTTGCCAATCAGTGCAAAAATTTAGCTTGATTTCCTAATAATGCATTCAACCAATATCATCTATTAAATTACAGTTAATCTTCCTCTTTAGTTTGAAGTCACCATCTGAACATAAGGACACCTGAGAAGTGTGTGGGACACATGCACGCACAGTGTCTGAATGCACTGTGTGGTGAGCGGCTACAGTGATCAATCTTCACCTCAAAACGAGAGCAAACATATGGAGGCTATGCCTGTTTGTTGTTTTGATTTTGAATTCAAGCTTAGTGTAACCATCCCTCTGCTCCTTTAACCTTTGTTGCACAGGGTACGGTCGAAAGACTGTGTGGGAAAGACGAGCGAGCCATTTTACACGTATAAAACACGGTGAGTGAATTAGTCATAGCCAGGACTGAAAAAGTGGATAAAGACCCAGGAAAAAGTGAATACTTTGCACTGTTTTAGCTGTTGAGCCGATATCCTTTTTCGTGTAGTCATTAATTACACGGGATAAATGATTCCTCTGCATTTACCCCAGGCTCTGCAGCTTCTGTCTTTATCATGCTATAGTGGCAAATAAACTGGCCAGGATCTCTCTCTCTCCAGCAGCAATAGCACTGCTGGTACATTGCTGCCTTCTCAGTGTGTTTGGGCCACACAGTATGAATTATGAATGGAATAATGAAGGGTAGATAGTGTTGCCTTGCACAGAAACCTCCTCCCATGACCTAATGAGATTATTGCAGTCTCACAGGGGGATTATAGAAGATCACGCAAACCTAAAATCAACGGCAGGACTGCTGTAAAAGACGGTAACTCATTCTTTGGAACAGCCAAGTCAGAGTCCTGCCCTTAACACATTTCAATCAAGACACCCCACAAGCTTTTAAATATTAAACAATTCCTCTCTGTGGTTGTGACATTTTCAGAAGCAGCTACAGGAAACATTTGATGGAAGCTGTTGCAGCTAAAGGAGTGCTTTGGGGTTTTTATGTTTTTCAGCTAAGACTGATCATCCAATCCATTTAAAAAAAACAATAAATTACATACTTTTCCAGACACTGAAATCTTCAAAGTTACAAAAAATTCACAAACTTGTGAATAAAAATGTGGGGCAGACATTTAAAATATACATTAACATGTATGAGGTGGGCCAAATATTGTGAGTGTAGCGCACAAGTTACAGTTACACGAATGATCACTGTTTCAATAATATCAACCAAAAGTGAAAATGTATAAATATATACAGAACGCATTGATTTTACAAGTATACCTAATGAAGTGGCTAGTGTACACAAGTGCAGACAGAGTGAAAGCATTGTGAACTTTATTTCTTTTGCACTTTACATAAAACATTTACATTTTCAGACCCTAGCTTTATTAGAGCTGTACAGTATTTCTCTTCTATATAACACATTGATGTATGCTCTATAACTGTCTATGTACAAATGGGATCGTGGTTAAAATTAAAAGGAATTTCTCTCACAATGCAAAGGGACAGATCAGAATAAATCAGTGTTCAGTTTAGGAAAGTCTGACTTTCCACAGTTCAATCCTCCACCACAGTTCAAAGACTTTACTTTCCTACTGCCCAATTTGATGTTTGTCCTGTAAGGACCGACAGTGCTGAGGAAAAGGAGAAGTCCGAGTATGAAAACTCGACTGATGCATACAGAACTTTAAGATTAATAACAGGATGGTTTAACGCTGAATAAAATTTTAGACCGCAGCTCTACTTTGTCGATACAATGAGTTATTTGCACGCACGTGGATGCTGTTATCACTGTTATGTTTCTCTTTTGGCAAACACAAAACCAACATTGACTGAGTGCTATGAAAAAGTTTAAATGTTTGCTACCACCATTGCCTCAATGGATGTTTGACAGAGAGGCTACTGGCCTCTCCTGTTTCCATTTTGGCAGAGGAACAGAGTGGGTAATCCTCTGGGTTCTTAAGTACAGGGCTGAGCAGGCAGGTCTGTAACACTCCATCCAGAACTACCGTTGTCCAAAACCCAACATTCCTCTTTTTGTTGTCATCCTGTTTGCCTTTTGACCCACTGATGGAGCCTCTCAGTTCATGGAAGATCTTTTACCTTGAAAAAGGAAGGAAGAAGAACTTAAAACAGCAAGAAAAAACAAAACAAAACAAAAAACAGCCAAGTTGAAAAGATACAAAACAGACACCACGTACATCCTTAGACTGGCTGGACATTCAATTTCAATTCAATTTTATTTATATATCGACAAATCAAACCACAGCTGACTCAAGGCGCTTTATATAGTAAGGTAAAGTCCACAATAATTAGAGAGAAAACCCAACAATCAAAACAACCCCCTATGAGCAAATACTTGGTGACAGCGGTAAAGAAAAACTCCCTTTTAACAGGAAGAAACCTCCGGCAGAACCAGGCTCAGGGAGGGGCAGCCTTCTGCAGTGACAGGCTGGGGCTCAGGGGAGGGACACATGACAAAAGACACAAATGCATTCAAGGGGTGCATGCATAAGTGTGCTCTTATATGACTGCCACAAACCAGATAATATAAAGAATCAAAAAATATAGTGCTTCATTAAGCATTACGTCCATTTGTGAACAAGAGTGTAAAAAAGTTTAGTGGAGACATAAATCAATAACCAGTCCTACCTGGTTTGTGGCTATCAGGAAGAACTAAACAACTTCCTTAATTTGGAGAAGAAGCCCCCTGTTTCACCTGTGCTTCCTTGTCATGCTTTCTTTGCCCTGCCTCAGACTGCTTACCACAGCTGCCCTCACCTGGACAGAGATTGACACTGCATCAGCCAGACTTATCAACTAGGTATAAATTATTTTCCTAAACCCTATTTCAGTGGACCAGCAAACAAAAGAAGGGGGGAGAACTAGGCAAGAAAAAAAAAAAAAAGTAGTAGAAACTCAATGAGACTGTGTACCTGTGGTGGTGGCAGTGACACCATTTACTGTCCCCTCTACGTCTGCCTCATCCTCAGCGTAGCTCATCAACAGAGCTTTTTGCCTGTCTGTGAGATTCCTGTACAGGAAAAAAAAGGTTTTATCGTCACTGCAATTTGGAAATAAAATTTGGAATCACACTGCAAAGATGTTAGTGCGGTCTTACTTAGGTATTTTTATTTTGACGTGGATGTAGTGATCTCCGAAGCCATAGCCGCTGACTCGAGCGATTCCCTTCCCTGCCAGGTGGATCCTCTGGTCTGTCTGGATACCAGCAGGGATCTGAAGACAAATCCACTCAATTGTTACACTGTATGCGTTTGAAATATTTCCCAAACAGTCGAGTAACCGGAGACTCTACTTACGGATAAATTCAGTGTTTCATAAAGGCCCTGTGATCTGGCTGTGCCGCCCAGGATGGCTTGTGCCACGGATACGTAAAGGTCAGAGTGGATGTCTGCACCGTCCCTCCTGAATATGGGGCTTTTTTGGACCTGGGCACATTCACACGACAATCCCGTTAACAACGTTCAGAAAGAAAAACTACACCTTCTGGTACATCTGAAATTAGCAATTAATGCTAGCAGCTGATATACAGCAGGTACTCACCCGAAATGTAATGAAGATCTCCTTCTTTCCAACTGGCATTCTGACTGTCTGGCCATCCTCCACCCCTGCAAGGCATAACATGCAGTATTAAAAGCACATTTTTTTATTTGAACAAGTGAAATGATCTCTCTCAAGGAATAATCCCACTAAAGTCAATACCAGCAGGCTTGAAAGGTAGAGGGAGGAGATCCTGCTTCAATGCATACTTGAAATTTTTAGGATTATATGTCCATTTTGCTTTTACTACAGTCTTTATGGCACATTAAAAACCTCAGCACACATAACTGTCCTCCAGGCTACTGCTATTAAATTACATATTTATGATAGATCTAATTAACTCTTTGGCAGAAGATAATTTTCCCCATTTTCATTTTAATATTCATAATTATTTAAGTAAGAAAAGGGGCCAAAACAACCCTAATTAGAGTTACATTAAGCATTTAAGTAGAGAATTTAATTCCGTCTTTCCATTCTTTCAAATTCTGGAGTGATTAAACTATTTTTCACTCCATGTTCATCAGTGCAGCTGCACTTTTAAGCAATGTTCTTAATAATTTTGTGAAACAGCCTACAGCCAAGCCTGCTTTCAACTGTGGCACTTGCTCACTGACATAAAACGAGCAAACATATCCTTGAGGTATCTACAGCGTGCAAACAGTACTCAAGTAAACAGACGAGTGTGACTGACCTGCAGGCACGGGAACCATCACCGCCTTCTTCTGTTTAGTTTGTCCCGAGCCACGGCAGGAGTGGCAGGGAGTGGAAATGACTGTGCCTTTGCCACCACAGCGCCGACACGTGGAGCGCATCACAAACGGGCCAGTGTTTACTGTTTCCTACAGTGAAGAAGATTCATGTTTAATAACACAACTAAAAAACAAAACACTGAGATAAACTCTATGTCGGAGCGCTTACCATGCCAGAACCGTTGCAGTAGTTGCAGTGTTGCACCTTAGTGCCTGGCTCGTGGCCTTTACCATCACAGCGCTGGCAGGTTGTTTCGATGTTAACTGACATTTCTTTGTTGACTCCCTTTGCTGCCTGAGTAAATGTCAGCTCCATGATGTACTGTGAGAGGAGAGGGGAAAAACAAAACAGGGAGGAGGAGGAAATTCATCACTCTCCATATGCAGGGGACAAAACTGCCTAAATGAGAATCAACTGAGGAACTGCTTGGCTTCACTTTGACCCCATTTTACAGTATCTAACCTCCTGCGGCTGCTCAAACATGGAGTTGAAGTCTTCAAAGCCGCGGCCTCCAGAGAATTCTCCAAAGATTTTGCGGAAGAGCTCCTCTGGGTCCACGCTGCTGGCATGTCCACTCCAGTACTGCTGCCCTCCACCCGCCTGACCTGCGTCAAAGCCCGCTGTGCCATATGTATCATACTGCTTCCTCTTCACTTCATCACTGAGGACCTGTGAAGAACAAAGTAATAATGCTAGAACATGTAGAAGATGTTTCATAGATTTCTATGCGTGGATTAAATATACAGTAGAGCTAATGACTGAAACCAAACCTCATATGCTTCAGCCAGCTGAGCAAATTTTTCCTTGGCTTGTGGATCATCTTTGTTGGTGTCAGGGTGATACTTTTTAGCCATCTGAGGAACAGCAAACATGAGCACACTGTCAGTTACTGCAAACATTGCTCCACTAAGGTCCAATGAAAACTCTAGGTGTGTTTCAGGCAGGAACGGACCTGGTAATATGCTTTCTTGATCTCTTTCTGCGTTGCTGTGCGTGGAACCCCAAGAATCTTGTAGAAGTCCTGTTTGCTGCTAGCAGGGGCACTTGTGTGAAAGGACAGTGTGTAGACAGCATGGGGTGGTTTGAGGCCTGAAATTGCCCAGCAGGGTAAAACGGTGAGCACAGTGACAAGATAGAAATGCAGACAAGTGGAGGACAGTTATTGTGTAATACATGGAGCCCTGCAACACTATCAAACAGCACTACAGCCGCAAATGTTCAAAACGTTGTCTGATCTTCATGTAACTCAGACGCAAACACAATTTGACTTAAAGACAATAAGAATAATAATAACAGGTTTTGCTTGTATGCCTTTTTGAACACAGTGTAAGTAAGTAAAGTTGAACTTCTTAACTCAAAGAACCTTCTTTAGTGTCAGGAATATCTATTACATGTTTCAACAGTCAGGAAGATTTTAGAACTGCTACAGTTCATCAATATTTGAGCTGTCTTGATTGAACACCCTTTTTCAGGCCATGTCAAAGCATTTCAGTCGGGTTAAAATCAGGACTTGGGCTTAACTATTCCAAAAATCTGAATTTTTTTTCTTGCTTTCCTTCACTGAATTTCATGTTTGTTTTTATGGCCATTTTCTTCATGTATCACCCACCCTCTTCTAAGCTTCAGACCAAAGACTGCAACCCTAACAATAATATGATTTTGTATTCATTGTTTCCCCGTCCAAAGTAGCTACAAACCATGGGTAATTAGCACCGCCAAAGCTACAAAGTTCTGGATTCTGAACATCCTTGCTGCCTGGGACCTTGGCGTGTGGAGTCTGCATATTCTCCCTGTACCTGCATGAATTTAATGTTAGGCTAAGTAGTTGACTGTCTCTGTGTGTTAGCTCTGTGATAGTCTGATGATCTGTCCGGAGGTATACCTTCCCTTTTGCCCCATATCAGCTAGGATAGGGTCCCAACCCCACTGAGATGACTCTCCAAATACAGCGGTGCATCTTTACCAGAAAGTTCAAGTTGTCTCTTATCTATCCAGAGATCAATGTCCCATAAGTGTTGGCTGCCTTTCCATTAACGTGATTCTTGGGCAGTGACATATGGAATAAAGCGTCCTGTGAAATCTTATTCCCTGTGTTTAATAAAGACATAAAGGCTTTCACTGTCAGGCTGAGTTTGTCCACAATTGTGACTTTAAATTAAAATCCGGGTAGAAAACCTAGTGACTCTAAAGACTTCACTAACGTCTTCGTTAAATGTTATTTAGTAGTGCTGTAGAGCTGAACTGTAGCTGAATCAAGGCATCTCTTAATAACTGACTGTATAGGTTACTAGCTGTGTAACAAGTTGGCTTGTTTAACAGTGTTCTTTGTGATTAATTACCGGTTGTAAGCATAGATATATATACATAGATACCTCGTTGACTGGTTCGGCCCGCTGATGCGACGTAACTGTGTGTCCGCCAT
>JAVDPK010002573.1:782788-804135 GCA_034780415.1 Cichlasoma orientale
GGCCCCCCCCCCCCCCCAACCCTAATAACTTGTTGTGTCACCCTTGGCAGCAAGAAGTGCAATCAAGCATTTATGATAACTGTGGAGGAATTTTGGCCCACTCTTCTTCGCAGAATTGTTTTCATTCATCCACATTGGAGGCTTTTCTACCATGAGCGGCCTGTTTAAGGCCATGCCAAAGCATCTTAATTGGATTTCAGGCCACTCCAAAACCTTCAGTTTGGACTTGCTGGTGCGTTTTGGATCATTTTCCTGCCTGAGTGCACTTGAACTTCAGAACAAGAACTGATGGGCGGACATTCTCCTTCGAGATTTTCCGGTGGAGAGCAGAATTCATGGAAACTCGTCCAGGTCCTGAAGCAGCAAAGCAGCAGACCATCACACTGCCACCACGATGTTTGACTGTTGCTATGATGTTCTTTTTATGAAATGCTGTTAGTTTTATGGCGGATGTAACGGGACTCAAACCTTCCAAAGTTCAGCTTGTGTCTCGTCAGTCTGCAGAATATTTTCCTGAAAGTCTCGGATCTCAAGACGGGTTTTTTTTTGCCAAATGTTAGACGAGCCTTTGTGTTCTTTTTGGTGATTTTCACCTTGAAACTCTCCCATAGATGCCATTTTTACCCAGTCTCTTTCTTCTTGTTGAATCATGAACTCTGACCCTAACTGAGGCAAGTGAGGTGTGCAGTTCTGTAGATCTTCTTCTGGGTTCTTTCGGGACCTGCTGGATGAGTCATCAGTGCGCTCTTGGAGTAATTTTGATAGGCCGGCCACTCCTGGGAAGGTTGACGACTGTTCCAAGTTTTCTCCATTTCTCTCACTGTGGTTCGCTGGAGTCCCAAAACCTTAGAAATGGCTGTGTAACCCTTTTCAGACTGATAGACGTCAGCGACTTTGTTTCTCAGCTGTTTCTTTAGATCGTTTCACGATGTGTTGCTTTCTGAGATCTTTTGGCCTGCTTCACTTTGTCAGGCAGGTTCTATTTAAGCGGTTTCTTGATTCAACAGGTCTGACAGGCTTAGGTGTGGCTAGTGAAATTGAACTCAGTTTTCCAAGAAATGTTGCCAATCACAGTTAATTTATGATTTAAAAAGCGGTGCAATTACTTTTTTCACACAGAGCCAGGTGTTTTTTTTTTCTTTTAATAAATTAAGTCATCATTTAAAAATATGTCAAATATGGCAAAAACTAAGAAATCAGAAAGGGGCAAATACTTTTTTACTGCACTGTATAGATACAAGTATCCACTGTTTGTAGTGTCAGTCATGTTTGTATTACTGTCACCCAAGTTCAGCATATGGAGATAACACAATCTAAGAATCAAACATGTCTTAGGAGAAACAGTTTAGATTTTTGAAAGGATGATCTCTGATATTTCCTGTCTGCTGTATGTGTCCGCAGGTGGAGGCATGGTGGGCCTGTCTTCAGTCAAACCTGGTTCAGATGGCCAGCGGGCTGTCACCCAGATTTCCTGCCATTCTGGTAGTTTTTTTATGCTTTTTACAACTCTTTAAAAGCACAATCACACGAGAAATCCACCTGCTGTCGCCCAGAAGTGAAATTAGACGCGTAACCTGGTCCTGATAATTTCTATTAACTTTCCTTCCTCTCTGTCAGATCTCGTGACTGACATGGACTTCTCTCCTTTCGATGAGAGTCTCCTGGCGACATGCTCAGGAGATGAAACGGTGAGCTGTTTAACGTCCTACTTCTTTCTGACCTTGTTCAGTCTTTGAGCAAGTTCACTTTTCCATCCTCTCAGGCTTTGTTGTTCCTGGCGGGACTTTGAATAGTTTTTCCTATTTAAACCTTTTGAAGACTCCCTTCTCTCAGCATATTGTCTTCAGCCGCAGGTGCCCCAGCTTCCTGGAATGTGCTGAGCGGAGTCCCGCGTCTTCGGTCTCAGCAGCTCGGTTTACCTCACAGACCTGTAAACATATGCAACTATTGCCGCACGCAAACCGAAGTGATCTGCAATGCCCAACAGCTGCAGAGCACTTAATATTGTTTCACCAGCTTGGTTTTGCTGAGCAAGGAAAATTTCAGTGAAATATGGCCTCAATTATATGTTTTTACTGACTTAACTAGACTTTATGTAAACCTTTTATCATAAATTTTCATTTAATCTGATCTGCCAACATTTGCTAGAAATCCTGACATGAGTCCAGACCCTGAATTATTCAACACTTACAGACAGACGTCATTTGAGGATCTGGCTGATGTTACACCTTGATATATTAGTTACATCTTGGTTTGCTCCCTTTGTGAGGCCAGACAACCACAGCCCCCAAAGCCTTTTGGTTGTTTAGCCTTGCTTGACTTCAGAAAACTGCTGTTTGAGTAGACTCATCTGAAGCATTTCACATCGTGTGGAAGCTAGCAAATTGTTTCAGAGATGGAGGTAAGAAGGAGAAGGAACCATTATCTTCATATCGTTTCCTCTCTGTGTATGCAGGTGAAACTGTGGCGTTTGTGTGATCCAGAGCAGGAGCAGCCCAGCAGCCCAGAGCTGACCCTGCGTCCAGGTCAGGGCAGGCTGGAGCTGGTGCACTTCCACCCGACCTCCTCTGGCTTGCTGGCTGTTGGCACCGCTAAGTCTGCCCAGATTTGGGATACCAGCTGCCAGGAAGCGCCGCTAGCAGGTAACTGCAGCCGGCGACGTGGGTCCCGTACGCTTCCTGTGTTAAAAAACCAAAATCTTTGTTCTTTCTTGTACATCATGTACCGTCTTTCATTTTTAACGTGTCGGTCTGTGTCAGTTAGTTGCCAGTTGACTTTTTTTGTGCCTTGTTTTGTTTCTGTGTGTAACATGAATTTATATTTGGAGTGGGGTGAAGTGGTTGGTTGGGTTGTTTTTTTGGAGACTCTTCACTGACACTGCCTAGGTTTTACAGCAATGTGGCTCTGTCTAAGTGCTGGAGCAGCAGAGGTAATGTTTTGGTTTGCAGTCCTGGTCCCAGTCTCCCTGGACTGGCCTCAGGATATAATCACTATCCTCTGGCCTAATCTCCCCCACACAAACACCGTGCCCCCACCCCCACCCCCACCCCCCACATGACAGCTGGCCTGGCTGCTGCTGCTCACTGCTGATCCAACTTTTCATGAGCTGTACCCGCCACCGTGTCTTTCATCGCCCTCATTCGTAGTTTTCTTTTCATGTGTGGTCAAGCAGCAAGATCTGAATGACAAAATGTGCATCTTAGTGAGCGTGTGTTTGTTTGTTTTTCTTCTTTTTCTCTCTATAATTTAACTTTATGTGTAAGTGTCTTAACAAGAGCACCCTTCATTTTGTGTGTGTGTGTGTGTGTCACAGCGAAACAATTCACACAAGCTGTGCTGTGCTCAGCCTTACACGTGCCATGCTTTTAATTTCTTATGTATGTCTAAACTGGTGAATTGGTGTAAGTCATCCATACTTTTATTGCTGTGTTTTCTGAACCTTGGTGCTTGATTTATGGCCTCATCTCTCCCCTTCATTTTAATGAAGTGACCGCTCTAGATTGATGTGCGTTTTTTTTTTTTTTTTGTCTTGTCTGCATATGTGCTGTCAATCTGTGGTCATCGTTTGTGCCATCATTTCCCCCTTCTTTCTAAACCTTTTTACCTTTGTCTTTTTGTGTGTGTCTAACACGAACATTATTTTCAGTTTTTACCACTCCACATGATGCATTGTGTGTTTGCAGTCCTAGAGCAGCACGGTGACCAGGTGCAGAGTCTGAGCTGGAAACTGGACGGATCCCTGTTGGCTTCCTCCTGCAAGGTGAGGAACCTGTGCAGGATGTACAGCCTTAGTCAAAATGCAGACACAGTGTGTGGAAAAACAAAGTAAACCCCATAATTCAGCAGCTTTTAGAACCACTTTTACCTGCAGCAACTTGTAGTATACTCATTTTATTGATGACTTTATCCGTCTCTCACATTGGCGGCCCACTCTTCTTTACGATGTCGATTCAGCTCATTGAGGTTTGTGGGCATGCAGTTACACCACAGCTCTTTTAAGGTCCCACCACAGCGTTTCAGTCTGTACAGAGGAGTTCACGGGCGACTCAATCTTTTGCACTTTCTCTGAGCATCACAGTCAGTTCAATAAGGTCAGTACGATCTGATCTGGAGGGGGGTGTTTGCTGGGATGTCCACTCCTGGGAAGATTGGCAGCTGTCTTGAATGTTTTCCAGGTGTGAATCGTCTTTCTCACTGTAGAATGATGGAGCTTAAATTGTTTGGAAACCTCCTTGGCATTGTGTTAACACCCCCCCCGAATGCTCCAGACCAGCAAAGCACCAAAACCTTTATAGAGGTGCTCACACTTGCTGAAGATCAGGATATTAATTGCATTTGATTAGCAGCGCCTGGCTGCTACTTTCTCTCATAATTCCTGTGGAAGCATTTGGGGTGGACTTAGCTTTTCACACACTGAATTTTGGCTTTGTTAAATAGATAATGAAATGCCATGTGCTGTAGTTCATCTAAGGTTGTATTTAATAATACCTGCTAAGAACCAGATTATTTTTTATTATATCTGAATAGATAAAACCTTAGAAGTTAAAGAGGGTGTTCTTTCTTTCTACTTAAAGAGAATGCTGTAACCCCCCGTATGCTCTAGCTGCAGTTGTAGTTTGTGACCACTAGATGAAGTCAGTGTCTCACACTGAGGGCAGAGAGCCTCATGTTGAAATTTGCTTCCCTTTATCTGTTTATTTCAGTTTATTTCAGAAAACTGTTAACACGGGTCAAACTCATAAAAACGGATGGGGGGTCACATTACACATTAGATGCTGAGCAGGTCTTTAGAGGGGAAAATGGATAAATTTGAAAAGCCAGTTTTATGGCAAAAGATGCAAGTTGCCATTTATTAATGTTTTTGGCATCATTATTAACATATTAAAACAGAGGGCATGTGGAGGTTTTCTGGAAACTTCAGTCTCTTGGCTATAAAGGCTCTAATAATGGAAGCAGGCTGCATGCAGAGGATAAATATATCAAAGGCCTTTGTTTTGTCTTGACCCCACCTGACCCCTGAGCCCCAATCCCTATAAATAGGTTCATCTTTTGGTGCAAGTTTAAATCTACTCAGGGTCTGGTGACTAACACTTGTTTGACATGTCCAGTGACTATTTAGTTTACAGGAAGAAGCTTAAACATAAACTAATTTAATTACTCAAGAAAGGAAGTTGTGTGTATCTACTTAACGAGTAAAATTGTTGGTTCGGTCTCCCGTGCTTGTCTTTGTTCTGACAAGTAACAAATTATTCCGCCAGTCATGAGCTTTGTCCAAATGATGACATTAAGTTGACAGGATAATAGCCTTCACCGGAGCTACCAAGCTTACCGTCAGCCTCAGCTTAGACTCAAAGAACAAGACGCCTCAGAAACAAGTGTGTGCAGAGGAGTGGGAGCGAAGTGGGGTGAGGTGCAAGATCAGAGGCTGGGGGTGGGGGGCTCTGAGGTTCTTGCTCCGTTGGGCTCTGGTGTCATTTAACCGAAAGGCCCCTTTCAATCTCCCCAATCCAGCTTATTAAAGCAAATAGGGTCTGCCAACATGTGGGTCCAATCCCCCCAGCCCTCCTGTAGGATAAACATTGGGGCACAGGGCTGGGTTGGGAGAAGATCAAGGGGAGACCACCACCCCAAAGAGCAGGAATCATGACAGGCCTCATTTGAACCTACAGAGATGTATATTTATGACAGACATGCAGAGAAAGGCAGCATTTAGTGCAGTGTAACTCATAGGTAGTGTGATCAGAGATGGAAGTAGAGCTTTCTTTCTTTTTTTTTTTTTTATCTGAATGATGGACGGCCTTGGGTGGTACGCTGCCTGTGTGTTTATGGTCCTGTGGTTCACCTTGAATTTTGAAAGTGGCATTTTATCTGAGCTCTATTTCCCACGGAGCGAAAAATAACCGATTAAAGGATTATACAGCCTCGAGCTGCCAGTCACATCGGGGTTTTACACTAGTAACCATGGGAAACGGGGAACACCAAGCTGGCAGCAGAGTGTGTTTAAGTGACGGGACAGTAAGAGAGCAGCCCTGGGTGAAGATTCCCAGCATCTGTGTGTGTGTTTGAACGCATGTGAAAGCTGTGTGCAGCACACTGGTGGTGAAAACTCATTAACGGCAGCTTGAGAATGAGGCTCCATCACTTTGATTAAACAGCAGCTGTCTCAGCATACACACACGGCTATCTGGCCTCTGTGCATTTATGAGTTTAGGTGGTGTGTGTGTTTATATGTGTTGTTGTCATAGGCTTAACATGGTGTGTTTGCTTATTTGAGTGTGTGTGTGTGTGTGTGTGTGCGGTTACTTGGTGGGCAACATCTGTATTTGAGAAGCCCCTCAATTGCGTATTTGCACAGACAGATAGTGTCCTCTTTCATAACTTACTTGAACTACAGCACTTAGGGTGATAGTCCATGTGTGTATGTGTTTGGTTTGCATTGAAGGCTTCTTTTGATTTTATTTATTTTTATTTTTTAATTTATGGAAATGATTGTTAGTAGAAGCACCGTCTGCCAAAATAAGATGATCAAAAACATCTTTACCATTTAGAGATAGCTTAGAGTTCAGAGATACGTTTTAGATAAAAATCTGGCATTTTGGCAGCAGGTGGCCTGTTACCCGTGTGTGTGTTTGTGTGTGTGTGTCTGCCTTCTGAGTCTTTGGCTTAGTCCCAGGTCACAGAGGCCTGAAGACATAGCTCTGGGGCATCGTACTCGTGGGTGGGCCTCGCTCTCACAGACAAGATGGAGAGGCAGAAAAAGAAGCAGCACATTAGTCAGAACCCTTGTTGACCACTCAAGTTAAATAATAGCAAATATGTACCTTCTGTAATTGCTGTGGGGAGCATCATATTCTTCAACATACGCTTGATAGGCTCTGCTGCAACCTGCCATGTTTGTATTTAGATTCTATTGTGCTAAATGTGTGCGCTTTTTGTCTCTATGAGTTTAACTGCATCATAACGAGCCTCCTAATTCCCTGTGACGCAGATATTTTTAAGTGTGAGTGGTTTTGCCTTCCATGTGTTACCTGCTGTCAGCTCCTTATGTTAAGTTGCTGCTGTGATCAGACACACAGCAGTATTGAGTGACACAGCTGCAGACACGCAAGTCCCAGTCACAGTTTGATCCCATTAGGCCCCTCATTTCCTTCCAGTCACATAGGAGCGTCTCTGATTGGCTGCTTTGATTGATGCCTAATGCATGTTTGGGCTGGCTGGGGTCAAAGAACGGGAGGCCACGGAGAGGTCACTCGATTGCATTTGCTAACAATGAATGAGTGAGATCACACTGATAACTTCAACATGGAGCTTTCATAATATCATTCACTTGGAAATGGACTAATCCTTTTATTTTGGATGATTCTCAAAATAAATGTAAATCTAATTGAAACGGTTGTTTTGAGAGAAAATACAGACATAAATGCCACTACTGTGAACAGCACAATATCCTGTTTAAGCAAATCTTGCCATTTATTTTGAAAATCAGCCTGAATAATCAGAATTTTATGATTTTTAACCTCAGAATACGTTTCAGGTGGCCATTTAACCAGTGAGGAAATAATAGTTGACCGAGTAGCCTTTAACTCTCCTTCCCCGTTTTCTTTGTGAAAACTTAAAGTTCTCACCTCCCCTTGGCGACTTGCATCTCAAATAATAATCCTGTAATATTACTAATTCACTTACTTAATCTCTCTTTTTTTTTTCATGTTTGGCTAGGATAAGATGCTGCGAGTGTTTGATCCCAGAGCCCGGCTGACGCCTGTTCAGGTAAGTCTACAGTGAAGTCACCTCAATGCTGCCAAAGGAACAACTGCCACTGCTCTCGGGGCATTTTAACGCCTATAATTTGTTTACTCAGCTGATGAGTTTGTGGCTCAAAGTTGTAGCTTTTTTTCCCTTGTGGTTTGGTTTGTTTACGCACAGAGAAAACTCCAAGCGAACCAAAATTTGCCAGGACCAACCATGAGTGAATGTTCAGTCCGCTTATTGGCCAGATGTGTCTGGGGTGGGAGCAAAAAACATGTGAATAGTGGAAGAAGGTTGTTCTGAACCAGTGGATAACATGGAAAATTTACTCCTATCATTCATGTTTAATTTGGCAGTATTTCACATCGGCACGGACCGTTCTGGAGTTCACTTGGACCCGGACTGGTGCCGATGTGTTGGAGCGCGATTGCCATTTTCACATCTGCTCAACTGAACCGGACCGAGGGGGAAAATGAACCAGGTGTGAAAACACCCTAAATCAGGCTGCAGTCACGCAGGATGTCATCTTTGTTTTCTGTTTTTGGCTTTTTCATGGGGTGGGATTTTATTTACAATATGAAGAAATAGAAAATCATTGCCCCTCAAAATCAGCATTCCTTAATTTTAGGAAAAAAAGAGGAGACATTGGGAGAATAACCGCTCTGTTTGCTCTATTCTACTTCTATTTACTGTAGTATAAGCCCTTTTTTTTTTTTTTTATTAATAAATTAAATTAAAAAAAAAAAATATATATATAGTGACAAACATGTTGAAAGTAACCCAGAGAGCTCACCACTGCCCACTTACAGTAATTCATCTACTATTGATTTATGGATGTGCTGCACACGATGCAGTCACTGCCCTTGTATTCCCATGGGTACCCATCCCACACTGAACCCATCCCACTCTCACCCCTCCTTTTTTTTTTTTTTTTTTTTGCCTCCTTCACTGACAACTGGCTCTGGGCCAATTTTATCCAGCAGCAATGAGGAAGTGGAGTGGTAGGGTATTTGTGTGCTAAGGGGACGATGATGAAAAGATGAAGGGGGGGCGGGGGGGGGGCATGAGTGGCTGTTGTGAGAGGCAGCTCAGTATAGTGCAAATAATCTCACACATTTCCATGGTGGACCTCCCAGGCTGATTTAATTACTGGGATGCTAAGCTGCCTCATGGGCTCTTTCATTTGTAAATATGAAGAATCCTGCAAAAACACTGCATGCAGTTTAAATATTAGATCACAGAAATACCTGGAAGGCACAGCAGGCTGTATGGAAGTGAAGCATATTTGTGTGTTCATGCACCTGCGAACATGCGAATACATTTGTATCTGTGCGCACTGCACAGTATGTTCTCACCCATGTGTTTTTTTGTTTTTTTTTAATTTGTTTTGAATCTTTCGAGACCTTCATGAAAGGGTTACTGTTTCAGAGGTATGCCTCTGAAGCCAGGGAACCAACACAGGAAAGGATATGTGGATGACTTTATTTGCAGCGCACTTCATGCCGTACGCCTTTACAATGCAGCGACGAGTGCAGTGCTTGTGTCTCTGTTTCCTGAAGTAACATGATCTGGCTTCTCTCCAGTCTTTGAACCTGTTTGTTTACATCAGGTGTCTCAGTGTTGATGTCATTTTAGCACACCGCTCTTCAACCGCCTGTTGGAATCTTCTGCACAGGAGGGTTTTCTCACAAGGCATGCGATGCAGACATCAAGAAGAGCTTTTCAGCAGTGCTATAAATTGTCTGAAAGTATGATATTCCAGGCAACTTGGTGCAGCCAAAGGGTCTCATTAGTTTAGATTAAATCAGCGTTGGGTAGTCTGTCTGTCTCAAACAGCGTCTCCAGTAGGAGCCAGTGGTTCCTAGTGGCGGGGACATGCTGCACTAGGACATTTTAGGAAGTCTGTGGCACTTTTTGACTTGGTTAGAAAAATGACAGTGGAAAACAGCAAATGGATGAAAAGGCAAGATCTGGGTCAGTTAAAAAAAATTCTTTAAAGAAATTCTGCACAAATTTTGCAAATTGCTGTCGCCAGTTCTGCTGTATCAAAATCAAACTGAGATCACACTTTTTTTTTTTTTTTTTTTTTTTTAAATCTGCACTCGCCTTTTTGTTTCCTTTTTAGTTCATCTGGTCTTGTGCCACAGTGAGGCGTCCATACATCCCTTCAGTTAACAAGAATCTCTACTGTAACCAGCCCTGCAGGTGTTTGCTGTATAGCCTGTGTGGCAAAGTTGGAACAGTTTAGCTGCAGAGGTCTACCTCCTACTGCTTCTGTGCAAACCCAGCAGCTAATAAGAGGTGAGACAGCTCCAGCATGAAAAGAAAGTAGTGTAGCTTATTCCAGCAAGAGTGCACTGAATCACCTCGGTCACATAAAGCAATATATGATTTATCCTTCGGTTATTAGCAAACAAAAGTGGATGAATATCATCTGAACAGCTGAAGGTAAAACAGTACTAAGTCATAGAATTAGCTTTTATATGTGTAAAATTATAACAGTAAGCTGGTAATGTGTGTTTAAAATGTATTTTTAAACCATTTTAAAATGCACAATTCCCAGATCTTTAGCTGGGAATCCTCGATGACTCAAGTGACATCACTACTGACAGATTTAAGATTTCTGGAGCCACAAAAGACTTGATAAAGCTTTACGTTTGCAGGAGTTTTTGCAGTAGTATGACCACACGTAGCTGCCCCTCATTTCTTTATGCTTTGCTAGGAAAATTAGAATTGGGAGCAACGGTTTTGCAGACATACATGGAAATACAGTATATAAGGCAAAAACAGAGTCTTTACAATTCTGACGAGCTTGAAAGTCAATATTTGGTATCAGGAACAGTTCTCCAGGCTTCTTAAGGGACATTTGACTCAAGTCTTAAGGACACACACCATTCTGATATATGCCACGTTTTCCGTTATTAGCTCTTTGGGAATCCCCTTGTTGGTGCAAAAAAACAGTTTTCTACCTTTAAAACTGTAATCTTTGGCATTTTTTTTAATAGATTAAACTAAAGAAATGGAAACATGATTTGTTTTTGTGACAGGCTGCTAGTAACAAAGTCCCTAAACACAATTTTAAAATTGGTTATTTGCTGAGTTGTATAGACACAACACTGGCTCATCCTTTGAGTTAAGTGCCTTTTTGATGCTTGAAAGATTCAGAGGTCAGTGTTGAGTGACCCAAAAATCATTCCTCTGGAAATGGTACAAGGACTGGGCTGAAAATGAGTGAAAAAGCAGCCAGTGTCCAAAGAAAAACTTCGAAAGAGCTTCTCAGAGCCTGGAGAACTGTTGCTCAAGACCACTTTAAAAAATGTGCAATAAAGTCTGGCTCCTTGGAAGCAACATATAAATTAATGAGAGGTGGATCAAGAGTTTTGCACAGTACTCTGTAAAATTCCTGGACTTTCCTTTAGTTCATATTTTAGCTGTTTGGTAGACTACGGTTGTCCCAGCTGAAAAACCTGTTGCAAATTGCACAGCGTTTGCTCACAAACTACAACCTTAAAATTAGTCCGATTCTCTCTGTGCTGCATTTTCCTTGTTTCTTCCTTTTAGTACAAGAGAAAAAAAAATCATTCGTCAGCACTTTTCTGTATGAGCAGTACTTTAAATGTGAAGCCATTGTCAGAGATCTTTATTTTTATTAACATAGTAAGCAACCACAAAAACAGACAGACTGAAGGTTTACCTCTGTTTTCATGCTTGCTTTAGCCCCCCCGCATAATCCATATAAGAAGCTAATGACAGACCCTTTTATCCCTCCCTCTCCCAGCTGGTCTGCAACAAAATTGTCAATTCAAAAATGGTTTGTGGTAAGTTTTCTTAGACTGCTTGGCCACAAGGACACTGAGGGGCCATTGAGCCAAGTCCGCTAGTCTCTCCACCCACTTTCCTTGCTTTCCCCACTCTCTGCACGTTACTGCCTTGCAGAATACTAATATGTGCAGATATGTGACTCAGCAAACTGAGCTTCTCTGTAGTCAGCACATTAATTCACCACCTCAAACCAAGGAGAATTGGGATCCAGATCAAAGTTATTAGAGGGTTTGCTCTTGCCTGCTTGGTTTTGCATTCTCTCGCTTTCTTCTTTTCCCTCCATCTCTCTGAGATCCAGAAGGTCCTGCTTTGGAAGGCTTTGGCTTGGGCCCACTGAAGAGTGGGCAGAACCTCACCCTGACAGCTTTCAGATGCGTGTCTCTGTCAGAAGAGCGGGAGAGCCACAGCCACTCCTATTAGCGCCCGATCTGCTGAAGGGTGCGGGTGGTGAATCCTAAACACACTGAAACGTGATGAGTGCAGTAATTTCGATGCATAAAAGAGTCTGAGCCACAAAGCTGTTCGACACTATAAAACACAACACAGCACAACATTTCGCGTCGCATGAGTGGTTTCGATAAGATTCCGCAAAATGTTTGTTTGTTGATGTGAGGGCATTTTCAGGCACTTTCTCCACTTTGCATTTTGGTTTGTTGTTGTAGATGTGAAGTGATGGCAGGGAATGGCCATTGTGGCCACAAAGTAAACAGAGAGGGGCAGAGAAGTGGCCAAACTATGTGCATTTGTAACCTCACTGGGAGGTCTGTTTTGCTTCCTTCGTGAGCGGCAGTTGTCAGTTGTCTTCATCAGGAGGTCTTCTCTAAAAAGACTTCTGGGGAAGGATATTGCAAGAAAGCTGGAGAGCGTGAGGGTAAAGCATGAATTTCTCTTATTTTGAATTTGAATCCCCCCGGAGTAAACAAAATGAAATGTATATGTCTAACGGAAATATTTTGCTTCTGTCCGAATTTGGAAGAAACCCCACGTATCATTTGCAACACTCATCCGTGTTGTGCTGATCCAATAATTGATTATACTGGCTATTCTCCTCCTGCCCCCAAGGACTGCAATAATAATGTTGTATTACCTGGTAATTACCTGGATATATCACATGAGTGAAAAATGACTCCATCCATCTTCTTCCGCTTATCCTTTTCAGGGTCGCGGGGCAGGCGCATCCTGGACAGGTCGCCAGCCTGTCGCAGGGCTAAAACAGAGAGACAGACAACCATTCGCACCTATGGGCAATTTAGAATCATGAATTAACCCCACTACCTGCATGGTTCCAGCAAATACAGTATTTTGCTTTAGGAACTCAGGAGCAGCACAGTTTTTGTTGTGCACCTGATTGGATTCTGTGAGGCTGTGTGTCTTCGTCATCCTCCACACAGCATCCAGACCCATGAGCTGGGACACAGCTGGTGCCTCCAAAACCAGCCTAGTTCAGTGGGGCTTGCTCATCCCTGTGGCTAGCACTGAATTGGGTTCTCCCTTAGCCAGGTGGAGTAAATATAGGCCCTAATTACAGCCCTGCTCCTGCTGTATTTATGGGAAATAAGACTTGCACAGGGTAATTAAGGTCTTGGACAGAAAGAGCAGTGTATATACTGCATCTGTAATCAGTGCAAGTGTGTATGTATGCGCACAAGCGACTGTTGTGTTTGTGTTGTGTCTAGGTGGTTGGCACACCGAAGATGGGTTGAATTTCAGATTTTAATTTTGTTTTGTCTGTTTTTCCTGAATTTCTCTCTTTTTCCCATCAAAAGGGCATTTCAATAAACTTTCATATAGCCTTCAGCATACGTCTTTGTGTAAGAGTTACAAATTGATTTTGAATATTAGATCAACCACCAGTTAATGTCATCTGAAGGACACACATTCACCGGGCCTTTAACACAGTCCTGCTAAGCTGTCTCATTTGTGTCGCAAATCTTTTAAAATTATTGCATTTATCCAAATCAATCACAGCCTTGGATTTCCTTCCAGAATTAAATGACACAGTGTAAGAATAGCAGAGTGGTAAATCATCAAGTACCAAACAGAAACTTTTTTTTTTTTTTTTTTTTTTTAAAAACTCTTTGCTATTCTTGGTTCTACCCTCATTGCCATAACATCCCTATACTGGCCTCTTGTTTTCAGATGAGGTTCTTTTACATCTCTTTGTAGCTCGGGCCTCCACCCTGCTTTCCTGTACTGAGCTACGAGACTCCTCAAACTCGGCACTCGAGGCGAACTGACCTGATCCTAATGGGCCACGTGTCTTTGTGGGCATCTGTGTGTCCTCTCCACTCTCCTGTCTTTTGATCTATCCCCAATGGCTGTGTATTTGCTGAGTGTGTGGTTCTGTATTTGACTTTGTGCCTGTGTGTATACCATGTGTGTTTCAAATTACAGTGCTGAAAATACCCCTCATAGTTTTGGGCCGGTGCTGGCCGTAAGAGCTGTCGATCTGTGGTCGCTGGAAGAGGAGGGAGACAGGAAAAGGGAATAGTTTGCTGGACTTGGGGGCCACATTACTTTTTTTCAGCTTGAGCTTCTGCTGCTTGGGGTGAAATTAGAGAGGACCATGGGCTGGCGTGGGTTTGGACTTGAGGAGGGAATGCTGGGCAGGGCCAAGGAAAAGCAAAGTGGTTTCAGCACTATACCATCTTTTATATCCCGCTATAAATTACACAGAATGAACTCTGTGTTAGCCATTCTTGTATTTATAATTACAGGCATAATAAACTACACTTATCTGTGTTTCTTTGAATTCTTATAATTGTGAAAAAAAATAAGTGAGTGTGTGTGTGTTTGGAAAATGTGTGCTCATGCTCATATTTCTCATTACAGGCTGAATAAACTGCAGGCAGGCATGATGAGCTTAGATTGTGTGTGGACTCTGGCAGGCAGCACAAAGAGGCTCTTTGAATGCTGTAGAACAGTTTAGTTTGTATCACTGATGTAGACCCACAGGGACAGGCCGTGAAGGAGAAACATTCAGAGGCCTGACGTGAAATGGATGAACTTAATTTTGGTGTTTGTGCCTCTGCATTTGGTTTATTGGATGCTTCATTTATTGTGTAACTCTGTGCACAGGAAAGTGCAGCCGAGGTGAAATTTGCTCGCTCTAGTACATTTAATTCCCATAGATTTAATCTTTGTGATGTGTGGGTTTTGGATCAACCAGTATAATAGAAGGACTGTAATTATCAGCTAATATCAGATTATGAAATCTGCATTGTTAGAGTTAATTAGTGTGCACAGATGCGGAAAAATACTGCAGCGCAGTAACTTGATGCAACATGTGCAGTCACCAATTTGCATGCTCGTTCATCCATTCATTCATTTTCTTAACCACTTATCAAGTTCAGGGTTGTGGGGAGCTGGAGCCTGTCCCGGCTGCAATATGTCAAGAGGCTGGGTACACCTCGTGCAGGTTGCTAGTCTATTGCATACTAACATAGAAAGATTCACACTCACATCTATGGTCAGTTTGGAAACTAAATGAACCTAACATGCATGTCTTTGTACTGCGGGAGGAAGCTGGAGTACTCACGCAGGCATGATTATGAAGTAAATGTTATGTTTATTGTTTTATCACTATAATATTTGTATTAGAGATTGGAGAGAAGAGGAATGAAAGTTAGTAGAAGTAAGAGAGAATACATGTGTCAATGAGGGGAAGACAGGATTAGGAATGAGTATATCAGAGGGAAAGCTCAGGTTGAGTGTTTTGGAGACAAAGGTTGAGATGGTTTGGGCATGTGCAGAGGAGGAATAGTGGATATATGGGGGGGAAAGGATGTTGAATTTGGAGCTGCCAGGCAGGAGGAAAATGGGCCGACCACAGAGAAGATTCATGGATGTAGTGAAGGAGGAGAAGCAGAGGGTTGGTTTGACAGAGGAGGATCCAAGGATGGGGTGAGATGGATGCGGATGATTTGCTGTGGCAACCCCTAAAGGAAGAAGAAGAGATCCCTGAT
Organism: Cichlasoma orientale; assembly: GCA_034780415.1. Taxonomy (NCBI): domain Eukaryota; kingdom Metazoa; phylum Chordata; class Actinopteri; order Cichliformes; family Cichlidae; genus Cichlasoma; species Cichlasoma orientale. The sequence continues at coordinate 798,322 of JAVDPK010002573.1, forward strand.
GCAAATATACAACTATGTGATCTTATTTTGACGTAGATTTAAATATTATGTTCTAGAAATATTGACTTTGATCAAAGCCATTTATGGGAGTCTCAGGTTACGAAGGCTTAACTTAAAGACAAACCTGTTCTTAAAGATTCAATAAAGCATTAAAATGTGCATCCAGTGCCATTACAAAGTCTCATCGTCCCAGAATTGTTCGGTATTCTGTGATACCAACAAGTTATTTCTACTAGCAGAAGGTCCGTGCCTGCCAGAGAATGAAGTTTCACTTCCCGCAGAATGAAGCTTGTTTAGAGTTCGGAGAATGTCTAATACTAACACCACAGGGATACGGAGTCAACATTGTGAAATGTGAAATATAATGTCTTTAAAGAGCAGGAGCGTATTCCAAGAATATGTCACAGGCTTAGTCAAAGCTGAGCTCCAAATTCCAGCTACACAAACTGCATAATTTAACCTAAAACTGAGCCAAAAATGCTTCTGTGCTTTTAAAAAAGTATTTGTCTATATAGCCAGTATGGCTGATCGCGGCTGGAACCAGGCAATTTGTGGAGGAAAAAAAAAATGTGTAAAGAGATCTAAGGGGAAGGCTTTCATGCGCTTTTAAACACCGCTTTTTACTGCTAAATATGTTCAACATTAATTTCTCATCCTGAATATAAACGTGTCGTATCAGGAATATTCCTGTTTACCCACCTGTGGTGTCTTCATAACACCCCCCCCCCCACCCCAGTACATGCGCGACAACTACCACAGATCACATTTTACAAATGCTGCCAGTGAAGACTGGAATATGTATACGATTTTTATTTTCTTTATCCCAACAAATCCTCCACTGCTTACATAAATCATGCTACAGATAAAAGGCACCAAAGTCATATATCTTAAAATCTACCATATTCGAGTGCCAGTTAATAGACTGATCCAACCTTTGACCTTCGAGGGTCTGCTGGAACTTTACCTTCATGTCGTATTTCATAGCTGGTGCATACATAATTCCACGTGCCTCTTTCCGTTTCTCCCTGCCCTCTGACTTTACTGTCATACTCCTGTGGTTTGTCTTTATGTGAATACTCACTGTCCTCCCCAATCAGTATCATGCATGGTACTTTGTGCCTGTATCTTTTCTCCATCAGACCCTGCCGGGTTCAGGACCTGGTAATAGCCAGTGGTTAACTCAGCCCAGATGTTGTGCACCCCCCCTTGTTTTCCTCTCTCTTTCCTTTCCTCTTTCGCTCTCAGCTCCCTGTGTTACTGGCTGCCGCCCTGCTGCCAGTCTTAGTTACTTACAGGGAAACTGAGGAGACTCTTTCCTAATGAGGAGTTTTGCTATTCTGGACGGCTCAACTAAACAGTGGCATAAAATGTGGATATTCCATTTGCAGCACTGGATGGAATCTGCCTCAGTTATGATTGATCTGCCAGTGCTTAGTTTGTGACATGCAGTATCTTCTCTATGCACATGTAGTCTTTGTAAGCTAAGTGAGAATGGTGGCTGGAGTTCAGTTTGATGTCTCAAAGTATTCTTTGAAAACAAGAGGAAGGTTGGTCAGTCAGGTGGCCTGGGAAGTAGCGGGGGCTGAGGTTCCGAAGGGGTTTTAGCTGCATTGGAGACCCTGATTTGTGTTTGTGGGTGTGTTGTTGTTGTTTTTATTGTTGGAGGAAAGGGGTTAAAGTGTGGATGCCAGCTGGCAGCAAACGGAGCTCTTTGCTCACATGTGTGTGTTGTTTGGGAGCGGAGGCCCCATTAGCGTGCTGGCTGCTCTGAGACTCATTTTCCAAGTAATGAAGACTCTGTGCACACATGTGGGTCACACCTGGGGCCAAAAATAGTAGATGATTAGCTCTTTTTTTTTTTTTCTCTCTCTGCTGCATCCCGAGAGCATGGATCCACCACCATGGGAATTGGCGTCATCTTTAGCCTGTCTGTCATTTCTTGTCTGAATCTGCATTTTCTCTGATTTAAGGGAGGCGAAGAAGAAAGAGTTGGAAAAGGAGGATCGGCTCACATGGGAATCAGTCGCTTCATCATTATTTTTAAATGGGATAGAAGAATAAGATGAACCGACATCAGCGCCGTTTCAGGATCTCATAAGCTCCAATTTTACACTTCACCTCAGTTTGCCCTCATTATCTCTGCTTCAGTTTTCAACATGACCTTAATTGCCTACTTTGCTGTTTTACTTAAGTGATGCATTAAAAAAAAAAAATAGAGCAATATTTTTTTTCCTGTGTTTTGTTTAAAATTGGCAAAAGTCTGCTGCTCCTGGAGGAATTACAAGAGAAGGGAGAAGTCTGTTTTGGAACAGTAGAATGAGGTGTGAACGGGCTTTTTGTTGATCCTGTTGGAAATGATCACTCTTTCATTTGTTAAGTGTGTGGTTTTTGGGCAACAGTTGAAGGCAGCAGGTGCTGCTTGCATGTGAATTGATCTTAGGATTAGTTATTGTTTGGGTTGCAGTTACCGACTCTGTGTGGAGCGGGTGTGCGTCGGACCTCCTTCGGTCTCCACGATGGGTGCGCGGCAGATGTATGAAATACTAAACAGCTCAAGCAGAAGCTGACCTGTCAGATTGTGATGAGACTTGCATCTATATGCTGTACAGTCGGCCGCCATTAGAGCAGTGGAGAGCAGGAACCGAAAGACATCTGAGACCAACCTCAGAGTGCCCTCAGGAAATACAGACCAGCGTGGGTTCTATCCAAAACGAGGCTGACCTTCGTTTGACGATATTTTACTTAAGAAACGCAGCCTGTGTTTTCTCTGTGTGCTCGTTTTAATCATACAGTGGTCAAACAGTGATGCCGCAAATAAAAGAGAGGTGAAAGTTTTAAGTTTTAATATGCTCAAGCTCCCACAGGAAAAAAAAAATCATATGTGCATACATCTTGCTAATTTTAAATAACAAAAAAAAAGTTTTTTTCTCTCTGTTGCAGGTGTAGCGCATATTCCAAAAACATGACCAGAATGGAAAATACTGGTTGAGTTTGTTTCAGTAGCTATGTAATCCCTACAATCTGATTTTAGCCGATAAACATTCATGTAAATGAAATTATTTAAACAATTTCCTGTCAGAATATCGAATATACGAAGCCCTTTTAAAACTTAGATGTACCATTTTCTACCATACTCTTGCTGAAAGGAATGTCAAACTCATTATATTGTGGAAAAGATAAACAGTTTATGCAGTGATTATATCATTATTACATAATTACAGATAATTAGCAAAATAACAGTATGGATCAAGCTGAATGATGGTGTTGTTTTATTAAAATGTGTCAAATCATACCCATAAATCACTGGTGGACTCCAAATGGGAGAATTTCAGTGTTGTACACTCTTTGCCACAACTTTAAAACCAGTTTCTATTTGGGTCCCGTGGGCTGTAGGGTGGGGGCCTCTGTGGATCAGGCTCGACCTGCATGGCACGTTCCTCAGATGCTTCAGTGGATGGGGGATGTGGGATGTTTGGAGGCTGCTTTGGGCTCTTTGTTGTGTTCCTCCAGTTGCTCCAGAGCACTTTTTGTTGCATTTTCGTGCTGGGCGAGGCTGTAGCCATTGGTGATTATCATTGCCGTGAAGGGGCAGTAGGTTTTTAACAATGTTTCAGTGGGTGGCATGTGTGACTGACATCTACATGCACATTTTAGGCTGTTTTCCATGCTGGATAATAACAGCATTGCTGGAAATTAAAGATTCAGATGTTCAGTATTGAAAATGGTGCCCCATAGGGGACGCATTAGAAGAATGCCCCGTACTCCAGTGCTCTTTCTTGCACTGGTTCTGAGAATGGGACACAGGTGTGCATACCTGCATAGGTGCTGAATGTTTTTCTTCTCTGAGGCCAAAGCACATAATGAGTTCTTAACAGTGGAAACTATTGAGCATTTTGGGGAATGGAGGGGGGGACGGGGCTGAAATCTGGCTCACACAAGTCTTTTAAATACCACATCCTTTCCACCAAAATCCAACTTGGGTCATCTTTTACTAATTGAGCCTCATAAGACAACAGGTTGTGCTGTAATTTGTGGTTTCATGCAAGAGCTAGAAGCTTTCCCTGAGTGAAGCTGCTGAGGGCCTGTCGTAATTGGGAGAGGAGAATGAGCTGTTTGTTAGCACAGCGAAGTCGAGGTAATTAATCAGCCTGTCACTCAGCTTCCACATGCTTGGGAGTTTCACATGCAGCATGCCAGGGGTCAACACTTGGGCAATAGCCATTGAAATTATGTCCAGTGTTTAAATGATATAAGCCTCCCCATTGGTTAGGATTTTATACACTTGTCCCATCTCATTCTCCCTTTAGGCTAACACCTGCTGTGGCCATTATAATCACATTAAACCGGTTGTTGTTATATTTATGGTAAGGTTTTCTGTAATATCAATAATTTAAGTGTTTGAAATTGATGCAGGAAAGTTCCAATATCTAAGCAATCGTTTTGGAAAGGAAACAATTAAAGGAACAGCCTCCGGTTTTTGCACAGGGTAACTGGAGTATAAAGACATGGACGTGAAACAGACATGCCTCGCACACGTGTGCCTCCCGATTGAATCTCACTGCTCACAACTCATGCTTCTATGCAAAGGCGTGGGGGGGTGTACTTTGAAGATTTGAAGCCTCTATGATGTGGTTTCTGAGAGGGAGGAAAGCCAGCCAACTGTATCCGTCGCAGCGATGAAAGAGCCATAAATGACAACAGGCACCAAAGGGCTAGGTCAGGCTCCAAAGACTGAGAAGCTTCATGGTGTCTTCAGCAGTGTTGGCATGATTAATTTTGTATGCTCCAGCTCAGTCAGAAACCCTTCTGTTCTTTCTTCTTTTTTTTTTTCCTTTCTTTTTTTGTCCCTGGAAAAAACCCAAAAAAACAGAATTGTCTTTGTTTTTGTGGCTCAGGTCTGTCGTGCAGATTCTCATCACCCGCGGGTGTTGGGAGGTACTGCTGTCGTCAGCAGCATCATTCCTCCCTCTGTCATTAGTGCCCTGTCCCGACCCGTGGATCTCTGGTCGGATTTAAAGGACCAAGCCACTAAGTAGATCTCTGCAATATTTTTTGCTTGAATCTTAACCACAATAACCATCAAAAACCCTGGAGATCACCAAACACTGCACACGAAATCTCCTCTGGCTGAATCGTGCTGCTTTTGGACCGAAAGACTGATTTGGGGAATTCACTGGTCCCGTTAATCAAGATTGCTCCAGGAACCGGCTAACTCTGTGTGTTGCTCTGAGCCAAGACCAACCTCTGTGACCTTGGATAGTTTTCCCTGAGGGAGGCCCCTGCTAGTAGGGACACTGCTATTGCTACAGTTAGTGTGGTGCAATTGGGTCCAGTTTATAGTCCCCGAGACCCCAGAGACTGGTGACCACAGACGACGCTGGTCCTGTTGGCTGCATGACCACTTAGCAGCTTGGCTCAATATTCAAAGTCTTTGCACCACTTCAGTGTTCAATTTCTTTTAGAATGGCAGATAAACGGATTTGTTCACATAGCCCGGACCAAAAATCACAATCTCAGTCTGCCTTGGAGTTGAGTTCATGATAGATTTTATGACATTCTAATGTACGATTCATGGCTTTATTAGACAACACTATTAAATTAGGTGTAATTCAACCGATCCTTTCTCTAGATGCTGTGAGAGTATCTATGTTCCATCAGTCAGTTATGATTAGGCAGCTGTCTGCACGGCTCTAAAATAAGCAAATTTTTAAAAAAATGTGCTCAGTGGCTTGAACATTTGAGTAGGCCTGTCGCGATAAACAATAAATCAATTAATCGTACGATAACTTAAAATGAGGTAGACAATTTTTATTT
>JAVDPK010002573.1:804534-841349 GCA_034780415.1 Cichlasoma orientale
AACAATATTATCGTTAATCGCAATAATTTCTGAGACAATTAATCGATTAGCAAAATTTGTTATCGTGACAGGCCTACATTTGAGTGAATGAATTTTAGTGGAGGGGTGATGGTGGAGGGGTGATAATTGTTTTGCAGCCACAGGACCTTGCAGTCATTGAGTCAACCATGAACTCCTCTGTATACCAAAGTATTCTAGAGTCGAATGCGAGGACATCTGTATGACAGCTAAAGCGTGGCTGAAACTGGCTCATGCAACAGCGTAATAATCCTGAAAACTGCAGCAAATCTGAAAAGAAGGTGTTGCAATGATCCAGTCAGACCTCAACCTGATTGAAATTCTTTGGCGGGACCTTAAGAAAGCTGTGCATGAACAATTGCCTACAAACCTCAATGAAATGAGGCAACGATGTAAAGAAGAGCGGGCCAGAATTCCTCCACAAAAATGGGAGGAACTGATAAAGTCATGCAGAAAACTGCTTCAAGTTACTGCTGCTGCAGATGGTTCTTCAAGCTATTAGATTATGGAGCGGGGTTTGTTTTTTCTTCACATGGCTGTATGTTGCACTCAATGCAACTAAATATTTTTCACCTGTGCATTTATTCTTTTCACATTCCATTCCCCAGTATTTTCTGTTTTTCTTCCTAACACTTCTATATTCTCTCCATTTTTGTTTCTGCTCGCTGTCCAAAATTGTACTGTAAACTTATTAAACTTTCCTCTTCTTCGTGTACCTCTTTTCCACCTTCTGATGTATTTTTCCACGGGGCAGACATGTTTTTAGGGCCAGTATTTTTCCTCCCCTCTGAAAACACAGGGTGACCTCTTAGTGGCAGGAAAGCAAAAAGCAAAACCACAGCGACGTGCATGACGGCATTGCACCTGCTTCCTTATAATGGAGAAGATCTAGGATATATATTCATATATAGATGCAGTATGTGGGGCGTGTGTAGGATAAAACTGAGGAAATGCCTTTTTGAGCCCTCTAAAATTGATGTTTCCAGTGTAAAGGTGAGCTATGTGTCTCTTCGTCATGATTCATTTCCCATTTTCTACTCATCTCTCTCTTAAGCTCTCCACACTTTCTCATCCATTAAGACTAAGAAAAAGGGGAGAATAAAATCCAAACATCTGGCCTAAAGCAAAGACTTCTGGATATCCCATTCTAGCTGGATGCTATATATATAACTGAGGGAAAGTCCAGTGTGCAGACCCTCCCCAGGGGCTGCAAGTCTTGCCTGTTGTCTGCTGAGTAGACGTGGCCCCTTAGCTGTGCTCATTGTCGTGTTGGCTCACATCTCAGTTCAGACTGAACTGTACTTTTCATTTGCTGACACAGGCGAAATGGGGGGAAAAACTGACTGCAGGCGAGTGAAAAATGAGAAAAAAAAGGTTATCTATGAGGTGAAGCAGTAGAAGTTACACTAAGATCTGTAGCTGCGTTTAACGTTGCAAATAATCTGGCACGCTTTTTTACACACATGCGCTAAAGATTGACGGTGTGCAGGATTGTTTTGGGCTCTTTGACCTTGATCAGTCTGCAAGACTCTCTGAAGTACACGCGAGTTGGTAATCACAGTTGTGCCAACAAAAAAACGTACTCAAATATCACAATTACACATGTGCGTGGTGAGATCAGGATGGCAGTGAGATCATATCGTAGATTCATGCTGTTACAGCTGGATTTACACTCGGTCCACGCGCTGACCTTGCACATTAATTTTCCTTTTCAGGAAGCGAGAGGGCAGAAGGAGCAGTATAAAATAAGAAAAGGGACTGGACTGTGTCATCCTGACTTTCTGGAGAATTGAGCAAAAAAAAAAAAAAAGTATGGTTCCAGTTAACAGAGGAAAAGTGGCGGTAGGCAGCAGAGGAAATTAAAGCATAAAATGGCTGGTTTGATTACCATCTTCCACCCACCCACCGACCCACCCCAGCTCTCTTCTTCTTCTTCCTTCCCCCTGTGCCTTATTTCTATTAGATGCTTCTGCGGAGTCCGAGTTACGTTTAAGACTGCAAATGCTGACTTAAAACACAAGTTAAATGGCCCGTGAAGGCAGAAAAGGATGAAGAAAACCAAGCAATCGCTAAAAGACTAATTAGCTACAGATGAAAAGACAGAGAGGGAGTTTGTTTCAAGGGTGATGAAAGCTGGAAGGAAAGGAGTTATTGATTAGAGGAGTGGAAAAAATAAAGGAATGCCAATTCTTTGAGGAGAGAAAATGAGGAGCAGGTTGCAGCTGTGATCATGTGATGTAGTGTTGGCCACAGGGAAGCTAGGCTGGCTTTTTATGTCATTTTTACACTATTTAGAAACCATTAAAGCAAGTTAATGAGTGACCTTTAGAGGTTCTGGCAGGTGGATTTTGTCACCTTTATTCAGAGTGGTACCTTCTTATATACAGTAATGTGCAAAAGTCTTGAGCCGCCCCTCATTTCTCAGTATTTTGCTGTCAAGGATACAGCAATAGTTCTTCAGGCTTTCTGAAGATGAGAATTTTTTATTTATTTATTTTTTTTGGACATTGGCTGCTTTTTCACTCATTTTCAATCCAGTCCTTGTACCTGACTATTATATATGTTTCAGAGGAATTGCTTTTGTTTCTTAGAAAACAGTGACTTATGAAGGTGCCTAACTCAAAGTATGAACCAGTGTTGCATCTACACATAACAGACAACTTAGCAAATAACCAATTTTTTTGAATCTTTAGGCATTAACAGGAAATGCCAACGATAACAGTTTGACATGCATAGGATAGTATTTTTGCACCAACACGGTGATTTCCAAAGAGGTACTCTGCAAAAACTATGCGTTTCTGAGCATGCTGTGCAGCGCAGCCTTAAAAAAAAATCTGAGCAAACTTGACAAGTGGAGGTTAGAAAAAGAAGCGGCAGGCCTAAAAACTGCCTACAGCGGATGGACAGTATCTGAAAGTCATGTCCTCAAGAAATGGGGAAAATGTCCAGCAAAGACCTGACCGCAATGGAGAGATGCTCAAATATTGAGTTTCAGAGCAGCAGCATATGATTGACACCTACCAGCTCTGAGCGCACATTATCAGACTGGACAGTGTCAACACACTATTATAAGACAGGATGAAACGAGCGCTTGTTCTTCCAACACGCTAAATTAAATTCTTCACCACTGGCACTCATTGTTGAATACTTACGCTCCCATTGAGCTGATTATAGAAAACGGCCAAAAGCCGAACAGAAAGAGAGGCTGTGAAATAGAGGGACGGAGAGATTGTGATAGTTCCCATATGTGCATACAGACACCTGATATTCATCCCGGTGGGTGAATCAACATTCTCGGTGAGTGACACAGATGTGCACACCGTCTGTTCAAGTTCAAAAGTTAAATAGCTGAGGGAGAAGGACAGAAGGAGATGGAACGATCTTCATTTGTTTATATTGAGAGAGGATATTTAATAGACCCATAAAAGCATAATTGGCCAGACTGCTGACTGGCACTTTCCTGTTGCCTGTAAAGTGTTTAACCTCAGTGTAAACCCTGCCTGCTGTCGTTTCAGTTTGAATCGCATTATCACAGCCAGCAATTCTTCCGTCCTTTCTTTTAATCCTTCTTGGGCATTCCTTCTTTATTGTTATTAGACAGAGTTCAGTATTTTTATTATTTAGCCTGACAAATATTTGCCCCAGTCTCGATGTGGACACTTTATTCTTTCCCCAGATGTGATGTCATTTCCTTTACTTCCTTTACTGTGTCATTTGAGCAGGTGTAACTGATCCCTTGTGCATATTTTGTAAATTCATGAGCTGTTTCTCACTTTTTTTTCTCGAGTTTTTTGTGATTTGGCTGCTAAGGAAAACATTTGTCTTGTTTTCCTTTTTTTTTTTTTCTCTTTTCCCTTTCCAGTTACCTCTGCCTCGTTTTCTCCCCATTATCAAGCGTGTCGTGGTCGATTTGTCGGATGTCTGTAAGGTTTAGCTGCAAGGGGGGGGGGGCTAGGTGAATGGGATTTCAGACAGATTTATGACCGCAGTGGAGAGATACTGTTTGGCAGCATTTATATACACACTCACAACGTCCAGATGTTGTGTCCTCTGGCCGCCCTCCGGCGTCAGTAGTAGTAGTGTAGCCTTCTGATGGCCGTGCTACTCTTTTTTTAAACGAAAACATTGTTTACTGGGAAAAGGTGAATGGAGGCTCAGCGCAAACCCTTAATGCTCAATTGTTCTGCTGTGGATCCAGCTGCCAAGTCCTGATGACAGCTTCATTGAGAGGCTCAGAGTTGCACGTGCCTTCAGATCAGGATGAAGGATGACATGTTGGTGTGATTTAATAATATCTGCAGAAAGACTTCAGGCTGGTTTATAAGCCCTGCCTGGCGGCCTCAGAAGAAGGCCTGTCTGCAATTGCAAAACTAAACTTATCTTCTCCAGATGTGGTTCCCAAAGGTGAAATGTTTTTTTTTTTAGTTTTTCACTGAAAAGAATTTTGTCTTTCTGTCTAAAAATAGGATAGAGGTTTATGGGGATATGATTTGACGCTTGTGTGTATCTTTAATTGGCTTCTTTAGCCATGCTAGCAGGATAGATCTGGTGGAGCCGCTACTCCTCTACGTCAAAAGGAGCCAGCTGAGGTGGTCGGGCAGGTGGTCTGACTAGGATGCCCCCTGGGCGAGGTGTTCCAGGCATGTCCTATGGTAGTAGGCTGGGGTAGGCCCAGGTCACGATGGAGAGATTATGCCTCAGTGTTCCCCCAGATGAGCTGGAGGAGGTGGCTGGGGAGAAGGAGGTCTGGGCGTTGCTGCTTAGGCTGCTGCTCCCAGCCGCAGAATCCAAATTATTTGACACATATATTCAAAATAATCCAAAAATGCACCAACACCACAAAGGCATGAGGTCGAGTTCATAATTAGCAAAGGTGTGTGTGTGGTCAGAGCGCTGCTGTGCCTCTTATGTACAGCTTCACAGAGCTGACAGTAAGGCTGCAGACTTAGCCTTCTTCACCAGTGATGCTATTTTTACTTATTGGCGTTATGATTGGGGAAAAAAAATATCTGACATCACAACTGACAAACTCATCTGGCTTTCAGCTGTGTTTCATCATGACTAAGACAAAAAAGCGATGATGATGCTGTATTTAGTCTATTTACTCTCGCGTGTAATTTGAACACAATTGGAATCTCCATCTGTTTGTTAGAACAGACCCATAAAAGCATAAGCTTGACTCACAAAAGCACATGTGGCTCCTAAAAGCAGCGTGAGTGTCAAAGAGAGCTTGGATGCTTTAAATGGTCTGAGCTCAGCTTGTTCTTAGTTTGGTCAGAGTGCCTCACTGCTGCCTTGCCCCTGGAAGGAAATCAGCCAGCGTTGATCGTGATGAACTGCTCAGTGGCAGTGACTTCTTTTCATGTCTGTTTACACGGCACTAGCTTTAGCTTTTCTCCTTCCTCGCTCTTTTCTGATCTATTGCTTTTTTTTTTTTTTTGGAAGGTCTGTGTTTACTCTGGACCTCGCCTGTACATCTGAGGATGGACTTATCAAGGCAAATATGAGCTCAGTTACCTGCATGAGGTACACCGTATGACTGCAGGCTGAAAAATGATCCTAGTTTCAGCTTAAGTGTTTATTCAATCCAGGACTTATTATCAACTCTGTCAGTACTTTGGTAGTGTTGCTTTAGAAATGTGTTTGAGAGCCAGGGCAGCAGAGTATTTTCTAAACCCTCTTAGTGGATAAAGCTATTTGGGAGCATACCAGGAGCTGGAACGCATCTGTATAACATGCAGGTGGTGTTAGATAAAACACTGGTACGGACAAAGATGTATCACCCCTGAGAGAGGCGCAGGAGTGCACGTTTGATGTCGACGTGTGCAAATGTTGCTTTGTCAAGTAACTTCATAGCTGGGAACAATAAATTTAGTTTGAACTACCAGTGTGGCCAACAAGAACACCTTCAGCTGACTGCTGATGATTTATAGGTTGTTACATTTCACTGAGGAAGGTGATTCCAGCACAGGAGTCTTGGCCCATGCTTCAAGTCATATTTGTGTAGCTGCATTAAAGGCTGGAATGAGGGCATCATGCCCATCTAGATTTTTAGTTGTGAAGCTCAAAATTACTTCTTGTTTGGTTACATCAGTGTCAGACTCTGGAAACATAATTTTAGATGTCCAGCAATTCCGTGAAAACGAGCACCCGTATCCACCATTTCCTTCTTTCTCAAGAACTGAGGTACTTTTTTTATATATATATAAAATTTTAAAATAATTTACTTTTTTTTTTGGTGATTATGGATTCTAGGATGAAATATAAAGTCACATTTCTGTAAATCTACAGTTGTGGTGAGAAGTTTAGACACACTCATCATGGGCATGAATGTAATTTGGGGCTTTTAATTGTTTATTTGAACATTTTTTTTTTCCCAGGGTGGGAAGCACATTGTACCACATACATCATTTGAGGGCGGAGCTTTGGGAACACCATTCCAGAAGCTTAATATTAGCCCGCTTTATCCATTCCAAAACCAGTTCTGGTGTGTGTTTGGGATCATTGTCCTGTTGGAACACCCAACTGTGTCCAAGGTTCAACCATCTAGCTGTTGATTTGAGTTGAAGTTGAAGTACCAATGGCAGTGAAACAGCCGCAGAACATGATACTGCCAGCACCATGCTTGACAGCTGGTACAGTGTTCTTAGGTTTGAGAGCCTCACCTTTACTCCTCCAAACATGCCTCTTGTTATTGTGGACAAATAGATCAATCTTTGTCTCATCTGACCATCCAGCTTTTCTCCAGAAGGCTTTTGGCTCGTCCATGCAGGCAGCTGCAAATTTCAGGTGTGGATTTTGGAGCAGGGGTTTCTTTTTTTTTGTTCGGCAGCCTCTCGGCCCATAGTGACGTTAAACTCACTTCACTGTGGACAGTGACGCTGGTGTTCCAGCAGTTTCCAGTTCATGGCAGGCTTGAGCCTTGGTGGTTGCTGGGTTGTTCCTAAACATCCTAAGCAATTTCCTCTCATCTGAGGATGACAGTTTGCCAAAATCTGGAAGAAGACCCAGAGTGGTGACACATCTGAATAACTTGTAATTACATACAGTTGTTTGAACTGATGATCTTGGAATCTGCAGCTGTTTAGAAATGGCTCCAAGAGGCCTTCCCAACTTGTGTAATTCTACAATTCTCCTTCTTAGATCTTCACTGAGTTCTTTGGACTTTCCCATTGTTCTCAGTGTTGTTCAATCCAGCGAGTGCTGTCAAACAAATCCTTTTTAATGCTGGCAAAGAGAATCTACCAGTTGTAGTCAATCATGATCAATAATGAGAAGTTGATAGGCCTTGGCATGCTTAAAGACACCGTAGAACCTTCAGCACCACTTATTAACAGATTTAAGTGAGTGCATGTATATATTTGAGTCTGTCTGTATACATTTGAACCCGTGTGGCTCAGAAAATCCAAAACAAATTCAAACCTGTGCACCCAACTCTTGTTTTTAAAGTCATTAAATATGCTGTGCAATCATTCCACCCTGGAAAAAGAACCGTTCAAAGAAACAATTAAAAAAACAACAACAAATTACCACGACATTCATGCCCATGATGAGTGTACGTAAACTTCTGACCACAACTGTATATCAACATAACAAGATAAGACACAATTCCACGATCCCTTTGGGGAAGGGAGTGAACTTTTTAAGATTCCTTCTCACTGAAATAAATAAATAAAACAAGCAGCAGTTCCAGTAAAATGACCACCCTTATCCTTTTTTCCTTTTTTTTTCTGTCCAAACAACGGTGTCCTGAGCTATCGCGGTGTGTCGCTTGTAGTTTGGAAATTTCAGCGTAAGATGCGCCTGGAGAGGATTTGTGATGAAATGCTTGCTTGGGACAAAACGTAATTTAATAATCATATCTTCCGTTTCTTCCTCTAAGCAGTCGATTCTGAAACCACCGAGCTCCGACTGTGGCAAGAACAACATCAGAAGGGGGGTGGGGGTGGGATTTGAGTTTGAAGTGATAGGGCCCACATGTGTTTGTCCTACTCGCATTTGCAAAACGTTTTTTTTTCTAAACTGGATTTAATTCTTATGCGTTCATCCCCGTTTGACCAACTGTGGGCGTCAGCTGTATATTTATCATGTGCCCAGCGGACTCCGGCATATTCACGGAGGCCGTATAGTGCCGGGCCCTGTTACCCTCTGACCGCCAATGAGATCAGGGGTGCAACATGGCAGCTTCAATTCTCCCCATTTGTTTTTACAATTTGTCATCTGTGACCATTTAACGGTTGCACAAGAATCAGGCTGCACACTCTGTAGGGAGGCTGTTAGAATCCAGTCTTAGAAAATAAGCCTCTGTCTTCTCGCCATACGCAGATGTTCAGCCGTGTTCCTCGGGGTTAGCGTGTCCATAAAGAAGACGACGTTTAATTTTGGGAGACACACAGGGCTGAGGGGCTAACCGCTCCTGTTCCACGGAAACTTCATCGCTGGCCCCCATTCCATATGAGAAAGCTCAGTGTAACTTTAGTATTTACTACATAGATACTGGGGGAATCACCGAGAGTGGCTGTGGGACAGTACAAGTATTGCGTGTCCTGATGGATAGGCTCTTAATAAGAGATTTTAGAGGTTTTAAAGCTCTTGTTGAGAACTGGACTTGACAGTAGCTGATGGATATCGTGTGAATGAGCTTAGTTTATCTTGTCTCGGCTCTTTCGGGCGATATTCGCAGCACATACTAAATGATCTGAGTCAATAGAAACTTGCCGTTGAATACAATACACACAAAATCCTGCTCAATTACACGCACTCTTCTGCTTGCTCCTCTTTAATGTGTTGTCTTTGCAGATTGCCACATACCTTGCATTTCAACACTCCCTGTTGTCTTCGAGCATTACCTCTGACAACATGTGTCATTTGTATTTCGTGACCACCTGGTAAACCAGGCCTGGCTGTGCGCATATTTCCCATGGAAACTGTGCAACAAAGACTCGCGAATACATACACACCAGCAGTGTCGCAGTTAAGTAATCTAAGCTGTACTCGAGGCAGAAGTCCCCTTGTCTGCTACATCAACAATAACAAGCTCTCCTTTCACGAGACAAGTCCTGTTCTGTCCAACCACAGGGATGTGAGGCACCTGTGAATCCTGTCTGTGTTCCTTCCCCTCTCTTCCCTTCCCTACAAATCATTCACTCATCACTCCTTACATTATCTTGAACTAGACCAGGAGGTTGTGTTTAAAGTTGGGGTTTCTCCGTTGGGCTCAGGGGTTGAGGAATGGTGTCAGAACTCCAGATGATTTATTTGAAGAAGGTGATTTTATTTCATATTTTAGACTTGCGTAAAAGTGTAATTTGGGAGGCTCTGGTAAGTGTGGTACAACAATGTACTATAAAGCATCCTTGTGGTATAAAAAGATGCCCCTGGACAAACGGGAAAAAGACCTCAGCTGTATGTTTGAGTCATGGAGAACATCAATTCCAAAAGCAGGAAATTTGTGAGGACAGCCAGGGGCAAATTTATTTAATATAAAATAATTAATCTGTATTATTACACTCCTTCCAGATGACATAAAATGGGTTTCATTAAAGATGTTTTATGTTGGAAATGTAGGACAGAAAGAGGGACTTATGTGGAATGCTCCAATGGTTGAATTGTGATTTGCCCGGGTCACCAAGAACGAGCCTCCCCGGGGACAAGAGGTGCCTTAACACAGAGTATTGATGGTGGGTCTAATGACTTGTGCCGGACTAATCCTTAAGTTTTGGAAAGACTCTCGAACTCTGATACTGAAAATGTGGACTGAACAAATGGTGGACAGTGCTGCTTGTGAGGAGATGTTGTGAAGGCTTAATTGTAAAAATGAGATGGTCAGGGAGGCATGAGACAGTTTTTATCAGTTCTCATCTAAAGACATAATTGGATGCAAGTCCGATAGTGTGTACTGGATGTTTGGCAAATGAATATTACCCAGTGACTTATTGTACAAATTGTCTAATATATCTCAGTCTGCCTTTGAACTCCTTTTTTCTTTTCGGTTTTTATGTTTTTTGCATTTAATTTAATATAAATTCTGAAGTATGAAGTTGGTGTTTCACCACAGAGAAGATGTGTTTTGTCTCCTTGTGATGCTGTTGGGAATGTCACGTTATTTATTTATATTTTTGTTGCATTATTTGTCCCGTAGAGTGCCAAGAGCATTCAGAGCAACAAGGATTCACGGATCCTGTGGACCAAAGATGATCTTTTGCTGACCACTGGCTTTGATATGGTGAGAAAGTCTTAAATCTTAATCCCAACTTTTTATGTTTGGGACAATGTTTTGCTGCTATAGAATGACAGTTTAAGAATGATGGAATAAGTATCTCTTTGTAAGGTGTAAAAAAAACATGCACTTGAGACACTACAGGCAGAATTTTTTTCCACTCTTCTTCTGTTCTAATCACACTAGTAGAAAGCCGTGGTTGGCATGACCACGATTATTGCGACCGTGTGCAGTGAACTTGCAGTCTCATTGACTCTGTAGTGGTTGCTTCAAAGACGAGGACGCAGGCCTGTGACCACTCGCAGTCATTTGCAATCTTCAAAGTAACTTTGGTGCATCAAGATGGCGATAAAACAGCAATAAGATGCACTCAGTCTGCTGTCAGTCTGAGTTTGCCATTGAATTGGGTCAAGTTGCCAATTTCCTACAATTTGTGATAATACAGCCATTAACTGTGATAAATCAGTGAAAATTGCTGCCGCCTCTTGCAAATCTATTTCACATTAACTACATTTAGAGTCCAGCCAGAACCTCGTAGATGTTGAATGGAAAATTCAGAAATTCCTCCACAAATAGGGATATAGTTGCTGCAGGATGCAGTACATAGTTAACTGCAAAATGACATGGGAGCTTGCTAACCTTGCTTTCATGTAGGAATATAACTAGAATGCAATCAGTTAGCGACCAGCTGATTCCAGTCCGCTATTGCAAAGAGATGTGCTCTGTCTGTGTTTACAGCACTCAGTGTCTCACTTTGTTTTTTGTGTAGATGCGTAGTCGTGAGGCGAGACTGTGGGACAGGAGGAAGCTGAGGTCTTCACTCGTCTCAGTTTCACTCGGCATTTCCACCGGGTGAGTGCGCCATCAGTTTGCATCAATAACTGACTTACACAGCCGTGACACTGACCTTCTCCCACTTTAGCATCTCTGTCTGTCAGTGAGAGTGTGCGAGGTCATGCGCTGCAGTACAGCGGTGTGTCTGTGTGTGCATGTAGTGTTAGTAGGATTATTAGTGTGTGGCTGGCATATATGGAGTGATGTATGGCCGATCAGGCATGTGGACCTCCCAGAGCTTTTACACTGTCCCTCCACATTCTCGCCATTTCCGGGAGTCTCGCAGACAGATTGCTGTAATGTCTCAGCAGAGGAACGCGTGCGCACGTGTGCGCTGAGCGACGCTCTCTCCACAACTGCTGCAAAGGGTCAGGAAGCAGCAGCAGACACGCTGACACTTCCCCCCTCAGCTCACTGCTTGTCATTTCTCCAGTCGCTCAGTTTATTTTTCCAAACACGGGCTGCCGAGGACCGGAGAATAGCAGGAGCGTGGCTGGGCTCCAGAGAGGAGACAAGGGGAATAGAAGGATGGAGGAAGAAGGAGAAAAGAGGAGGTGGGAGTGAGGATTCCTTTGTCAGATCCAGCTCATGCATTTTAGTGCTGTTATAAACAGGCTGGCCTTCCAAGTCATTCCACTCATAAACTGACTGGACTTTGTCGGGTCAAGCTGCATTCTGTGGTGGATGAAGTGAATTTATTATTATTGTTTAAAAAAAAAAGAAGCTTTTTTTTTCTTGCAATCTGTGAAACGGCTACAGAAGGACAGAGTCCACATTGGTTCTCTGGCACAGGTATCCCGACTGGGTGCCCGGCCATGTGTGGTTGGACCAGAAAGTGTGAAGCTGTACAGTGTAGATTTTATTAGCCAAAACACTGCCAGGGGGAAGCTGTGGAATGTCAGGATTTTTTTTTCTTCTAGTGAATGTTTAGGAGTTAACACAGCAAGGTCCCTAAGTACCAGCCTCCGCTCTCCCTCCTCCCTCTGCCCTCGTGCTCGCCACTCGTCTCCATTTCCTCCATTTCCTCTTTCATTTGATTGAGACAGATAGTTGCATGTCTGAATGCCTTTTCGCAATCATCCCATTGTTTGGTGCCTGTACCTTTCCTGGAAATAGAGGAAATGTGATGCCACAGATGCCAGTGCTTACTTCCTGTTACCAAAGCTGGTAAATGTTTTGAGAGACTCATGATAGATGCTCCCCAAAAAAAATGCGTATCACGGTTCGCCTCTGTGGAGTCGGTAGCTTCTCTTTTGTTGGTCTGATGATGGCACGACTCGGAGATAATGCACAGTGTGTGAGGAAGGTCACGCTAATCTGTGACAAGCTGTTAAGCTTTCCGACTCTCATCTTATTCAGCCAGCGTCTATTTTTTATTTTTTTATGAGCCTCTCCCCCCACTTTTCTTGAACCAACAGAGGAACGGCTCATCTTGCACTTATTAAATTCATTACTTTTAATTTGAGACAAGCCTTTTGGTTTCCTGGTTTTTTTGATAGTAGTTCAGTTTAAATGCTGTGATTTTTTTTCCATTGGACCTAATTGTAAGGGTTGGAGCCGTCCCATCGGCAGTATTTTGGATGTCCTGTATTAAATCACTTCAATCATGCTATCATATGCTGAGATGTGTGTCAGAGAGCTTTTACTCACAAGGCCACATCTCTTCCAGATGTCTGCACACCAGCACTGATATACTGTAAAAGCAGCAGACATTTAAATGACAGATGAGACCTTTCCCTTTACTGCCTTTCTGTATCGCTTTCTCACTGTTACATAGCATGAAGATTATCTACATTTTTTTTATCGTGCCGTTCTTCTTTCCGCCAAAATACTTTATTATCTAAAAGATAACAGTTTGTACTGCCAAGTTTCCAAAAAAGAGGGGTACTGCAAAAAATGTAAAAAAAAAAAAAAAAACACGGCCCCCCCCCCCCCCCCACACACACCCACCAGCCAAGCATTAGTATCTGGTTGTGTGATTATCAGGGAGCCTTTGTGTTTATTAACTTCTCATACCAGCTTATCCCTGTCCTTATTTTTCTCTTCATAGTTTTCACTTCCTTCACACTATTTTTTTAAAGCATTTTTAATTATGGTCCTTTCAGGACTTTTGTCTCCATTGTTGTTGGTTAATCTGTGCAGTGGGATACATCCAGAACACTGTCAAAAACAATGTTTCAGGAGTTAAATTGAGGGGAAAATGCAATGATTATTTTCTATTCAGCCATATCCATCTAAGCACCGGCCAACCCCTTTAATAAACTAAACTACTAGACGCAGTCTGCAATCAGTATTTACTGATAAAATAGAAAGGGCTGACTGGTTTCTATTTAATGGCCAAGGTCAAAATGTTGTTGGCTGCTTACTTTGTCTCACTGTGTCTTTTTTTTTTAAACCCTGTGCTTTATATTGTAACTGGTGGGTAAAGGTTTTTGTTCTCATTTCAGACACTCTCGTTATCTCTGTAATAATTTAGGCAAAGGTGCTTAAATTTCCCATCAGTCAGTCTGTTCCTAACAGGAAGAGGCTGTCTTCAAGCTTCTTTTTGCAGTATTTTTTCTGTTTTGTTTACTTTTTTCCTACTTTGTGGTTATAGTGTGTTTTTATCCTCCCATGAAGTTGTACATTTCCAGTCTATAGACTCTAAAACCAGTTGATTTGAGCCATGGAATTTGGCATATGTGTTCTCGAGTCTTCACGGATGGGCAACACAATATTCACATTCCTGGCTGTTTAGAACCCTTTGTACACTTTGGCTGTAGGATTTCAGCCTGCTAATGCTGTGCTAATATATGCTAATGATATGCAGCCTCTTTCAGTCATAAATAGTACAGACTATGATTCATCATTGAGCAATATTAAAGCCATACCTACTGCTCAGCAATATTACTCAAATGTAAACAACATGGTTGCCTCATGATTATAGTGATGCTGTACATAATGCATTTACATCAGCAGATTATGCAGTGTGGGTGCATTATGTAGTAATATTCCTGCACACACGAGTGTAATATAATGTGAATACCTTGTAAGTGTGCATTATGTTGGGCTTATTGTTATATATTATATAAATAAAAAGACATTATGTAGTATACCCCCTTGTACAAGAGTGCAGGATGTACTTTCTCTAATTTGTTCACCATGGAACATTTCTGTGTGTTTTCTAGCTTGTGGTTAACCAAGGGGTGACTAAAAGTATTTCGATGAAAGTTTAGGGCACAGCCTCCAAATTAGGACAAAATAGTTTTGTAGAAGGTAATAAGATGTCTGCTGAAGAGGTTTCTATTATGAAATGGGGCTGTAATGTTACCCTGACTTCTACATGTATGTAATATTTTCATTAATTGCAGGAGGATATCCCCATCAATGATGGGTCTTGTTTGGGAATGATTTTGTTTGAACTGAGCATTGCATTAGTGCTTGACCAAGCAGCTATGGCAAAGATAAAATGCACTAATCAAAACGAGCTATTGTCTCAATTTTTCTCTGCGCTTAATAGGTCGAAAACAAGCTGCCAAGGAACCTCAAAGTCAAACATCCATAGAAGGGCACTTCCTCTTGTCAGTTTAAGCCTGAGGTGCATATAAAGATGGATTTGTTCGTGTTTTCTTGCCTGTTTTTAATTAAAATGGCTGTGGTAAACATGGTGTGTAATTGAAGCAGTGAGCTGGCTTGTATCAGGTTAGCTTTGCTTGTAGACGGCATTCAGTAGAACTGTTTTCTTTGGACTGTCACAACATAAAGAGGCCCAGGATCACGAGCCAATAAAATAGAGTTGTGGGTGGAATATAATTTGGATGGAGAATAATGGACTGGAAATGTTTATTTTTTGGTCGGGGCTGAAATGGAGAATGAAAAAGTGAGGGACAGAAGGGTGATGAGTCTGAGAGAGGAGCATTTTGAGCTGTGCAAAGGTAGCTATTACTGCAAGCCGGTTTTCCATACAAGCTGCAGATCCGCACACTGAGGAACTGTGTGGGTCTGTGTGTACTACTCTCCCTCATATTCTTCCCCCCTATAAACCAGAATTATAATAATGAGTTTAATTGGGTCTTTAAGCCAACTGCAATCAGTGAACTTTACAGCTGGGCACGATTGCTACCAGCTTGCTGTGTAAATGCTTGAGACGTCACGATAATTGTGCATCCCCCCCCCCCCTTTAGCAGCTAAACATACTTTGACCACACTTGCACAGCTACCTCTCGCGGATGTTTGCTTGAATGCTAGCTTGTAATTGTGTCATAAAGCTGACAGCGAGTTCTCCAAGGGTCACTTGTTTGTATTCAGCATGACAGAACTGCAGCCTCAGGGGGATTTCTGGCTGTGACCTCCTCCTAACTGTTCTCAGTCCCTATTTATGTTACCCTCCTCTCCTCAAACACATTGAGCATGCACGCACATTTACACCTTATGTTATTTTGGCATCTCTTTTTGTCTGGCTAGAGGCTGATTTAAAATAGATCACTGTGACCTGTTGCCCACCATCCCGCCTGTTGATTGTGGAGGACATGTGCTTGTCCCTGGAGAGCCAGCCTCACTGCTTTTCCAACCCAGTCACAGGTTATGCAAAGGACTTCCCCTCTGAGGCAAGCACTGCTGACAGACTGTGCTATTAACCAATGGAAAGCGGCTTTGTGATGGACGGATAGGAGTGCCCTCGGTGTGACGCCTGTACTCACGCTCCTTACCGACTGCGTGGGCCGTGCCTGAGCGCAGGGCCCAGTCAGTAGGTGTAATTGAGCCAAATTCCCTTTAATCAGATAGATTGAGAAGAGGCCTGTGCCCCATAAAAGAACAAGCCTTTTATACAGAACAGTCCCTTCTTTCTCTCCGTGGCCTGGGCTCTCCAAAATCAGTCCCAGATGATGGCTTTCCTGTGGGTATTAGGTGCAGCTGCAGGGCCGTTTACCAAACCAGACCTAGAAAACCACCAAATGTTTGAGTGATAGTTTGACCTCGCTCCTTTTTAAGAGTTCACCTTCCAAGAGAAAATAGAGCTTTGCTGTTTGGTTTCGGCTCAGACGCAACAGTTTGAGGCAGAGGAAAAAGCAAAACTACAGTCTTCTCCAGGTGATCCTCAGGGTCAAGCTGATGGTTCAGCTGCTGCTGCCCCCTCACCAGGATGGCCATGGGGGGATGGTATGGGGTAAAGATGTGACCGCACGCGCTCTGTCAGCATTCTGACAGTTGAAACATGGCATCCGAAATCTGCTAGCCATTTGGGGGTTTCAGTTTGTGATTAAGTGGAGAGGGAGTTTGACCAGAAGAAGAGGATGAAAAAGGAGGAGGAGGGAGCTTTGAAATCCCCTCTTTTTTTTATATCCTTACTCTATGAGCCTTTATTGGCTGCTCTTAGCTTGAGATATTCTCCCTTGTGATTAACCAAAAGAGAAAAAAATGACCTTTAATTCCTGGGCTTAAGTGTCCTGTCAAAAAATACAGCTGTTATCCTTCAACCAATCCTTTCTTTATCCTTACCTGACCACCTCTTAGGCCTTTTGTTTCTTGCTGTCTGTCCCTCCTACTCATCTGTGTAAAAACTCTCTCTTCACCCCAGAAAGATAAAATAGAAACAGAAAGCGAGGTTTTTGAAGCTGCTCGTGTCTGGGCTTCTAATTTAGCTTTTTTTTTTTTTAGAGCCAGACCTAATGGAGCTGCTCAGAACCGGTAAAAGCACATGGAAATATGTGAAGCGTTTGGCGGGGGATATTTAATATAATTCACAGAGGGTTTTGATTTCATCCCGCAGGTATGCGCTCGGCACTCCAGGGATCAGAAGGACCCTTTTGTGTGAACTCGCCGCAGAAGGAAAAATAAAAAGTCTCTCACTCCCACCTTAGGCTGCCTCCTTCCATCCTCTTTCCCTCCTGTTTTCTTTCATTTACCGTTATATTTCTTTAGCTTCTTTTATACTTCGGGTTAAATTACTGCAAACAAAACAGGGCGATCACTGGTCAAAGGAAGTCGCTCGGCATTACAGTATATAGCGCTTGAGGACGTCCTAATGTTGTTAAGGTATTTAAACAAATGACTCAGTACTGGAAGGCTGAAGCCTCCCTCTAATTTGTCTCAGTTTTGAAGTTTGAGACAGTGTCGGACTTCACTTTCCAGCCTTAACAAAAACAGCGGCAGAGTTGCACTTGCAGCTGCGGGTTTTGTTTTTCTCCAACATCTGGAAAAATGTCTTTCTTTTCCCTTTATTGAAAATGCACTCACAATAACATTGGGGATCTTTGCCATTCACACTACTCTGGACTATTTTAGCACTTGTTTCTTTGCTCTGTGGGTTAGATATCCAGTAGCTGAGCATCTGATAAAGATGTGTGGCAGGCAAGGTTGACAGACTCACTGACCGCTATTGACAGCACATGGCTGCATTGTGAGGGGAGGAATAAATAGACTGCTCGTATCAATGAAGGGAATTGGTGTAATTTGAAGGAGTTCTTCCAAAACTTGAGCGTTTTTTTTCTGTATTTATCCTTTTCCCTTTATTCAGTTTTAAAGTCTTTTCCGTGTATTTTACCTCTCGCCTTTACTGCGCTCTTTCTTTTTTTTTTTTTTTAATTAAGTTTGTCATATCTTTCTGCCTTTTAATTTTGTGCTCTAGTTTAATGCCCTCTTTTTTTTGACCCAAGTGTCTTTCAACAAATGCACGTGTTTTACAAGACTCATGATTGAGCCTTTTCACGAGACTCAAGAACTGTGGTGCGGCTGAGCTCCCGTTTTTAAATCATGCCTTGCTTCTGGACGCCAGTCACCTCCTGGATGTGTGCCACCTCTCTCTGCTGTGGTAAAAAGACCAATCTGAGTGATGGAGAGAAGTGTGTTTCTCATTAGTACATGGTTTCCTCTGCCTCTCACCCTGCCCACACCCACCCTGCAGGCTGGCCTCTACTCCTGCCTCTGGGACTGCAGCCTGTCACTGTGTATCTTATAGCCTTACAAAAAATAATGGAGGTATGAAGGGAGCGACGGACAGATCAGGATATATTAGAACAAAGACATGCAGGAATTGCCTCGTGGTCGCGTAATTTATACGTTATATGCGCTCTGGTACATGCACGGGAGAGATGAAAATAGATAAAATTACACAGTCCAAGAAAAGAGCATGATAAAATGTGTGGTAGTTCTTTCCTTTAATTTAATCAAAAGTAGTCGAAGCATCAAATGCAATCCATAAATTTTGCTTAAAGTAAAAAAAGTGAAGAATATGCTGGCTTTTAGCGTTTAGTTAAAGATGTTTACATCCATGTCAGATGAGTGGGGATATTATTATTCTTGCCTTACTCGCTATACTTTACAAACAAAAAAAAAAACTTGGGATCGTTGCCCTCCATTGAGCTGTCTTGTCCAATGAGGTTACATCTGAGCATGTTAGATGCTTTTGTATAAATCGGAACTTGCCTGAAGCTGAAACGTGTCGCCTAAACACTACAGTCATTGTTTTATTAATTTCAGCCAAAGAAAATGTGTCACCCAAATACTGCAAGCCAGATATGATAGCCAACAGTGATGCCACAGCTGATCTCATAATATCTGAAATGGTGACTTTTCCCATGTGTAAATAGTCTGTATACTCTCTGGACAGCCATCATCCACATCTGGACCTACAGCAAATCCAGCCCAAGTTTCCTTCCCCCCCTTTTTTTTAAAAAGTCTGTTTAAGTGAGCAGACTTTTCCTA
Source organism: Cichlasoma orientale (assembly GCA_034780415.1). Taxonomy (NCBI): domain Eukaryota; kingdom Metazoa; phylum Chordata; class Actinopteri; order Cichliformes; family Cichlidae; genus Cichlasoma; species Cichlasoma orientale. The sequence continues at coordinate 823,289 of JAVDPK010002573.1, forward strand.
TCGTTTAATAGAGAGAGCAGGCTAGGTGGATTGTCTCCTCATTGTATTTGCTTTTATGGTCCGGTTTCCATGATAGAAACCAGCGATCTGCAGCCTACCATTGGCAGTTCTGCTGTCGAAAAGGAAAACTTGCCGAAAACAGCAGGAAATTCAATAAAGAATTTCCTCCTGTTTCTCGAGTTTTCTCGATGCTGTCTGATTGGTTGGTGGCAGGTGGGCCACATATGCTCCTGGCTGATATCACTCACCATGTGGGCCCTATTTGTCTGCCCACAGCATGGAAACATGTCAGTGTCAGCGAGGCAGGAGTAATCTGCCATGCCTAGTTTAATAGGAAAAGTAGTGAGGCCTGCTGCTGCTCACTGTCTGTGTGCGCGCCTTCTCATCTTTTAATTGTGTTTATTCAGAGACAGACATGCATACAAAAATGATGTGTACATGCATGCGCATGTTGCTGAGTAGAAGGTGGACAACAGAGAGGAAAATGGCGAGGAAGGGCCTGAACACCATCACTGCCTGTCAGATTTCACTCGTCTCTATGGAAATGTTGTGACAACAAAGCTGCTCTGCACCTGCATGACCCCCTTGTTTTCCTGTTCAGAGATGTGTGCCTGCATCTGTGCAAGTGCACTTGGCCTAAGCAGATTAAAAAAAAAAAAAAAAAAAATTCATCAAGATGTAATTGGTGGTGGGAGAGCAGAGGAGGTGGCGGTGGCCAGGAAATAATTTCACCATTGTACAAAGCAAGTTGGAGGAGGAGAAGAGAAGAAAAGGTGGAGGACCCTCAGGGTCTGTGCACTCTTGAAGAAACCTCTGTGGACTTTCCTGCTCCAGCACTGACTGAGAGTCCTCTGTATGAGGCCAGCTAACATTATTTCAGTAAGGTCAATTAGTCAGCCAGCTATTGTATGCATGCTTTGTGTTAGGCCGCAGGGGCAGAGGACTAAAAGGTTGGGGACTAGTGGGAGGCAGAGTCTTGTTTAAGTCCTGTTTTGTGCCTTTGTTCTCCTTTCTTTCCCCCATCTGGAAACAAAAGATGGTGAGAAAAGCAGACTTTATTTTAATAGTTTGTAGATGTTTTTAATTCACAGCTTCTTTGCTTAAACAACCAATTTAACGTGGTAATCTGCTGTTTTAATTTAGCACCTACTGAAGAATAGTGGAAGCAATCGCTGATGCAGGTAACCAGACCTACATGGATGACTGTTACAGTGTGGTTTTCTGTAGAGTCTGTAGAGTTTCTCATCCATATCATCCATTGAATTGTGCCTGTGTGTTGTGACACAGGGTATGGGATTTGCAAGGTTGCGGGGGGGGGGGGGGGGGGGGGGGGCCCCCCCCCCCCCCGGGCATGTATGTGTGTGTTGCACAGGTGTCTCTCAGACAGCAGCCCAACCGTGAGCTGGAGGAGCTGCATTCTTACTGGCAAGCCGGACTGGTCAGCCAAATACACACACGTGCATTCGCATACAATGCGCCTTGCTGTCGTACACATACAAGTCTGGACGTGTGTGCCGTTTCTTTGGCTTTCTCACAGCACGCAGACCTCCTCCGAATAGTATTCATCATCACTCTGCAGGATCTGACAGCTGGAGTGGCATAAACGTAATCATCCATGCCTTTCTTCTGCCATGCATTCATGCGCTGTTTAGCCAATGTGTTGACAAGACGGTACACTTTAAAACAGCGTGAACTGCACTTCTTCGTTTTCTGTCTTTGTTTCATGTTTTTTTTCCTTCAGTTCAGTTCAGATCAGTCACTGCAACATGACTGTAGTGATGAACCTAATGCGTTATCTCATAAACATATGGTGTACCACCCTTGGCAGCAAGAACTGCAATCATGCATTTGCAATAATTGGGAATGAGTCTTTCACATTGCTGTGGAGGAATTTTGGCCCGCTCTTTTTTGCAGAGTTGTTCAAATTCAGCCACATTGGAGCGTTTTCCAGCATGAACGGCCTGTTTAAGGTCATGCCAAAGCATGTAAATTGGATAAGTCCAGACTTTGACTAGGCCACTTAGAAAAACGTTTTTTTTTTTTTTTAACATTTGAGCCATTCAGAGGTGGACTTGCTGATGTGTTTTGGATCACTGTTCTGCTGCATAACTGCAGGACAATTTTTGTGGTAGAGCGCAGAATTCATGGTTCGATCAATTACGGCAAGTCATCCAGGTCCTGAAGCAGCCCCCAGACCATCACACTGCCACCCCCGTGTTTGACTGCTGGTAAGATGGTAACCCCGTCCAGACCGATGTCAATGACTTTGTTTCTTAGCTGTTTCTTTAGATCGTTGCGTGATGTGTTGCTTTTTGAGATCTGTTAGCCTACCTCACTTTGTCAGACAGGCTCTATTTAAATGATTTCTTGATTCAGCAGGTCTGGCAGTAATCAAACCTGGGTGTGTCTAGGCAAATTGAACTCTCCAAAAAAAAAAAAAAGTCGTTAATCACAGTTGATTCATGATTTAACAAGGGATAGTAATTACTTTTTCACGGCACTGCGTTGCTCATCAGCTCTCTTCTTTTAACTGTTCATCTAACGTGTGTGTGTAGGCACAGAAAGTCATGTTAAAGCTGCTGTGCCCGCACAGTTTTGTACCCAAATGTTTACTGTATCCTGCTGTTTTCCTTTTCCACTGCTTTTCTTTGTGTGACAGCTGTGCGGATTGGGTCTTGAAGTGAGGAGCAAAATTCATTACAAAGTACTTTTAGATAAACATGTTTGACCAAAAGACCAGCTTTTACAAAGAAGGAGGCCCCCGTTATTGGAAAAACCTTTAGGGGCTGCTTGCTCTTTAGTGTCCAAGGGAACAAAGCTTGGGGAGCTGCTGGGCTTTTCAGTCTAACCTACTTGGGTGGTGTTGCAGGGGAAGAAACCTTTCATTAGCACTGGACTGAAAAAAAAACACAGAGCTGACGGACAAATGGCGATAGACATGTATACACACACTGATGAGGTGACTTGTATTATTCTTAACTGTTCTCCACACATCCTGGCCATCATGGCCTGTCCACGGTCCACTGCTGATGTGAAGCTGTGGGGATCCACAGCTGTGAGCTGACAGGCTGTGCACTGTCTTGACAGCCATTTGCGAGCTAACTACTGTGCAAACTAACTCAGAGTGCTTACAGTATTCTTAGCCACGTCTTCTAAACTTTTCTGCACGCTCGCCAGCAGCACCAATATTTTGTCAGTTGCGCTCATTTTAAACTGAGCGGCGCGATCCAGATATCTTCACTAATGGCACCGCTGCAGTGTTTGTTTCTGGAAGTGGTTACGTTTCCTTGTTATTTGTGTCTTTATTCATTCTGGGATAGTGATGGTGCACTGCTGTTCATTGTCCACACCTAGCTTTCTTATTTTTCCAGTAAAGTCCAAATTTTTTTTGTGTAATGCTGCTTAAGCCTTAAATCAGATCCTCTACTTGGTGTTTGATCTGAAACAAAGGATTATGCAACACTAGATCTGGGATCATTTTGAACTCGACATGTGACGCTTGTGTCGCTTGTATTTGTGTCCCAGGCACTATAAAATCTGGCACGTTTATGTGTTATTAACATGCACTGTCTCTGTTAAATAAACAAATTAAATAAAAGAAAAAAGAGAGAAAAGAAAAAAAAAACATGCTGGCTGCTGAGATGGAGTTGGCACTGCCTGCTCTGCTCCAAACCTTTAGCGGGTTTGTTTAAATTATATCCCTTACGAGGGAAAATATGTAGTGGTTGAACCAGAGGACCCCCACACCCCCACCCCTCCCAGATTTCTGTCTGCTGTCGTTTACTTTTTTCAGTAGCACGCCATCCATCTTCCAGACCTTCTTCAGAGTCTTCTGGTCTTTCTCTTCTTGGATCTGTCCTTATCTTGCGCTCAATATTCATCTCATACTTTTATTAAGCTGTTTCCCTCTTTGGTCTCATCAGCTTCACTCCAGTCCTAATTTGTCCATTCATTGCCTCTCACTTCTCTATCTCAACTCTCTACTTTTATGTCTTTATATCAGCCTCCCCCCACTCCTTGCCCTCCCCTCTCATTCTCCCCACAGTTATGCTATTTTCTACTGTGCGTGGTGGATACATTTAGCTTGTGGTTGCTTGGGAAGTAATGGCTACATCAAATGGGGGGGTTGGGGGGTGTCTGCTGTATCGCTACCTTCTCTTAGCCACAGCGGAGTCTCACCAGGCTGAGGCAGACTTTCCACTAGGGTGAACCCATCGACTTGGGGTGCCTACTGGGGCTCTCTGCCGCCGCGGCCACTCCCCCAGGCCACAGCCTGGGCTGGCAGGCGCCCACAGAGGCGCGCAGCGTCAGCCGGCCTAGCGGACGTCCTTGTTTGTGTTTGTCTTGTGTGGTGGTGAGCTTCTCACTGTGATGGAGTGGCCATAGCACCACCCAGCTGGCTCATACCAGGATATGCCCCTGCACACCCCTGGCCAGGCCCTGCGGGCTGTAAGTAGCCCTTTCCTGCTCCAAGCAGACTGCACATAGGTTGACTGTAACTCCTGGTTCACATGCTGGTGTGATGAATGGCTCTACTCAGGACACCATACTGGTGGTTTTTGCTCAATTTACATCTCACCTAAAGCCTTTTGTACTTTCTTGTGCTTCTTTTCTTTTTCGACTTGCGTCGCACTGCAGCTCCTATTGCACCGTAACGCTACAGTCACACTCGGGAAAACAGTGGTTGGAGTCCACGGCACAACCAAAATTATTGCAACTTCCGCCAATCTGAGAGTGATTGTATTCAATCCGAGCTGGACTGCGATGGTTTGGAGACAGGTTGCCTCCCTCCACGTGACCTTTCCAGTCGCCTCGCGATCAAAAGGGGTCGCCGTGAGGTTGAGGATGTTGTGTGTTCGACCTCTGGATGACCAGTTGGTTGCCACAACTACTTGCAATTAAAAAAATTCAATCATCAACACCCCCCCCCCCCAGTCTCAAGGACGTTGCTGTCCTATTTTTACTATGTGACTGGATTTCATCTGTCTTTGATTTACCTTACCTTGGGGAGTTTCCACCGGGCAAGGAGTCATTGTCGATGTTGTTCATATGCAGGAATAACCTGAATTTAAAATGTAGTTGTCTATATTTGCATACTGATTGTATTTTGAACTTTCAAGACATGTAATCAGTGTGTGTTATGCTCATCATCAACAGGGCCTACCTTATCAGTAAATATGATTTTTTTTTTTTTTTTCTTATTTTCTTATTTTTTTAAAATAAAATAAGTAAATATGATTTATTTCAAACATGTTTCAAGCTGCATTTGAATGTAACCAGTTTTCCCAATTTGATCTGTCAAAAGTTCCATAAAAGAAACGGGCCTCTAACGCTGTTGACTCCAGATCTACAAAAGAATGTGTTTGTGTGTGTTCCATCTATCCATTTTCTTCTGCTTATCCTTGTCAGGGTCAAATCCCAAATAATTAGGATATATAAACTTCTAATTACCAGATAACGGCCGGTAAAAATCAGCTACTCCTTCACTAATGTCACTGCTAATCAGCACCCTGACACCTGTGTCTGTCCAGACCCTGGCTGCAGACAGAATTAGCAGATCAACATTTTTGAGGTACTCCTATATACCCCCCCCCCTCCCTTTTTCCTCTGACTGTTATTAATTGTTAGAAACAAATAAGTGTTTGTTGCCTGGAAGTTGATGACCCACGCAAGGGTCAGAGTTCAGCTTGCCTCCGCCATGTGGCAACGAGATTGTTTGAGATGACCGTTATGTTCTGCCAGTGAGCGTTTGTGTTTGGCCTGGAAGTAGATGTGTGTTTGGAGCAAATGGAATTAGTGTGACTAATATGGATTACTGAAGTCAGCCTTTGTGCCAGAAAACATTAGGACAGCACTCTCCACGTGCTACGTTCGCACACATGCACAAGGCAGTTTGGGCTTTAATTTAACGAATTTCTAAATGGTTACCAGAATAAAAGCACTGTGTGAATGTACGGTTAAACGTGGTTTGTAGTCTAAAGTGCTTTGAGTGGTCGCTAAGACTAGAAAAGCATTATATAAATGCCAGTTTGTTCCACTCCACCGTAACCAGCGTCCTTGCAAACAATATGTCCTGAGAAGTTTTCTGTAATATTTCCAAAATTATTCATGAAGGCTTAAAAAAAAAAAATACTTGCTTAATTTAATCCACTTAACATTTAGGGAGAGGCCCCATACTTTAAGAGCTGTATGCGTTTAAATCGTGGTGTCTGACGCAGACACAGTGAGTGCTTAAAGTGATGAAAAGGATTACAGCACATAATCTGCGACTGTCGCCACCCTCCATGTATACACACACACACACACACACACACACACATGCACACACATCGTCGAAATAGCTTTAATCCGTCTGCAATTACATATACCAGACATTCAAATGCCAGTCGTTACTTTGCCTTAATGAACTTTTAACTTTTCTTTTCACTCCCTGTACGCCTAATATGCCCACCCACGTTTCAGCATAGCTCGGCTCAGTTTGAGATTACACAGGAGCTTCAGCTACAAACAATGTGGAATCTGCAGATGTGTATACATAGCACGGCTGTGATGCAAGTCAAGTTTGAAAGTTACACAGGATGTGTACACAGCAGCTTTTGATGAATGTCTGCTGGTGTCACAAGGGTTCTATATCAGAGGCCTGAATGCTCGACCCCTGAGGCTTTTGGAGAGCTTGATGCCTGTCACTGTGCAGGTATGTAGTGCAGGTATATAAATATTAAATGTTATGATAAAAAGTGTTTCTGCATATCTGGGAACGGATGATATGAGCAAGGGGGGGGGAAAGTAGATGATGTTTTCCAAGTCAAACCACCCACTGTTTGTGCGCCATCTTTTTCATCCTGTTGAACGGAGAAATGTGTAAATACGTGAACGATTGTGTGCTGTCCTAATTTAATTGTTGATTTGGGGGATTTGGGTTGTAAATTTGGTTCTGTTCAAGTCAAATAACTCCCAGGCTCAGTCCAAAATCAGTTCCATACATGCTACAGATGTCTCACATGGCTCTTATTAAATATTTAGATTGTGATTTAAAAGCTTTAATTTAGTTGTTGTGGTATTTTGGCCAATTTTTCCCAATATTTAGCCATAGGTCCAATTTCCTAACAGCAGGGACTGACTGGGGCTAAGAGCATGCCTGACTTAGCCAAAGGTTACTTTACTTTTTAAAAAAAAAAAAAATTGTGGATTACTAGTTTAGCCTCATCTGACATTTAAATCTTTGTTCCTGCCATATGTTTCTTATGCTCAGTCAGTGAAGCAGTACTTATCTGGTGAGACACACGAGTGCTTTTTTTAAAAATCACCACTGGGGACTTGGCCAAGCAGGCAGGAGATCCTTTCCTGCTGGTGACCTCCACCTTCATGGATGCATTTTTTGGCCCCTTTTTGTGACTGAGAGTTTGAGTAACTTGCTTACACTCTTTCAGTTTAAGAGCTAAGTTCGTTGTAAAAGTATTAACAGCACAGCAGGCAGTACAACTAGATAAATAACCAGGTGGAGGATTTTTAGACGACTCCCGTTGACGACTCCCGTTTAATGTCAGATTTCAGCTGACAGTGTTGAGGTTTTGGGATCCTCAAAAAGAAGAAAGGCACTGGATGAAGTGCTGAGGCTTTACAGACTCTGTGAACATCTGGGCTTAGACCTTCATCATTTTTCATCACCGCTTTTCTTAAAAGGGCCATGTGAGGTGAGCAGCCTTGCTGAGGTCCAGCTGGCGAGCTCTTGCCATTAATTAATTAGAGCTTAGTGCCTTGATGGTTATAATTAAAATGAAGGAAGGACCAAAAACTTTCCTTACATGAACGCCGTCTGCAATAACTGGATTTACTGTTCACAACTATTTAAGACCTCCTGCACCCCTTTCACCCTCTATGACCTCCTCACCATCTGCTACAACCGCCTCTCATTAATAGCATATTACTCATTTACTTATATTTTTCTAAATAAATAAAATCCCTCCACCCACCATCCCTCCATTCCTTTTAAATGAGAACCACACTTGGATTGCTTTCCAAGGGTGACAGGCCATACTTTTTAGGTGCTCCCTGCTGACTATTGGACGCACCGACACGCACACGCACACACTCAACACCTCCACAACTTCCCCTCCTCATACCTCGCATCAGTAAATTTCCAAAGACGGACAAACTTATCAGAGCTTGTGTTCCTGCTTGGACTTCCCCCTCCTTCTCCCCTCGCATTTCATCAGTGCTCCACCTCTTTAATTTCCTCTAATTCTTTCCATCCTCTGCCTTTTATATTGCAGCGTTTGTTGGATCGTCACTCGCCATTTCTGGTTTTCTCATTTCTGTTTAGATTTTGCTTCGAGTCTGTAGACACCTTGCTAGCTTGTGAAAAGCCACACAGACAACTTCTCTGCCAAAGACCAGATCTACATAAAATGCCTGAATGAAGCAAATAATGAATTTGAAGAAAATTAATAACAGAAACGTAAATTTCATTTGTCACAACAAACTGAATAACTTTTTAGAGTTTTGGACTCTTTGTTTGGGACCAAGATCTGAGGATTTTTCTTGGTCTCAGCGTTAATGAGACTTATAATGTTTTTCTTCTTTCATTTTTTTAATCATTCATCATGCTACAATGATTTTAGTGTACGTTCTTGTATGTGGACCAATCTTGATGAAACTTTGCGTAAACATTACCTACGGCACTGAGAGTGCCAACATCTATATGCCGTATACAAATATTTTATACAAATCCCATAATTTTATATATTTGTACATTTGACAGTCCAATTAAGCACCAAGCGGCGACCTTAAGACTGCGTTCAATGAATTACCTAAGGAAAGAGAGTGCCCCAATCGCACAGGCCTAGAGAGTGGTCAACGATCACTGGTCACTTGGGAAAAATGTATATTCCTCGACTGGTTGGCAAACCGTTGCTGTGGGTTTATGGTGCACCAAAAACCTCCTTGCGATTGCTTTGATCACCAGCAGATTTCACCCCCCTTCTAGCAGCTGCAACGAATGCAAGTTTCTCTGTGAGCACATGGAGCTGGACAGGTCACTGTACCAGAAGCCTCAGCAGCATCCTCTGGCCTGCAACCAAACACACATCTGGGGGCCCCAAGACATGAATGTGGGTCCAGGGTGCTTATATTGTTTAGGCTGAAGGCCAGCTCTGCATAGACCTATATTTAAACAAATAGAGCCCCCGTTCGCCTCTGTTGTACGTTACCTGCCAGTTTGCATTGTCCATCCCCGGCAAAAATGATAATGCAGGGTCAGTTTGTATTCTCCAGAGGGGAAAGCACGATGACACAAATGACAAGCCTAGCATGGAAGAAAAGAGCTGTACTCTGGAAATCAGACATTGTTTTTATTTCTAATAATTGACCGAACGGCACGTGAAATGAATCGCATGTGTGCCTGCTTATGTATGTTGCCAAGAACTAACCAATGTCAAATTCTTCCTTTTTCTTTCCTTTCCTGTTTTTCTTTCTCTCTGACTTCTCTTCTTTCACTCCTCATTGCTTTTTTTTTTTTTGGTGCCAAACCAGCAGCTAGGCCATCTGCTGGCACAGGCGGGCAGCAGTGTGGCATGAGAGGAACCGGTGGCACACCACCCTTCATCTGTTATTAGTACTTTTCAGAAAGATTTAGAGGAAGGGAATGTGGAATGTGGGGCAGGAGAGGAATCGTGTAGAGGGCCAAAAACTAGAGCTGGAGAACCTGGTTCCAAAAACAAAGTGGTCGTGTGTTTTCTCTGCTCAGCTTTTCTTTTCCCTCGCTGCTCTTTTACTCTCTTTTGCCACAATTTTATTTTGTACCACACAGCAGCATCACAAGCAACTAAATACAGCTCAACGATACTAGGAATCGCTCTCCTCGGATCATAAAAAACGTGATTTGTGTGTTGTGAAATGTTATTAAAGCAGTAACCTTTGAATGCCCTTTGCATCAGTATAGATGTTTGTATGCTGAAGATATCAGTCTGTTATTCATCTGCCTTGCCTTGCTGCTTATAATGGGCTGAATGCTTCATCTTATGATTTTTGTGAATAATTTCATTTCCTCAACTGCTGACTATAAATAATCTAGGCGATGGTTTGAGGTTACCGGGAGGTCAGCTGTGCCGTGTGGGCAGTGGGGCTATTTGGAAAATTGAAAACTGAGAGGCAGAGAGAGGGGGAAAAAAGACCGAAAAGGTCAATTGAATTAAAGATTGTAAAGTGCCGAGGGAATGCAAATGCTGCTTGCAGCCACATGACCCTGGGCTTCGACACATTGTCATTGGCTGCCTCCTCTTGACCCTGAATATGGAAACTAATTAGAAACAAAAAATAGAGAATGTGAGAGAGAGAAAGGCCAAGAAGAGGAATGGAGGGGGAAAAGCTAACTCCATGTGGAATTTTTTTTTTTTTTGGTGAAATTGTGAAAAAGGTCTCTGGAAACTACAATAGAGACCACTGAGCAGGGCAGGCTGAGTGAGTGTCAAAGTTGGCTCCTGTCCAGGAACCAGATTTCTTTTAAAGCCGGGGGGGTGGTGGGGGGGAAGAGGAACTGTTCTACAGTAGGAAAGGAGAGAACACACACACAAACGCCCTTTGTTCCACCTCTTTCCATTTACATACACATCCTGTCCTTGTACTTTGAGTCACTGCAGAGTGCGCACATACAGTAATAATTATCCATATAAAATAAGGTAAATCTCTTTGCAACTTAAAAAAACAAATGTGTGTGTATAACAGCTCTGATGAGCAGCAAAAACCTCGAGAAACACGGTGGCTAAAACCGCTTCAGAGGGACAAAAAAAAGTTAAAACCCACTGACCTCCGGGTCGGTGCGTTATTCCCTCTGTTGTTTCACCAGGAAGTTTGTGCTGTCTGAGCAAATTGATATAATAGTGCCTGCATGACAGGAGTAGTGCTGTTTTATGTGTTTGTGTTGCGTTGTTAGCGTGGGACCTTGCACAACCGCTCCCAGCTATGAGCCAGTGTGCTTCTGCTCGGGTGTGTGTGTGTGTGTGCGTGCCTCCTGCATCCATCCCCTTACCAGCATCCTACCTATAAAACACATGGGTGGTCAGCCTGTTTATTGTATGGGTTAGCAAACAACACTTACTTATTTGGTGAGTCATTCATAATGGTTAAATCCATTTATTACCTTCCTCTGCGTGTTTTCAATCATAATCTTTATTTCCATTTTGCCTTCAGCACGCTGCTGGGAAGGAAGAATTCCAAAGACCTCTGGTGCACTGAAAGCAGACATTAAACGGCCTCGTGAACGTTTGTTTGGGGTAGTGGTTTACCATTGGATGCAGCAGAGAGAATTTAATACTTGTAGAAGGCATGGCACCATCCAGCTTTTTCCCGTGACAATCTGATACAGATACCTTGGTTTGAGATATCTGTCAACACTGAGTCCAAATCGGATAATGGTGTTATATGAAAAAGCTGTAATTCTCACTGTGAGGAAGGGAATGGGAATCATTCTTTTATGTTCAAGGCAACATCAGGCTGAAGAACATAAATGTACTGAGCTGCTATTTATTAATAAGATGATGAATGTATGGAGTCTTGGCGCTTTTCTACTCTATTTGAGCACTCAGCGCACTTTCTTACTACAAGCTTCATTCACCTATACATACTTTTAACCACTCCGATTGATGCATCAGGGGAAACTCAGATTTCAATATCTTGCCAGGGATCGAACAACCAACCCTCCAATTGGTAGACGACCTGCTCTGCCTCCCGAGCCACAGCCACCCCACTTGAAGATGGTTTGCAGTTGAATTAAAAACTGCTGCAAACGCACAAGCAGAAGCTCTCAGTGTAGCTGGGGTGAAATGCCAGCAAACTGCTGTTGCTTTGCTGTTAGTTAGCATGGAAGACGATGACTTGTCTGCAAACACTCGCTAGCTAACCACCAAGCGGTAGTGAAACATATTATTAAGTGCCTCTTACTACTGGGTTGTACCCCCTTTTGCCTTTAGAACTGCATTAATTCTTCGTGCCGTAGATTCAACATGTGCTGGAAACAGTTTCCAATAGTTGTTTTGCTCCATGTTTACATTACAGCATAGCTCTCCTGTTCCACCTAATCCCAGTGGTGCTGTATGGGGTTTGAGTACAATGAACTTACAGTCATGTTCAAAACCAGTTTGGCATAAGCTTTGTGACATGGTGCTTTATCCTGCTGAAAGCAGAAGATAGAAAAAGTGTTTATAAAGGGATGGAGATGAATAATACTACTTAATAATGCTAATAATAATAATACTTGGGATGTTGATGCTCAGTTAATACAAAGGGGCACAAAGTGTGATTTTTAGAAAAACACTCTGCATACCAAGCAGCAACTGAAATGTTGATACGATTAAATTTTAAGCTGCTTATGCAAAATTCTGACCCTGCCGTCAGAATGTCACAGCAGAGACTCATCAGACCAGGTGACCTTTCTAAAATCTTCCATTGTCCAGTGTTGGTGAGTCCATGCTTGCTGTACACCCTCGGTTTTCTCTTCTTAGACGACAGGAGTGGCGCTCGGTGTTGTCGACACCGCTGCAGCCGCTCTATTTGCGTTCAGATGGAAGTTTTTGTATGGTTCCTTCTCTGCATGTTTACTGAAGCAAAAGTGTGACCACACAATAAACAGAGCTTCCATTTATACACTAATACTGGTAGGCTGAAGGCTAAGAAGGTGATTGATGACCTAAGAATGAGAATGGCAACAAAAAGTTGGCAGGCACAGACTAAGTGTTGTTTGCCAGTAGTGGTGCAGACTGATTGTAAATGTTAAGGCAGCCGCAAACCATTAGGAATAGTACACACCGCCTGAGGAGTTATTTACTGAACATATCAACGGCAGAAAGTCATATTTTTAATTGATTTACTTTATTCAAGTAATTGCCGAGTCCAGAACTCCTCATCCTGTGATCTCGTTCCTTGTTTCAGGTGAATGCTGGAAACAAAATATAAAAAATACGAGCAGGGCCGTTTTTTTATTTTTGGATATTCATTTAATGATATCGCTTTTTCCACTTGTACAAAGATGTTCACAGAATAAAAAATAAACAAGATAACAAAGAGTTTCCCAAAGTAAACAGGGAAAAAAATTAACAGTCACATCGAAAATACTTTTGGTCATCTTCAATGTTTTCTATATTACAGACAAATATTCCAGTTTCATCACATGATCAGGGGTTCTCAAGGCGCTTTTGTTAGCATGGACTTGTTAACTGTACACTGGAAATACTGTAGGTAACTTTACAGACATTCACAGAAGTGTCTTTGGTGTGTTTGCCTTCAGGTGGAGCTGCTTAAGTACCCGCCAGGCACATAAAGGGGTTAACTGATAGAAGTGTTTCTGCAAGACAGAACATGAACTTGCATCATCAGTGATGATGAGAGAGCTACACACACACACACACACTCACGCACACACCTACCTCTCATTTCTAAACAAATGTTAATTTACTTTGGCTTTTGGTAACCGGTCTACAATAATATCAACCATCCAGTGGACCCCTGCTAGTCTCATCGTCCTCTACACAACAATATAAACACTCTGAAGTTAGCTGCATTGTTGCTCGTGCCTTTTCATAGTCTCGCTGGGTACGAATGAGCAAAACCGGGGTCTTGCTTGCCAAGGAGAAATTGTGCATAGCGTTACATCAAGCAGGCTATTTTTACTCAAGAGAAACACAATACACATCCACTGTTTGCTTTTCTTGTTTTCAGCCAGGCCAATTAGTATGTTGTAAGTGTGTGTTTGGTTGAGGGACAACACAGAGAAGATAAACCATAAAGTTCCTGAAGTTGTCTTTTGCTGCAGTATAGTCAAGTGTGTTAGCACACAGGAGGGGGGTGTGTCAGCTGCTTCTCTCTGTACCTTTTCTAATCCTGCTTACCTTCTCCCTTTGTGGTGGCAAAGCAGGCTGAGGGCTCCAGCATGGAGAAGGGGGATTTAGTCTCAACTCTGTCCAGACTCCCATCTACTTAGACTGTCTGACATTATGGGGGCAAAGCTCTTTGATTGACTTTACTGGTACCAATGAGTTTTAATCTTCAAAGATTTTAATCTGCTGTTTTGTCTGTTAGTCACAAGAGGTGGCGAGGAGGGTACTGAGGGCTGTTAACAGTCACAATGTTGCACAATTTAAAAAACAAAACAAAAAAACAGACACACATATTAAAAAAAAACGAACATACATATATAACAAAGTCTTAGAGCCAAATAAAATAATACAAGCATCAGTTTTTTCTTTGCACAACTTCATCTAGTGTCTTAAAGGTCATTCACAGCAAGCAAGCACTGATCCCTTTGTGGGGAAGCACTGAAGAGTTACTCTCAGCAAAAACAATTGCTGAGATGGTTTTAGTTGGGCTGTTGTGGTGGGAAAGGCAGCACAACCCCATTTCAGTTCACATCCCTTTATGAATACATAAAAGAGGGCATGAGGTGAATATGTCTCTGCACCCTTTGATTCAGCCGGTGGCCAAAAAGCCCCCATCAGTCCCAGCATCACACCACGGGGCCTGATTGGATTTGAGCAAATATTTTTGAAGCCGGATGCACCATGTAAATGGAGTGAAAAGCACATCTGATGCTTTTTCCAAGTCCAAAGGCAAATTTTGAACTTTTTTAATGTCTGCTTAGACTAAGAAATAACCAGGAAGTTGAATATATGTCCAGTTTCCCCTTTCCTGGTTAATTGGCTGACTTTGTTCTCCACTTTCACGACGGCAATAGCTGCTCTTTTTATTTCACTTAGGAGGGCAAAGCTGAAGATTTAAAAATCCTCATTTGGAGTAATGAAAAAGCAAGGTGTCAAAAGCAGGAAGGCTTATGTAAAGATATGTTGTTATTTGACGTACAGTGATCTTGTAGTAGTAAAACTTCATATTCCAGATTTCCATTCTGAACAGCAGGTTCAGGGATCATAAGTTGTGACTGTTTTTGAGGCAGGGGCCCATTGTCTAAGCCAGCTTTAACTCCATCCAATTCTAGCTGGGCGGGATCACAGTCGAGGTCCAGGTGGCCCTTGGCCCTCTTCCTGCGAAGATAGCACACCACTCCCACTGCTACTGCTATCAGTAGAAGCAGAAGCAAGATCGCAACTGCAGGCACCAGCATCGTGGTTAGTTTTGGATCATCGATCTGTGCACCAGGACCCCTAGACATTTCAGGGGCTGTATTGGCCTCAGTGCAGACGCTGTCTATGCCATTAGAGACACCTAATGGACTGGCACACACAGTGTAGGTGGAGTTGGGATTCAGGCCTCTAAGTGTGTACTCTGGGAAGGTTGCTGGGAGGCTGAGTTGAATTGGTCTGCGGTCCGGCCCAGAGAGATTGCGGTAGGTTAGACGGATTCCACGGATGTTAGGGCGCATTTTGATGTAGCGGTGAAGATCCAGGTGGATAGAGGTTGCGGTTTCCTTACGTGAGCTGATGTCGGGTGTGTTGGCACTGATAGTTGGTATATAAGTAGGTGGTGAAGGTGGGTGATCGTTTTGGATTTCACAGTACATGCCAGAGGTATGAAGTGGACAGGCACACTCCACCTGACCACGCTGGTCCAAACGACAAGTACCTCCATTCAGACAGTTGTGAGAAGGACAGAAATGCTCATCTGGGTTTATGCTGGGGGAAGCAGGAACAGGGGGTTGGGGAGAACCACCTTCTTTTTCAGTGGGGTTGTCACTGGCCCTAGGGGGGGAAATTACTCTAGTAGTTGTTGGGAAGGTAGTGACAAGAGCAGGCTGGGTGGTAGTTGTTTTTACAGTTCTAGTGGTGATCGTAGTTGTGGTAGGACAGCCAAAATCTCTGTGATCCAGTCTTTCCAGTACCTTTCCAGCACTGATAGGTGGGAAATGGCAGCGTGTCTCCTCTGTTTTCTCCAGGGTGA
Organism: Cichlasoma orientale; assembly: GCA_034780415.1. Taxonomy (NCBI): domain Eukaryota; kingdom Metazoa; phylum Chordata; class Actinopteri; order Cichliformes; family Cichlidae; genus Cichlasoma; species Cichlasoma orientale. Next base: position 839,168 of record JAVDPK010002573.1, read on the forward strand.
TGCTCTGGGCTCTGAGCCATCTTGGGAACCATGCTAAGTTGCAGAGGCAGTTGAAGGGGTTTTGTGCAAGTGTGAGCTTTCTGAGGTGGGGAAATAGTTGGGAGAACTCTTCAGGGATGCCCTGGAGACTGAGGCTGCTTATGTCCAACTCCTGCAGCTCCCCAAGGTTCTGCAGGTCCTGAACCTTAAGAGGGCCCATTGGGTTTCCAGCCAGGCTGAGGTGAATCAGCCCTGGGGTCTCTTTAAGCACTGAGGGAAAAGATTCGAGTTTGTTCCCTGAGATGTCCAGTTCATGAAGATTCTTGAGACTGCTAATAAGCTCCTTATTCAGGCTGGTAAGCCCCACACCCCCCAGTTTGAGTGACTCAAGGTTTGGGGTCTGAAGGTCTGAAGGATCCAAAGTGTCTAAAGCATTAAAGCGAAGGTCCAGCAGCAACAGATGAGGCATTGAGAGGGCTGGCAGGGATGTGAACTGGTTACCCTGAAGTTTGAGTTCAATCAGGTGCTCCAAGCCTTTAAAGGCTGCAGGGTGGATAGTTCGGATGTGATTACTATATAAATAAAGGCGTTCAAGCAGTTTCATACCGTGGAAGCATTCTGCCGAGATGTGGGTGATCTGGTTGGATGACAAGTCCAGGTTTCGCAAAGAAGTCAGAGGTTCAAACACCCGATCGGGAAGATCGGTCAGTTTGTTTTGACTGAGATCCAGCATTTCCAGGTTCTGTAGCCCATCAAATTCCTCAGTTGTCAAGCTTTCAATCCCATTGGAAAACAGGTAGAGGCTTTTAATGGATTGGTCCACTCCTGTGGGAATGGTAGAGGATCGTCTTTGGAAACAAAAAATGGATCCTGGGGAACAGGAGCAATCTTTTGGGCATTCGCTAGAGAAGACACCATCAGGAAGGATGAGGAGAAGCACAAAAGGGATCAAAGGAATGCGAAAGATCTTCATGGTGCTGACTCGTTCTCTCTCCATGCTCAGCCTGAAACAAGATAACATAAAAAAAAACCTCTTAGTTACCTGCATAAATATTCATAGTGATATAGAATAAATACTGACTCTAAATAGAATACAACAGTAGCACATAAACATTTCATGGCCTCCATTACAGTACTCAAAAGGCCAGGGAAGTTCTGTATCACTGAAGTTATCAGTCACATACTTTTTAGGGCATCTAGTTGTAGCGCTAAAAAAAAATCTGCAACAGATACATCGCAATAGAGAATTTCCAAATTTGCTTGAGTCAGTTGTTGATTCACAGTGTGTTCTTTACTGAATTTCATGAAGTAAGATTACTATCAAAGGTTTAACTGTGCACAGCCAGTGATCAAAGGCGGTGAAACAATAGGGCTGTGTCCATGACCTCAGTCTCGAGTCTGATGCCATACTCTGAAAAGCTGACATAATGGCGCCCTGCCACACTTTTCTGGCTAAAAGACATTCTCCCTGTAACAGTCTGCGCAGCAAGATGTGCACAGTGAGCTCAGTTTTAAATTTGGCTCTAGGATGCCAACGCTGGAGCGGACATTCTGTGGGATTGAAGTTAACAGCCCTCCGTATGCTAACGACTGGCACTGAAGCCTGTGAAAGACACCCTGTGCGTATGCGATGATGTGCTATTTTTCTTTTTCTAATGAATCTTTAACTCACGTTTTCTTCCTGACCCTTCCGCTGCTGAAACAAGTAAATTTCCCCTTTATGAATGAATAAAGTCTAAGTCTAATTTAGCTGAATAATGGCTGTATGTATAACTTGTGCCACGCTGCCGGCCGATTGTGAAGAATTAGCCATAGAAGTAAGTGACGCACACTTTCCGTGTTGTTATTACGCAGCCTGCCTGCAAGTGTCACATGTCAAATAAATGTCTCCAACTCTGTTAGAAGGATGAGTAATGCTGATGAGAGTAGAACATCAATAAGATATATTACAGTGATTCAAAATAATTTCACCTGAGCTCAGGCCTTAAAACAACTATGCTGGCAGTGTCAACACAGTACTTAAAAGACCTCAAAGAGGAGGAGGGATGTGAAGAGGCAGAGAGGCATGAAGGGAGATAAGGAGGAAGCTAGTTGCACACAAAAGTCATTCTGAGTGCTGTTCAGATGTCCTTGGAGAAAGAGGTGACACTTTAACCCTCCTTTTGTCCTTTTTTACTTTAATATCACAATTAAATTTTAGTCA